>VZTE01002697.1:1183733-1403501 GCA_013397775.1 Eulacestoma nigropectus
TTTTTTTTTTTTTTTTTCTTTTCATTTTGTTAAATGAGTGATGATGCTTGATGGGAGGGAAGTTAATTTCCAGACTAGTAGGAAAGCATACTGTTGCTTTGATTTAATTATGTATTCACAGCTTCTTTCTACTATTCTTTGGTTCAGAGTAAATATTTAAAAACACACTCTTTCAAAATATTTACATTTTCCTTTGCATCCAGCATAAAATTAAATGCTTTCCATATCTAATAAAATGGATTGACATATTTTTTTATTATATAAGTGTTTATGGTGGAGTCAGGTGTAAATATGAATTTATTACTAGGAAAAAAATCTATTGTGATTTCCGGAAGTACCAAATTTTCACTTTGGTGAAAAAGTAAAAATAAAATAAAAATAAAAATAAAAAATAAAGAAGCAGTTATTAGTTGGTAAATAAATTTGTTTGACATCCATCCATATTTATTCATATTGGTTCCTGCTCTTGCAAACGGCTAGCTTTTTTTCTACTGTTGGAGAGCTGCAGGAATTCAATACTGAAGAACAGAATTAAATAATACTTACAATTTAAGAGAAACTTGATACATTCTGACTACCTTTTTACACTTTTCAAAATGTCATTGTCATAATGAATACCTGAGATGATGTAAAAGTTTTCTGTGGCAGTCAGTAACTAGTGTTACTGTTCAGCACGAGAGAGATCAGTTCTTGCTGGAGAGGTAGAAGTCAGTGGTGAGTAAAGGGGAAGGATCTCATCCCTCAGTCTGCTGGCAGGACTCTTCAAATGCCTTTTATTATTCTGCTCACTCACAGCAGAAGCCCCCCTTCTCTCATAGTATGTTACCTTAAGCCACATAAAGCAAAGTTCTCCAAATAATTGCAAATAATTTTGATTAATTCAGTTCTGGCTTTGAAGACTTGTAGGGTCTGATTTCGTAACAAAGCCATATAAGCTCGGTTTTACCTTGGCATTTTTGAGCAGAAAAACTCAAGGAGTAATTCAAGCTCTTAAGTCCCTTTGAGCACATTTATGTCCCTAGCCTGGCTTTCCAGCTTCCCAGGGAATCCTGAGGGCAGCTCAGAGAGCCTCTACTTTACATCATGGAGAGACTCTTCAACAAGATTTATCAACCAAAGGATTTACCTGGAAAATAAACTCCTTTGAAGTAAGGCTGTGGCTTATTTTCTATTGCATTGACAACTGCAAAATGCTGGCAGTTTTTCTGTTACAAGTTCTGCCCAACACTGATATTTTGAGTGGTCTTTGGTAGGGCCTGAGAAAGGTGCAGGAGTGAGAATAACCAGAATGTCTGCAAGTGAGCTGAGCAAAGTCAGGGAGCAGAGAACACCAGGTTTGTTATGAGAGGAATTGAATTCAGAGTTGCTTTTAAAGTCTCAGTAGAGCACTTTTCTGCTGAGAAGTGCTTATTCAAGTTCAATTTGAAATATTTTGCAGGAAGCCGATTCTAAAAAAACCCCTTTTGATAGCTAACATAATAATATTAACATTGATATATAATAACAGTTTGTGTCTAAGATAATTGAGAGGGTGACTGTTAGAGTCAATATATGAAAAATGCCTTCCAGTAGGATTTGGGAAAGAGCCGACTGTCAGCATTTTGCAGTGATTAAAAGTGCATCTATATATTTGCCATCTCTTGAGGGCTGTTACAACTCAAAACAGCACTGTCACCACAGGGAGTGAAAAATTTCTCTTTATAAGAAGTCTATTTTTTGCTTGATACTCTTGAGTAATTTTATGTAATAATTACTCTCATTGGCTATGACAAGTGTACCTGTTGTATGCCCATGGCCTATTTGTGTCCCTCTGCTCATGGTGCTGTTCTGAGCCTCCTGCAAGTTGTTTGGTCTTCCTTTTTCATTAGTTAGTATTGGACTGAAAAACTATAAAATGGTAGGGCCTGTGTTATGGCTAAGTGCAGAGAAGAAACTGTTTAGTGACAGTTTCTTGAAGAGACAACCATATAAAGGGAAGGGACCTTCCTGATTTATTTATTTATTAGCCTTCCTACAGCCAAAATGCCACTTGGGGATTGCTCTGTTGGATCAGGATCGGTCTCATTTCTTCCTGGGGCTGTTTACTGAGGGGATAGATATTGGTCATTTTTGGACGAAGAATCCATGTTGAGGAAATATTGTAAATCTTGAAGCAACTAGAAATTGGCCAAACTCAGCTTAGGATGGAAGAGGTGGCTACCATTGGGTAGTGCTGCAGGGTCTCTGCTCCAGCAGCTTCTGTGGTACATCACAGACCTTCAGCAGAATCCTGGAGCTTGGGCTGGGGCGGGAGAGGAGGATGCAGCAACCTGCCTGTAGGAGGAGGGGAGCAATCTGTGTAGAACCAGGAAAGATAGAAAATAGATTGATATTTCTGCGTAGACACCTGGCTAGAGCTGTAGTTTTGGGTGAAAAACTGGCTTTTACAGCTGCAAGACCCTTTTAAAAATCCAGGATTGCTGTGGAGAGGAGAATCTACCTGACCAAACGAGGCACCGGCACCTTTGCCAACAGGCTGGCCAACCTGATGAGGAGAGCTTAAATAAGGGACAACTTGGGAAGTAAGGATACCATACATGAGGATGCAGAAAGGCAGTTACAAGAGACACCTCAGAAACAATAAAACAGGGCAAAAGAAAGCTGTATAAAATTTATGTATATGGATGTATGAGGCCTGGAAAACAAATGAGAGGAACAACCACTCTGGTTGTGGTCACAAAATCTACAGTCAAGCTGCGTCACTTGCAAAAAAGGGAACTGATTAACTCCCTCTACATGTCGCTTGTTAGGCCATATGTAGGCTTTTGCATGCAGCTTTGGGCAAGCCCCCTTCTCAGTGCAAGAAGGACATTCAGCAGAGGCCCCCATGGTGGTCAGGGTGGGAACCCTTGCCCTGTAGGAAGAGGCTGAGGGAGCAGTGCTGGGAGTAGGGACACACTTAGGGGTTCTTAGCAGCAGCCCTGCATGCTTGTGGAGAGATTATTGGGGAAAACAACTAGCAGGACACATGGGCAGGATGTGAGAGGCATCTTGCAGAAGCTGAAATAAGGGGTTCAGACCACATGTGAGGAACAAATATTTCCCCATGAGGACAGCCCAGCAGGGAAGCAGACTGCACTCACTTTGGTGCATTTTATGTAGTAGAAATTGGAGTAGCTGCAATTTATCACAGTTCTGCCTTGGTAATCTAAGGAGAGTCAGGAGTGTACCTAGCTGATCTTATCTTCATGCGTGGATCAATCGTGCCATGTCATCTCATGGGCTTTGGGGAATAATGTCATGAACTGCGTGATTCTTGTTGTTATTTTCTTAGTCATGTGCAAAATTGTCTGGGAATGTAATGCTGGTCTTTCTGAAGCCGTATCTTTTCTATTCGCAAATTCACAAACTCAGTGGATATGTTGGCCTTTCTTAACGCCTTAAAAGCGCTCCAGTCTTCTGTTTTAGAAGAAGGATTATAGGAGGACTATGCTAGTAGAAGTCCAGGGAAGCTAGCTCAGCATACAGCTCTCAGTTATAATTTGGTTACTAAATCGGGTCTTTCTCGTTTGTTAACCATAAATGTAGAACATAGGAATTAATTTTGCTCAAATAATATCTGAATCTGCAGATGCAGGGATTTCACCATTCTAAATATAATATTTTGATTTTTCAGTAAGTGAAACCTGTATACCTTGTTCTGGGAACAGTGCCTTGATCACGCACTTCACACACTTAGCATGTCATAAATTATTTAGACAATTCCATTTTAATATTAGAGATGTGACAGTTCTATCCAAAATAAAACTTCAGTACAGACAGATTCTGCCAGCCTGGCTTTAGGCCTCTGCCTAAAGCTCTAATTTAAGAGCTTGTGATGTTTCAGCTCAATTTGTAGAAGCTATGTAGGGCATTCAAAGTAAGAGATTATAGGATGGGCATGGCAGACTCCTTCAATCATATCCAGTCCTCATACAGTACTTTTTTGCTCTTCTCAAGTATAAATTCAAATTCATTTCAGAGGAATAGAGATTTCAGAAAGAACTTACACCTGCCTTATATGTTACAAATAAAATTTGCTGCTGCTTTGCGCACACTGATGAATTTACCTTGGATTTTTTGGGTTACACCAGTCAGTGAGCCAGGGGATGTAACAAAGGTTCATCTGTTTCCTCACAGGAAAGTTAGTGTAACAGAATGCTGATTCAATTACCTCCAAAAGATGGTACCTCATTTCAGTGGTGAATAATTTTCTATATATTCTAATGTATTTCTCTACAGTATAGCATCAGCTTTTGCAGACCTGTTTCTTGACATCCTCACTAGTTTGGTTTGGCCTTGGAATGTGTTCTTGTCCTTGATCTCTTGCAGAGATTTAGTTGCTAATTGCTTGTTTGACTATAGAGTTAGATATTTGATACTGAGTAAAAATCTGAAGCAGACTTGTGGAATATTTCAGCCCTCCTTTCATATAGCTTGCACCGTATCTTTTTTCTGTTTTGTCAAAAGAATTTGTCCTGTATTTTCCCACTCCTTGTGGCTGTCTCTAAATTGTGTCTTATATGTGGTAACTGTTGTTGTACTCTGTCTAGAGTAGTGTATAGAGGTGAGTATTGTTACCAAAGAGATTCACAGAGTGGTTCACACATCATTTCTTTTATAAATCTATTTGGGTTTTAGACTGGGTTTATATTTTTAGTCTTGGTATGAAATCTGCGCACCCACACACAGGCAGTTACATATATCCTGCGCTTAGTGTGGGGAAAAGGACCCTGATACTCTGCTTTTTACTGTACTGGAACATGGGGAATGTCACATTCAGCAAGGTCACTGATTTACCATTGAGTTAGTCTCTTCATTAAGCTCCAACACATGGCTAAGGAATTAAAAACTGGGGCATAGATGAGGCTGAAGAGCTGAAGCTCCAGTTAACACGGTGGGCAAAATGCTGAAGACTAGTTTTGGGCCTCTTTCTTCTGTCCTGTGTAGACTACCGTGAAGATGAAAGAGTTTGGTCACATATTTAATAATATTAGCTTTAATATTTCAGACTTGTATGTGGTAAGTGTAACATAAAGGCTTTGGAAGACAAAAAGAGCTGATGATGTAATAAGGCTGTTAAAAAGTCAAAAGTGAACCCAACCTTTGTGTAAACAAAGTGCTTTACAGACTTAATCCCCAAAAAGAATTTGGAACTCTATGAACATATTTTGGCTTCATGGTTTAAATGTGAACACTATTCTCATTTGAATGTGCAAAGAGTCATGCATAATAGATATTTTTCCCCTTAAGTAAAGCCTGATGAGATTGTAGTTTAAATGTTTGACTCAATATCTAAAATCAGTATTTTGCAGGAGTTTGCTATCACACTCTGATTGCTCAGCTATCTTGATGTTTTAATTAGTTGGCTGAAGATATTTTCAGTCTGAACATAAACATGAATATGTACCTTGCTGAATTTGGCAGGCATATGAGTTTCTTCACTTTCTTAGGACTGGTGACAGGTTAAGCACGTCCTTGAATAACTTCTGTAATTGTGGCAAAATGTGGAGCAACTTTTGGTCCTTGATCAACATTTTTTTTTACCTGCACAGTTGGACAGAGCAAAGATGACCTTCAATTTCTAAGCTGATAGCAGTTTTCCTGATAAAGAAGGTGAAGGAAATCTAAATCTTTCATACTGGAGCTTATAAAGACCTCTAGATAACCAGCTCTGGATGGTAAAATGCAGCATTTCTTATGTGGGAGTAGCCTGATGGCTTTGGTGTAGGATATCTAACGTTCTCCTTTCCACATTTGCAGATATTGCTCAGAGGGCTTGAGCACTGCCCTGACTTTGGCTATTCCCAAACACTGCTCTGACAGGGTGAATGTAGTGCCATATTTTGAATCATCTGGAATGTTTATGTATGAGTAAGAACAACTGGGTTAGTTGTATTGATTTGTGACTAAGTCATTCAGCTATTGATTCAATATGTTATTGGCAAGTAACACACTGCATTGCGGAGTTATATGCCTGCTAATCAGCTCTGTTGTTCACTCCTGACTGATTTGGTTTTCCTTTCTAATGGAACCTAAATCCTTAGCTGGAAAAGGCTGAAAACATATTTCTGTTGCTACCTCAAGGTTTCTAACCCTGACATAACACTTGCTGTTGGCCTGGTTCTTGCCATGCAGCTGCACATACCAGGGGCAGTGCAGTTGCTGTTTGAAGTTTCACTGGGTAAAGTTTAGAATGCTTTAGAAACTTCACAATTTCCTTCTGAGAAACAGGTCACTTTTCTGATCAGCTGTATACTGGATAGCCACTCAGTCGTCTTGGCCCTCACCTGGCAAAGCATGATGTTTTTGGATATGCAAGGAGACAGAGCATGTGCCTTAGAGCCTTAGTTGCCTGCAGGTTGTCTGTGTTTGGGTGGGTACTTCAGGGACACTCCATCTGCTGCTGGGCTGGGCTGTGCAGCAGCTTTTCTTCTGATCTGTACAGTTGGATAATAAATTCATGAAGAAGGCAGAGTGGATATGCCATATTAAACGATCATTGTTCTGTATTTGTCTGGCTGTTCCCATGGGTTTTCACTTGTACTTGGTTTTTAAGCAGGAAGCTGAAGGGGCAACCTCCCAGATGAGTGCCTGCAATCGGCACTGAGGGTTCAGGGAACAGTGAGCTTGTAATGCTTTTTCATGTCACTTAAGAGGGATAAAACCTAAGATGAATAAACTTTTTTTCTTTTTCTTTTTCTTTTTTTTTTTTTTAAGCTGTCCCTTTCTTCTTTATTTCTCGCAATAATTTTTAGGTTCTGTAAAAATAGTTCCAAGTTATGCACTATCGAGTTCAAAGGCCCTCTTGGAGAAACTGTGAGGTACCACACTTCGGCTGGCTCTTGTACGAGTGCTTTTATGAAAGTTCTCTGAATGCTAAAAAAAGCTCTATTTGGAGGGAGTGACTTGCCCTCAATCTGTGTGTTTGACTTTCCCAAAGGCTATTAAGCTGCTAGTACCTCATTGAGAGACGAGGGGACAAATCATGGTACATTACTGCAGGAATTCTGCTTTTCTTTGGAATATGGAAAGGCTGCCGCATCAAAGAAGTATTAAAGTCTTTTAAATAAAAGGGTTTATTAGAGGTGAGATACTAAGCCTGTCCTTGTTTGAGTCTCAGTGTTTCTGTACTGAGTTACAGCTGTAACAATTACCCTTGTACGTTTCAAATTACTACAAAAAGTCATATAGTAAGGAAATTTAAAAGAATATTATTCCAGTTGCCTTTTCTTTTAAGGGAGCACAATGTCTTAGGAAACTATAGTGTTTTGGACTAGAGGCTTTTTTTTTTCCAATGAAGGCTTTATAAAACACGGGTATGTGTTTTAAAGTACAAGGTTGGCTTTTTCTTCCCTGTTTAAGAAACTTAAGGTAAGATAGATATTTGAAAGCCAAACTTCTAGAAATGAAGCGAAGAGGATTTTTTATGCCAAACATATTTTAAAAAGTGCAGGGTTGTCATATTTCGAAAATATATGTATGTATGGAATGCTTGAAAGCTTTAAGTTTAGTTCAAGGTATATGTTCTAACTAAAGTGCAGTTGAATTAGTGACTGTTGGGTATGCAATAACAATCTGAGGTTTTGATTGTTTCATGTAAATATGTAATTCTGAATCTGTTCTACTCCAGTTGTAATGAAGATATGAGGAGTTGAGCAGCAATTACTTCAGTTGTCACAAAATTAATCATTAATGTAGGACAGGCAAAGTGAAAATTACACTTTCAGCACTTTCTCTCTGGCCTGAGAGATACCCTTCAATTACTGCTCCTGTCGGTTAAATGTTTCCCTTTGCAGCGATGGATTTTCCCTGGGCTTCAAACAACAGGCATGAGCTGTGAGTCACTGCTTGCTGGTGAAGGATGCAGAGCTTGCAAAGAATTCAGCTTGGCTTTTAGAGCAGGACTCTGAAGTTCTTTCTTTTGCCTCTGGCAGAGAGGTAAGAAGAAAGAGTGCAGTTTTCTCCTTGTGAAAATAGAAGAGATTTAGCTATTATTTGTAATAACAACCATCTAGGACAGTTGATTTTGACCTTATTGATTTATGGAACGAGGAAGAATTAAATTCTGCAGTAATTTCAAATATATTGAAACCATTTGTTTTTTAAACCCATGTTATTGCATTGTAACATTTTTGAGTCACTATTTTAATTGAAGCCAAGTGCTGATTTCAGAATAAAAAAAGTTACATTAGAGTTGATTTGTTGGGAGAAATGACTGAAAAATTGAAGCCTTTGCATGAAACTGAAAATTATGTCAAATAATTTACATAATTTTTGTTGTTTTGGTTACAATTTTTTTGGAAAAAGCTGGGAAGGGGAAGTGCCTAGAGAGAAATTTCTTCTAATCCTTCTATTTGAAAGTCCCTATCCCCTTCTAAAAAAGGAAGAAATGTGGTGTCTTACTGTGCTGGGTGTTCTGGAGTCTGCCTGACAGGCGGCAAGAAGTCTTTTGATGATCAGCAAGTTGCTTTTGAAGTGGGAGAATCTGGATGACTAATAGCTGGGACCATTTTCAGTGATGTGTAGCCTCACTGATGTGTAACAGGAATAAATATTCCATAAACTGGGTGATGTCTCAGATTTGTGTTTCTTGGTTTTGAGGATGCCATTCCATTCACCAAGTAATCATTTTAATTGATGTTCTCTAAGAATTGCTTGCTGAGAAATCTTTGTGTAAGTGTTTGCTTTTAATCTATTCTACCAGAAACAGCCTGGAAGAAGCTGGCAGATGCTTACAGTGACTGTGCTCCTTTCCCTTTTGCCTGGTGTTGAAAGTGGGAAGAGAACTGGCTTAGATGTGCTGCTTTCTAAGTGAAGAGTTTATGAAATTCATAAGAGCTAGGAGAAGAGATACGTGTTGAAAAGCAGAAGAGAAAGTAAGGGACAATGATAACTGTGGAACTATAATCTGCTACTCTTATTTACTTTACCTAATCTTAAAGCCATTAGCTGTTTGTATGATACTTCATACTTTTATAATGACATGGCAGGAAGTTAGTGGTGATCTCTCACATTAGACAAGGAATTGATGAAATAACTGCAAGCCTTGACTCTTTCTAAAGAGCAGTCCTGGCTGTGCTCCCTCCCAGCTTCTTTTGCACCTGCTTGCTGGCAGAGCATGGGAAGCTGAAAAGTCATTGGCTTAAGGTAAGAAGGTAAGCCCTAGTTAGCAACAATCAAAACATCAGTGGATTGTCAACATGATTGTCATACTAAATCCAAAGCACAGCACTGTACCAGTGACTGAGAAGAAAATTAGCTCTATTCCAGCCAAAACCAGGAAAGCAATATTGGTTGACTAGACAGTTCCTTGTTTCATGTCGGTGTTTGGGCAGAGATTTCGGAGAGGTGTGAAGGATAACAAGGAATAAGACAAATGGAATCTGAAACCACTTTATATATGTGTGCGGAAGTAGAAACAACCTTGCCTTTATTGATATATTTACCCCCTCTTCACACACTTGATGTGTCAGTTGGAAACAAAATAAGAAATCCTTCAGGTCATTGTTCTGCTTCCTCTGAATCTTGGCTGCTCAGCCTGCACGAGTTGTGCTGCATCAATGATCCTGGGGGAGGTATATGTGTGTAGGTAAAAGAATTTGAAAATTGTGACAAACTAATTTAGCAGTGATTATAAACAATTTACAGACTTGTGAGTGCTCTCTTGATAGCACTTGCTGACATTGCACCTAGGTCATGTTGTACCTGCTTCACACAGGAGAATTTCCTGCTTGTGTCTCATCTGAACTTTCCATTTTGCTTATATAAGATCTAAAAGCAGACTAACTTAATTGTTCATTTAAACCTGAACCTTTATTAACTGTTTTTGTAGAAATGTATTCCTTATTCAAACAGTGTATTTGTTTTTGCTGTCCAGCAAGTTTTTCAGTTTTCATTGAATTTCTTAACTGCCTGAGTGTGTGAGGATAAGCCTTGATAGAATGTGTACCACCAGTAAATCCTTGCAAATACTTTTGCAAGATCTGCAGATGCACTTCTAGATTTCTCCTCTCTCCCCGTAACTTTTGGAAAGTGTGGGAATCAACTTCTTTCCTGGAAGATGTAGTTATATTATTATATTGTTAACTGTAAGCTGGATGAGAACTTTGGGCTGTCTTTTGACCAGTCATTCTTTAGGATTGTTAACTCATAATTTATGAGATCAAACTGTTACTCCTTTCAATTTGTAATATGAATGAGTGGAGGGAAAAGGAAGCCTTCTAAGTAATTCATTATTTAAAAGAGTCCATAAGAATTTATAGATTGCTTGCTTGAGGTTTAGTGAGTCAAGGTTTTTGGCATTCACTTCAACAGTTCTGCATTTTTCTACATGCAGAGGATAAACATAAAGTAATTTTACATTCCTTGAAATCATAATGCTCTTAGAAAAAAACTGTGTGTTTTTGGTTTGGTGTTTTCTTTTAAACTGAACTGTACATTTTTGAGTCATGACATTGTTTTTCCTGTTGAGAGGAGTAACTAATATATGAGCCTCTATCCTTTTTTCATTCTAAACTAAGAAGTACTAAACAATTATATATGCAAAGATCTGCTTTTTTATTCAGCACAGCATGAATGCTGGTCTGCAAGCGGATCTGCTGATTTAAATGGTGTTGTTTCTGAATACTGCTAGAAGAATTAGAACAAATTTAGAAGGTCATGTTTGATTCTGATGAGGCTACAGCTGCAGAAAAGTGTTCAGAACATGTGCAAGTTGCAGATCATGGCCTTATTACAAATGAGCAATTATGCGGATGTGAATGTGGTCTTCCGTGTGTGGAGATGTCTTCCTTAGTAGAGAAAGTATGCATTTTAGTGGTATACCACCTCAGATCAAGGTGGTGTGCAGAACATTTCACCTCTTTTCTATTTCAGAGGTGGACTTTTCTTGCATTTATTTAAAATGCTATTTGATGGGTTTGTACATAAAATTGCAGAACAAAGATCCTTTATCTTGGTTATCTGTGATAGGCCTTTCACAAGTAGCTCATGGAAATGAGGATTGGAAGTCATTAGGAATAACATCTTTGTTCTCTGTAGTGTTACTGGGTAATGAACTGTTTGTTGAACAGCAGTGGTAAGCACCTGATGGCCACCAGCAACTGATTCTCCATAAAAATGGTAACACTTTCACAGAAATAACTATTGATTTCATTTTCCCTCTGCCTCAGGGACTTACATGATGCTTATTGTTTATTATCTCTTTGGCTAACAGAAGTTGGTAGTGGAAATACTGATAACATAAATTCCTGAGTCTGTCAGGAGCCTGGTGAAATATTCTGTTGGATGAGCCTTCCCAAGTTCAAAGGCCTCCGAGTGTGGGAAACAGTGCCGTGTTCAGTGCTTTGGCAGCTGATTTTTTGGTGGTTTTTTTTTTTTCTTTTCCTATCTCTGAAGAAATACAGCAAACTTGAAGTCTCTTAATCCTGGCCGGATAAGGAATTTCCTTCTTGCTACCGTAAAATTTCTCTTGAGAAGTCTTTGCCTATTATGAAATGGACAGGTTGGTCTGTAATATAACTGGTTCTGCAACTATATATGAAAAAGGGATCAGGCATCCAAATTATGGGGCTTTTTGATGCTTGAGTAGGAAGAAGGTAATCCTTTCCTTCACCTCCTCTCAAGTATTGAACCCAAAACATTCTAAGCATGTTTCTTTTCTGTTCATCTTGACTTTCTCAGACTTGAACTCAGGTTTTTTTCTAGGAAGTTTACTTTTGTTTTGTAACTCTTCATGTCAGGATCTGCCCTAAGCTGAAGATCTTATTTGCCTCTGGTTCTTCTGGGAGCTCAACTGTATCCTATGCAAAATGTCCTATTTCCACAAAAGCTCAGTCTCATATTATACCTGTTGTGTCTGGACAGATTTGGGTTGATATGTCAAAAATGGTTGGAAAAATGGTTTGTAATGCTATTCTTTGTTTGCCTCACACAGGAGAAGGTGTGATTCTTGTCAGCCAATGAGGAAGTTAAACATCAGTCTTCATCCTTTACTCATTTAAATAAATGAATTATTGCATAGAGGTGAGGGACAATTGTTTCTTCTTCATTTGAACCTTCTGCATGTTGCTGTGAATGTGGGCATGGGGCAAGATAAATGTCACCTGATTTTTGGTTAGCTCTTCAAAATGCAGCAAGGGCCAGGGAGCAGGGGAGCAATACCATCTGAAGAATACGGACTGGAGCTCTGGCTTCCCTTTTAATGGGTTGTTCTTGAGGCTAAAACACTGATCTCCTGCTTGTTGATGATTTTCTTGATAATGGTGTTACTTTCTACAGAGGCCTGGTAAGTCTCTTTTTTCTCCAGTACAGTGCTGTCAGAACATTTTCCTAATCAGTGGAAGGACAGGAAGAAATCTGTGAGACAATCACAAGAGTTTTTTGTGAAAGAAGAGGGATTGCTGTGACTGCTAGGTGTTCATTACCCTCTAATGAGACAAGAAATGTATTGAAGTGTCTAGACTTTCACAAGAAGTAAGTTGGCCTGGTGGGCAGGAAGAGAGAGAGATACATTTTAATAAATAAATTTCTATCAATAAACATGATTTTCTTGGTTGAAATGAACTGTGAACCAATAGTATGTTAAATAGGATAAATGTTAGCTGGATGCAAATACAAACTCAAGGGAGTTTTTTAATACTTCACTGAAACACTGGATTAATGTTTAATTCTGATGACTAAATCCATTAATAGATATATTTCTTACTAACTTAGATAAATGAGTTTTTCAGGCAATTTTGTTATTCCCTCAGGACATGGTTTCCACTTGCCTGAATATTGCACTAATTAAATGATGACACAGTATCCCAATAGCTCTTTTTAAGATATGGGACCTCTACCGCTAGACAATAAGTTTAGTTTGGCTTCTTTGTTTTTACTTAATAAAAAGGAGATCTTTTGTTTGAAGAAATCAGATGATACTCTGCGGATATGAAGTATTTAGTATCATCCCAGGTAGGGTAGAACAGATAGACTGAATTTGAAAGATATGGAAGATTTTTGCTGCAAAAGACAGTTCCCATAACTTCTTCTATGTTCTCCATTTTTGTGGCTCTTGAAACAATTAAATTCTTACTTTACCAAGTTAAGAATGTGCCTACTATCTAACTGGCTTTCAAACAAATAGTTGTTTGAAGTTCTATTACAAAAATCAAGGGGCACTGAGGAAGCTGAACTTTTTAAAAACAGTTTGGTAGATGCAACTAACTGAAACCTATAGAAAGGTTGAGTTCATGGTGCAGGCTGTTCTTCATATTCTGTGTGATAGCTCATGACTGGAATGTGAGCTACTAATGTGTGGCTGACATGGGAGGAAACAGTCTGGCTTTAGATAATGGATCTGCAGGGACAGAAAGTTTTAAAGGCAGCTACAAGGCTGAGGCTGCAGTGACAGAATGCATTTTCCAGCAACTGTTTACATAAAGGATTTTTGCCTTACATAAGGCATTGTTGTTTCTTCTGCCTGTTTGTGTGACAGCTGTCACGACTGTCATTGCTCTGGTTCATGAGCACGCCAGAATGTGAGTCCATGGGTGGGAATTACCTCGGTTTTCTTCTTACCTGCTGGATGCTTGACCTATGTAGAATCATTCTTGCCACATATCACCACAAAAGAATAACTTGTCTAGCTTTATCTAGAGAATAATATTGGGCAACCATATTTAAAAATAAAGACCATAAACCTTGAGTTATGTAATGATAAGGTTGTAAGGAACCAATGAAGGGCATCTAGCTCCTCCTTGAAACCGGGGCTGAACTAGCTTCAGAGTTAAGTCAGCATACTTATGGCCTTGTCCTGCTGAATTTTAAATAGCTCCAAGAATGTAGATCCCCACACCTCTCAGGGCAATCTGTTCCAGTGCTCATCCATGCTCACTGTGAACCTTTATTCCCTTTTATATCTAGCAGTAATTTGTAATGTCGCAAGTAGTGGCTATTGTCCTTCTCCTTTCTCTGTGCTCATCTGAGAAAATGGTGGCATCTTCTTTATAACCACCCACGAGGTAGAAGACACTATATTTATACCTGAGATCTTGAAGTTAGGCTTGATCTGAGTAGAATTAACAGGTAATATTGAGAAGGCATGAAGAGTAGAGATTTCAAGCAATAGAGATGGAAACAGAAGTCTGGTGATTGGCTGCTGGGATTTGGGATACACAGGCTCAAGCTCTTGCTCAGCTTCAGTCAAAGTCAAAGTGTAGATTTTTCTGCCTCTGGCAATGAGACACTGTTAGAACTTTAGTTTGTCTGGGGCAAGGCCAGGATTTCAGCATCATATGTGTTTACAAAATCTCCAGTGCCAGTATAGGGTACAACCTAACTTTAAGAACTACCATGAGACCAAATGGCTTTTTATCTGTTTTAATGGGCAATGGTAGGGTGATATTAAGTAACTATTTGTTTTCATAAAATGTGTGACTTGACAGGAATGTTGATATGGGTTTTGACTTAGTCTTAGGGGAAATTGATAAGCCAAGAAATTTAAAAGCAGTTAAATAGTCCTGAAATTTTGAGAATAGGCTCTTTTTACCTTTTTTCCCTTGAATCAACTGCATATAATTCTGTTTTAATTCCATTTTCACTAAATGAAACAAGCCCTTTACAGTCTCATTTTGAAAGAATACAAACAGAGAATTCAGCAAATGAGGTGTATAAATGTGTGAATAGGACACAAAATGTCAACACAGATTTGGCCTTTTTTGCATTTGCAGTTGTCACTGCCAAGGGAGTAAGTGACATTCAGCATTGACTTCAGTATCATAACATGGCATTCCCCTATGGCAGTATCCCAGTGAAGCAGACAGAGTTTCAGAGTAAGAGCAGAAGCAAGTATCTCTTTTTGTTGTTTCTTTTTAATGAGTAGTTTTGTGATGTTTTCCTTTGTGTGAAGCATGATCTAAGGCCAGTAAATTAACTGCTAGTGAAAGACTTTCTTCTAGGGCAAGAGTTTTCAGCAGAGGGGAGCACAGAGAGCAAGGATGCCTCAATGGCTACAGTGGCTGGTCTTGGAGAACGGGGCTCGTTCAACTTTTTTCTGTGAGAGTGATTTGTTATTAAATGGTTCTTTCCTCACTACCTGTGCTGTCTGAAGGGCATTGAAAACAGAAAGCTGGAAGGCTGAGAAGGGCACAGTTGTTGAGAGCGATGTTGACACTTGTATGATAGAAATTCTTATTTCTAGTTTTAACGTCCTGGTGGAGTGGTGTAGCAGAATTGGGCAAAGGTTCAATGGGCAAAGATCATCCACTAGCCTTTATGCAAGGGAATGGTACCGCCTATCACTCTCTGGATACAGAAGTACCTTGAAGTCAGGCTAGAGAAGGAGAGGTCGTACCATTTTGGCAATTTCGAGGTGCATAGCTTGAGCGGTGATCTGGTCCATGACATCTTACCGGTCTTTCAGAATCACTAGTAGGTGCTAAAGTGAAATGCTCCCCGGAGCAGTGCTAGATTCCATCAAACCTGTAAATGCTGAGTTTTGTTCAGTCTTGTACAAGACCGAGATAGACTACACTGCACTGCCTTACCTTGAACTTCACTTCAAGACATTAAAGCAAAAATGGAAAGTTTTTTGAAAGTTGATGTTGTGATTAAAAAGAAAAAAGATATAAGGGTTGGGAGGGCTGGCTTTTATGAGTCTGTGTGGGGGAATTTGTTTTTATTGTGTCTCAGTTGCAAAAACTTCAAGAAACTGCTTTTTTATTGGAGCTGGCATGCCACCACCTTTATTGTTTGGTGTACCTCTGATTCCATCTGAGATACCTACTGAGTATATGTGCTCTTTATTTCCTGGCCAGCAAGGGAGTCATCCTTCATATAAGCCATGCTGATGAATTGTCTGGAGAACATTGGAAGAATATGAAATTTACTCTAAAGAACAGTTAGGTAGTGCACTGTCTTTGACCTTGGGGTTTCCCAAGTGTTGGTTGCGTCTGTCATGATGATGACAGAATAAGCAAGAGGGTTATTTTCCCATTGTTGACCTGGTGCACAGAGTGGGGCATGCTGTCATCTGTTGGATCACCCAGCCCCTACTCATGAGTATGTGCACAGTTTGACTGACTTGCTTATTGTTACCCTCTTTTTTTTCCCCTGCACATAATAAAGATATTCAGCTGTTTAGGAAAGAATATCTTATTTGTATCTCAACAGTATGTTTGATTTTCTTTTTTTTTTAAAGCTCTTATATCTGATCTCAATAAATCACAGAGGGTTTGCTTATTTGAATGTAAAACTATCTGATTTTGTGCCTAAGTTTATGCCTTACCTACTTTTATATATTTTCAGTCCTCATAGGTGCAAAAGTTGAGACTTCTGTACATCTTGAGCTTGGATTTCAGTAAGTTTTATGTATTGATTTACAGCAATGAAGGTCTTTTGTTTTTGTCAGCTAATCCTTAATATTTTTCTTGAAAAACTTAAATGTTTTCTTCTGTGATATACTGTCATAAAAGAAAGAGAAGAACATAACTGGAATTAAGTGAGTTCTGGAGAACTTTTTGGTTGCTACATTTGGTTTATTCTGATTGCTCAGAGAGCAAAGGTCTGACAACAGATCTTTGATTAGGTTCTACACTTGATGTTTTCAATACATCTATTTCTATTACAAAATACAGAAAATTTGCAAATCTTTTTCTTCATCCTAGTATGCAGTCATACCTCTTGGTGTCTTGATGTGGACTTTCTGCAGGGGAGAGCTTAGTCATTTATTTGTAGGTAATTTTATCCATTAATTCTGACTTGTAGGAACCTGGTTTTGAAAATACTTCTTTTCAATGTCATGGTCACTGACTTCCATTTCAGTGTTTCCTTTGGTAAGTCCAGTTTCTGAATGCCATTTGTTACTTTCTTGTCCAAGGATCTAAATGTACTCACAAGCTTTTAAATAGTGAATTAAAAAAAAAAACAGTAATAAAAATCAAGTGCTCTGACACGTGATCTCATTGGATCTGTTCAAAGCCATGTGTGAGACTTTTAAAGGGTTAAAATGCTGCATTTGTGATACTTCTATAGGGGGAGAAAGTAATTGTATCTAATTTAGTGGAAAGAACTGAGAAGACTTTAATATAGCCATGTTCTAGACGGGTAAGATTAAATTGGACCTTTACAGCTGAAATAATACAGTGAGTAAATGTCTTACTTTACTGACTCACAGAGCCACTTCAATCTATTAAGATACCAGGGCCCTCCTGAAGTCAGAGAGAATGGTGCTGGTGGGTGGAACTGTCTCTCCTTGGTTCGCTCTGCCTCTCCCTGCAGCTGGAACGAAATGAAATGAATATGACAAATACCAATTAGTTATGGCTTTTTGGTGCAGATGAGACTTGGAAGACACCTGGCCCATCTCTTGCTGAAATGTTTGGGAACGAGCCTGGTGCTATATTTGGAGCAGAACTGTAACTGGACACATTATTTTCTGACTCACTCTAAGCCATTTAAACAGCAAGGCTCTCATCCTGCTGAGTGAACGTGGGGTGAATCTGGCTGCTGCTGAAGAAAGTCTGTGCAAGAAAAGAGTGCCATTAATGCTCCATGCCATGAAGCAGTTGCTCTACTGGTGACTGTTTCAGCTGTTGTAATTCAATGAAAGAGCGGTTTGCACCTATGCACGCATGATTTGTGTGTATAGTTTGATACAGAGGTGTGGATTATAGTTTGCCTGTGGCTGGCTGAAGATCTTTTGGATGAAAGATGATCTGCTAATGTGCTGCTAAGTTTATTAATATCCAGCAGAGCAGCTATTATCCATTTTATCAACAGATTACAGTGCTTGGTTTATGGCTCCTTTTTTGCCTTCTCATGACTTGTCAAATTGCTTCCAACTGAATATCAGTGTTTCAAAACTACAATACCTGCAGAAGGCACTGCAAGTATATAAAATTAATCTTTCGTGGTGCAGCTGATTTTCTTTGACTGCAAAACACCAGTGCTTTCTTAGTGGGAGGCATTAATGTCTATCTGCATTTGTTTTTTTAAGGAACTCATAGACTTATACTGAAAAATTCATTGAGCGTCACTCTGACTTAGAGACCTTGCTGTATTGTGTGACCTAAGTGCTGTACTTGCCACCCAGCAATCCAAACAAATAGAGCATGCAGATCAAAACCATGCACGGAGTTTTGCTGTGGAGTTTTCCTGCTGGAGAATTTTTTTTTCTTGATGCAGCTCCTGAATTCCGAGTAGTTGAATAGGAATGATTGAGCATGCATAAATTTCCCATGTATTAATGATTTTGGAACTTGTTTCAAAGATTATCGAAAGCTTATTTGTGGAAGAGTCTTTTGCTTTCTTAATAGCATCTGAAACATTCAGACATCTAGTAATTAATTCAATGATCTGCATTATTCTAAGATCATTGGTATTTCAAATATGTTATTTGAAATTTGACAACTTTTAGCAGAAAAGAGCTTTGTATGTTGCTTATACTCTGCTTCTGTTCCCTGGGCAAAGATATCTGAATTAATGATTTAATGAGCGAAGAGGAAAGGATATTGCTTACCATGGTTAATTACTACCATATGTCCCATGCTTGCTTTGCTACCATTCATCTTCCTAAATCTTGGGAAATTTTTTATTGGTTGATGTGTCTCAGGATTAGCTGGGAGAGGACAGCCGCTTGTGGTGTGTTGGCCAAATTGCACTTGCTGTGAGAGCCTTTCCCAAACAGGTTTGCTGTTATCAGGAAAGCTGCTCCCCATCTGCTCTTTCTTACTGTAGAAAAGTTTGTGCATCCATTGCCACATCATATTCTTCTTCCTTTCTCTGGCATGATAGGAAAAGGTATCTGCATGAAAGTAATATTGCTCCAAAACATAATGCACAATCGGAGCTGCTGCAATAGACTGCTGCAGTTCTGTACTGGGCCCTGGCATGAAATGTGCTTGGGACACTCCAAGAGCACGCTGAGCACTGCACCGGCTGCTAATGGCAGCACTTTGTACTGTCATCCATGATGGATGCTGGTTAGTAGGTCATCTTCCTCTCAGAGCTGTATCTGGTTGTGGCACTACTTTAGTGCAAATAAAGCTGTAGGCTGGTTTTACAAAGGCTTAACACTTGACTAGTGGTGCACAAGCAATAGAAATTTCCCAGATTTTTTTTTTTATTTTTTAATTTCCATGGACTGACACAGATTCAGGGTATTTTGTGCTGCTGAGGTACCCAGACAGGACAGTTACTTCCTGCAGATAGAGTACTTCAACTTTAAAGAAAAACCACTGTGGTAAATAAGCTTCTCAGCCTCTAATGTGAATTTTTGAGAGTCTTAAAATTACTGTTAACTGCTGTTTCAGTCTGGTTTTGTAGGCTGGATATGGATTACTTGTATTACAACATTTGTGGGTCATAACTCAAGTGAGTTTCTACTTTATTCCTCTGGATTTAAAACATGCTAAGATGGCAAAGAGCAAACAGGCTTAGGGATGGGAGGAGGAGGAGGAGGACATAAGACTACATGTTAGAAGTGGCAAAGCTTGCACTTCATGAGAGTAATTCTGTTTCTGCTGTAAAATCACTTAACAGGGCACAGGAGGTTTTTTCTTTGGAGATTTTTGAGCTCAAGGCTCTTCACTGGTTATCACTGAAAACATATATCAGCTATGGCTGTTTGAAATTTCTGTACTATCTGAGACTTGAAACTGTTACGATAATATTCCCAGTGGAAGGTGCTTTTCTGCTAGTGTGTTTACGTAACTGAAGAGGATGGTAGATACACATGGGCAGCCATGAATGTGATAGGAACAGTGCTAAATTAGATTGCTGACTTTGAAAACTTCTGTACAGAAGCAGTGTTTTTATAATTGTATTATCCACTTGTTTAGAAACTCTAGCGTGTTGCTAGGATCTCTGTGAGTGGTAGGTGCTAGAAAACATTGAGTCTTCTCTGGAGTGCTCACAGAAATTGGACTGTTACACCTATAGGGGAAAAATACACACATATATATATATACACATATGTACTCAAAGAAAGTTAGAGATGAATGGAAATAACAATCTAGTAGAATTCCACACCCCCACCCCTACCCCCGAACTAGTCTAGCCTTAAGTCAATTTCTGTTGATTTACTTTAGTAGGGAGAGAAAAAAAAGCCAAGAAGAGAGGTTTAAAAACTTATGTACTCCCTCAAAAAACAATAAAGTTAAGGATTTTATTTTGTGAACAGGCTTCTGTATTGTGAAGTAGACCCTACAGTACAGGAAATATCTAAAGTAAAGCTGCCCTGCTGTCTTTAGTGCTTTCATATGCTCTAAAATATATCTGTGCAACTCTTTCCAGCTGGAACCTTGCCTCATTTTGATGGACTGGCAAGTGAAGGAGGCAGCTGTTAATGTTTATTTTCATCCTTCATGGAACCACAGAATGGTTTGGATTGGAAAGGACCTTAAAGATAATCTAGTTCCAATGCCCCGGCCATGGGTAGGGACATGTTCCAATAGGCAAGAATGCTTGTTGGGAATAGGAACACATCCAGGATGGATGTTGGGTTCTAATGAAACCATAATGGCAGAGATACTGGCAAAAGTCTCATTATGCTGTAATAAACTGAACATCTATATCGAATGATGAGTGACTGCTAATGTTTTAGTGTAACTTAAGTCTAGCTAAACCTACTATTTTTTTTCCTTTTCTAAAACTTTTCTAATTTCTTGATTTTTATGAGGAGAAAAACTGAGTATCTTCTTCCTGAGACCAGTGGAGGTTAGGGGAGAGCATGCAGATGTTAATGTCTCTTGTACGTAGAGACAAACTTTACAAAATTATGTTTTCTTCTTTCAAGACTTTAGAGAAAGATACATTCCTCCTGTTCTTAATTTCCAAATGTGTATTGAGTTGCATTTGGAACTAATGAAAAAAGTTCAAAGGTGGTATCTTGTGTAGCAATATTGTGTCAAGGTGCATGGAGATAAAAGTTCTTTCTGCCTGCTCAAGCCTAGCAAGCAAAGCCCGTGAATTTCCAGTGAAATCTTTCCTACTCTGTGGCACAGTTGCATTGTGAAAATGTTATTTTATTTTAACTGTATAATGAAATACTCCTGCATCACATGAATTGCCACAAATTTTTTTTCATTCTTTTCTGCTGTTTCCTCTTTCATTCCATTTATCTTTTACTCTTAGATAATCTTTGATAATTTACTTTCTGCAAAGTTTTTGCTTAGTGGTATTTAACAGTCTTACTACTGTGTCAATAATTAACTTTTTTACAGTATTCAAGATGTAATATCAATAGAAAGAGGTATAAAATATTTTTTAAAATTGCATTTGTTTATTTTTAAAATCCTGCACAATTCATGGAAAATCAAGCGGATTAACTATTTTTAATGCTATTTTGCATTACTGTTTTTGCTTGCCTTCCAAATTAGATTGTTTAAAAATGTCAGAGAAAATTTCCACTTTCTGTGATCCTCAGCTTCTGGTTGACAGTCTGATTTTGTCACTTTCCAGTTAGCTATGACATACTCTAGGCAGGCCTACTTAGAAGGGGGGAAGAGCTCTGGCAACATGAAAAGCTGGAGAGGCAGAGAAGCTGTTGAAGACCCCAGGCAAAAAGAAAGACCTGGACAACAGGATGATGAAGAAGCAGAGATGAAAACAGAAAAGACTCATACCTCAGCCTTTAAGATAATGGCTCCCAAATCTGTAGAGTTGAAGAGCTGTGTGTCACTCTGCTCTGAAGTTTTGCTGCTCCTTACAGCAAGGCGAGCCTTTTCAGGACAGTAGGAGCTGCAGGGCTGTGGCCATAGCAGAGCAGCCTCTTTGATTCTAGTAGGGATAATTCTGGAAAGTTTGGAAAAGGTAGCAGTGGGTAGAACCTGTGAAGCCAAACACTGAGCTGCACTCTAGGGGCACCTAGAGTCAACTCGTGGATGTGTAGTTTGTCATGTATTATTTTGAGACTCCTTAAGACAGCGTTACGTTTTGTAGGGGATCGAATTACTGAGCTGCACAGGTAGGAGGGGCAAGGACATGTGTTCAGTCATTGAGTATTTCAAACTAGAGAAGCATCAGAAATAATCTCTAATAGTCAAAATGGAGAGGTATGTAGTGCCTCCTTTCCTGCTCCCCTGGAGCCTTTTACCTTCATCAGGCAGCATCTTTGTGACGCTGATTCCTGTCTCTTTACAGATCAGCAGGGTGTTCTTCAGGCATGATGGAAGGGTACAGGCTTTACCTATGATTATCTGTCTGCAATTATCTGTCTTTTAAAACTGTTCAGAACAGGAGATCATCACTTTACCTTCACCTAACAAATGGACAGGGAATGTTTGCAAGCTGCTAAATTTGAATAAAAGCCTTTTGGAGTGAGTAGTTAGCATGGCTGACACCAGAAGGCCACTGCAGGGTTTGGGCTTTTTGTATTTCCTGGTGTATTGCTGCAAACTACAAGAAAAACAGAGATAAAAGGGAGGAGATGATTCCCCTAGAACATAATAGAACAGCAAAATGTTCTAATATGGCTGGCAGGTTTGCTTATCTAGTGTTATTTTAAGCTAATGAAAGCAGTATTTCATCTTTGGATCAAGGTTTATACATATTCTTACAGTTGTGAGGGTTGTCAAAGTAATTGATGTACTGCCAAAACTGCAGTGAGGATACAAATAGATTTTTGTGTGGGTTGGAGTAGATCTCATGGTAATTTAGTGGCAATTGGTGTGTGTAGGAAGACTATTTAGTCCCTTGTTCTGAGGTAAAAACAGTCCATTTGTAATGTAGATCTTGAGGAATATGGATGTTGCCTTCCTGAGTAGGGCCAGTAAACTATCTAACTTTATATTTTGCTTGGATCAGTGGCCAAAATGACAGAGGAAGATGCAATGCTTTTAAAATTTGAGCTCTTATGGATGGCCTGGACTAGCTTCTCTTTGCATCTGCATATGAGCGTTACGTTTTGTCCCTTTAATGTTCTGGTCCCTGTGATCAGCTGCTGGTATGGATGCTTTCTAGGAGAGTGAGAAAAGTATTCATAAAGCTTTCTCTAGGTACCTAGCAAGGAAGCAATGCAGCACGCTGACCTTCATAATCCAGGATTTCCTGTGTGCCAGCAAACAGCTGTGTGATCTTTCTGGGTGGTGTGACTCTCTTCTCCTCCCTGCAAATCCTTGTGCTACAGTGCAACTGCACAATGTCTTGTCTTGTGGTGTGTTCTGACCCAGACTACTCCAGATCAAGGACTGGGCCAGAGCACATGGTACCTCTTCTCTGTGCTTCTCATTATAAGAAACACGAGGCTCAAAGGTGATGGAGCATTGAACCCCCTCCAGATCTTGTTCTCTTACAGACCTGTACAGTTACAGTGTGGATCTCTACTGTAAGTTCAAAAGTATTTCTAGATCCCTCATTTTAGATGCAGGAAAGTGTTTTTCTGCACTTGACAGAGCCATTTTGTGTTAATTTATATTGCCTGAGGGTGCTTCTAGTTAGGAGTTAGAGAAGACTACCAAAAGTGTTGAATATGACCATGTGTTTCACTGAATCAACAGATTCTTATATTTCTTCTAGTATCAAAAAATGTAATGGTTCTGTTGATGCTATCCAGGTGAACCATGTCTTTTGCTCTCTTGAAAATAGAAACCAAGCTCTTAGATACATGCAAGATGCATGATTGCTTTCTAATAATGTATCTTAAATTCTCTGTGGGTTTCTTTATTTTGAGAAGCTTCACTTTATGTTTCTAAAGCTGTCCCTTTTGAACTAACGTCCCTTCCAAGCAGAAGTGATGAGATCTTGTGCTGTGTCAGAGAGAGGCAAGCAGAGAACTGGTCTAGTGTTTTGGTTTCTTTTTTCCAATGAAGAACCGCAGGGACACTACAGCAAGAGTGAGAGAAGACTTTGAGCTCAGTAAAATACAGTCAAGGACAGATATGGGTGTAAATGACCTGATAAAGATGAAAGAAGAAGCTTACTGTGTTCAGTGACTTTTCCTGAAGACGAACTGCATATTTTTCGCTGTTCTTGTTGCTACACCCTTTAAGACAGATCGAGTTGAAACTCTTTTTTTTTTTTAATCAGCAAGGTAGTGGGAAATATATAGTACTTTTTTTGGGGAAAGCCTACCAGTGATCTGTTTCTGCTATGAAGATCCAGTCATTAGTCACTGGTGTTACTGATGCCATGTATGTATGGGTTGGTGTTTATCAGCTCAATGGTACACAGAGGACTTACTGGCTTGTTTTTATTTTGTCTGATTTGGTATGAATATGACTTACAAGCTTTAAAGGTATGAAAAAGCGAAATAAAAATGATAATATTTTCCACTAATCATGCACTATTCTTTTTAGTATTTTCCTTTTTTTTTTTCTTTGTTTGTTTGTTGGGAGTGAGGGCAGGGGCTAGGGTTAGGAGGCACTACTATTTTAATAGCTGAACTAAGTGATTTCAGTTTTCTTTCATTTAGCTACCCCTTTGCAGTTGAGGTGAAAGCATACTAACAGCTAATTTAAGCCTGAAAATAGATTTCCTTTTATTATTACTTTTTATGAACTTGACGGAAATTTTCTGTGATCTTCCAAGGGTTGTTTGATGACTGAGAATCACTGAAGTATCAAAATTGGTATGTCGGGGGAAATCGATTGATAATAGTTATAGGATTCGGCCAGTAGATGGCGCAGATAGAAAAACTATCCTGCGGAAACCTCGGCTCGAACGAAGAAATTCGGGGTTTGTGACTTCTAGCAAGGTCTTTGGCTCCCGAGACAAATTAACTGCTGGGTTTGATTTAATATTTTCTTCTGTGACAGTGAATGTTACGGCCTGGTAATCTCAGCTCTAGACTTTAGAGCCAGCTATAACTGCTATAATGCTCAAAACAGTGAGCTTGGAAGTAAATCTGCAGCTATCCAGCTCAATGGTTGAATATGCTGTTAGATTAAATCCTGTCTACCCTATAGCGTGCAGACTAATACTATGACAAATCTAGTCTTTCATGCTTGGCCAAAATATTTTGGAGCTTTTTAAGGTCACCTGCAGCTGGACCTTTTAAGACATCAGTGTGCTCCAACTTGGTTGTCTTTTAAACTGGAGGTCCTCATACTTTAAGGACTAAGAGTCTCTGGTTAATTTGAATATTGTCTGAGAAATGCTATTTTCCTTGGGGTACTGTGAAAAATTGCTCTGAAAACATTCTTCAGCATGGCTAAATGGATAAGTTGCAGATTTTTAATGCAGCTTTTAGATGCTGTGCTTGGAAACATATGGTGTGAAGGATCAGCTACTGCAATATATTTCAAAAATATTACGGGGCACTATGAAGAGCTAAAATTTTGTCAGTATTCCAGAATCTGAGCTTATTACTGATGGTAAAGAGCACCATTAATCTGAAGTTGTTGGAAGGATTTGGCTTCAAATTTTAAGTTGACATACGTAAAGGCAGAATGTATACCTCTGAGTCTGTATGAAGCTGAAAATATAGTTCTCTGCCATGAATTGACTATTTATTCAAATGGTTATGTACTCAAGTTAATGTTTTTGTGATAACACAATGAATAAATTCACAGTATTTAAGAAATTAAAAGAAATGTTTTATGATGACCTGCATCAGTGCTTTAGCCTGTGAAGCATGCTATTGGCCATGGAGCAATCAAAGGAAAACCATTTCTTGGTTCTTGAGCACAATCTAAAATTATAAAGATGGGATCAATAGCTGTCCAAGTACTGTGATTTTGTTTGTTTGAATAACTTGGTGGGTAGTGTTGACTCTATGTTTTGGAAGGGCTGTTGACAAGGCAAGAGAAGACTGGGAGTAGAAGGGAATGATAGAGTGTAAAGTGAGAGGAATTTTTGTAAATTTGGCTAGAAGAATGTGTTCAGCTCTCTTGATGGATTGCTTATTTTTCTCAACACTAAGGCCAGTATTTTCAAAAGCAATTATAACAGTTGCATACATCAATTTTATGCATCAGGGCACCTGTGTTACACTCTTTGCTCTCCATAAATGCTCAGTTACTGCTTTGCCTATTCAAAAAAAGATCTGTTCTTTCAAGATACCACTAATTGAACATCAAAAAATTAAGCCACTCAGTATCACTAGTAGAATATGGTGAATTAGGCCAAGCTTGAGGAATAAGCATTTTGACACAAAGTGGATAGGAATAAAGTGCTTGTAAAACTACTGATCCATGTGGTTTTTTTTTTTTTTTTATTTTATCAAAAATTTAACTGCTTTAAAGTGGATCAGCCCACTTTTTGACCCAGTCACACTGCCAGAGACATGTTCAAAACAGAAAGCTTTTCATGCTTCCTCTACATGGAATTATCTCACACAGATCTCTACTTAATGAATATTGTGTTTAAAGTCCAAGCAGTGCACCAAGTTCTGCTGCCGTTTTACATCTGTGAAATAATCTTGCTTCCAGGATTCCTAGTCCCCTGCTGCCAATAGAGAACACTGTATACTCTCCAAGACTTTCCTAACTGTTTGCAAGTTGCTAACTAAAAACTTGCACTTGTGTGCTGACACTGTGAATCGTGGTGTGCGATACCCAAAATGACAGGGGAATTTCCTGTTTCCCCTCAAGTGTTGCCTCTTCTCTTCTTCTTGCACTTTGTGTTTCACTATAAGTGCCATTTGCTTGGTGTTCTGAGGCTGGGGGTAACTCACAGGTGCTCTTTTTGTCAGCAGGTTGTGAACATGATGTTCTTGGAGAATTTAGGGAGTTTTTAAACAAAGGGCACGCTGTTTCTTTTGCAAATGTTGCTTTGTCATTGTTCCAAAGATGGCAAGAGACCATGTCTTTTTAATCTTTGGTCTTCTCAGCTCACCACAAGAAGTAGATGTGCTGTTAATATCACACAGCTCTTTTAATTAGGTAATTAGCACTGGAATGACAATGCTAAGAAATCAAGAATAGGAAAAATAATAGGCTTTCCAGGCCTTAACAGTCTATCAGTTACTACAGTAATCTTTTAGCCTCACTCCCTTATGAACTAATATCCTCAGCGGTGCTGTCATGTCTATAATTTTATTCCTATCAATGAAGCTGTGCAGCCTAATAGATCTGTCCCAGGTAAGCAGTTTTCACTCTGCAGAACATAGATGCTTTGCCTACTCAATGATCCGTATCAGCTATTAAGTACTGACAATAGCCTTCTCTGAACAGCCTTTTAGCAAACAGCTTATTTCAGTGAGCTTGCCAGGTGCAACAGGAATCTTGAAGGGTGGGAGGGTTTTTTTCAGTTGCTGGTTGGAGTTCTTGATAATTTAATATTTGGTATCAATTCAAGCAATAGTTGTATCTTTATGTAAGTGTATTGAGTCCAAAACATGTCCTTACTCAACATGACTTTTTAAGAAATCAGTGCACAAAATGTGACTTGCCTTTAGCATTTCATCCTTCTGGTCACAGAATGCATTTATTAATCATTCAGTACATTTTGCTATTTTGCTAGCTGGGAAAACCTTTGAAGATGCATTGTTTCAGAGTTCATTTGTTTGGCTTGAGGTTTGTTTTTTTAGCTTTTTTCTTTGTTTTCCAAAGGGAGAAATGGTAAAATATAGGATTTTCTTTTATGCAGTGTGTTCTTTGACTTTTTCCAGTCCACTGTTACTAAGATGATTAATTGCTCAGGCTGGAAGATAGGACTCTTTTCAGAGAGTCCTCTTTATCTGATTGAGGCTAAATTCATTGGGGGTGGGGAGAGGAAAATATATTGGTTTTGGCTTACAAAATAGTTTGTGCATTTTAGAAGTAAAGTTTGAAGAAGCCCCAGCATTTCTGAGAGAGGTATGAAGGAAAAAGAAAGGCAGATCCATGAAGCTCATGTTTGTTGTTTAGGAGCTATTGGACTGAGCTACTTGGCAGTGGGAAGAGTTAATTCTATGCATATGTAGGAGACCTAATTATGCATTTATAGTAGTGCATTCATCTCCAAACTAAGCCTCTGGACCCCTTGCATGACATCTCTTGCAAAGTCATTCACCGTAGCATGAGGTGGCATCTTCAGAATCATCTCCAGGGAAAACCATCTGGGTTTGTCTCACTGGAGAAGTGTACTCAATGTCACCTTTCTGGAGGGAAGGTTGAACTGTCATCCTGTGGACCCAGTTGGCTCCTCAGAGTGTCCTGAGAGTGGGGTCATTCTGCATGGATGTTTGCTACACACCTCAGGAGAGATGCTGGATGGTGGCAGAACCTAAAGGAGAAGCTGGGGGAGAAGGCTGCTCAGGACCCACAGCTCTATGTGGATTTTCACAAATAGTACTTATCATGGATGAAGGATCCTGCTGATCCTGGTGAGAGGTACAGATAATCTTGGGCAGATGATGGCAGAAAAACCTGTTTTCACGTCCTGTCCTCTCTTCTGAGCTCAGGTGCTGTCTGGACCTCGTATAGTAAGTGCTATTTGCTGAGAATTTCCTTTAGTCTGGGATTGCATGTACAGCAAAATCTCTGTAAGAACATAATGACCTGTATGACAATAGTTATAAATAAAGAATCCAAAATTATTTCTGATCTGCTTTGTGGCCTAGAGACAAGTCTGTCGTACCCCCTGTTGTGCAAAGGATGGCCTGCGTTAATCCCCTGCTTTCCCTCGGTGTATTTCACTGTGTGTGCTTCTGCAGTGAGTGTTGAGCAGATGGGCTGGACTGGCATAGGCTGACTTTCAACAGCTGCTTCTTCTGTGACACAAAATGAGGAGAGATCCATTTTCTTTAGCAGCTGTGAGAGTGCCCCTTTGGTGGTGCTGACAAAAGTTCATCTGCAGCCTCATCTATGTGGGAATGTTTCCACTGGTTTGATTCTTCTCCAAAGCCAGTCCCACTTTTCTGTTTTTGTTGCAATGATGTCTATCTGCTACTGAGAAAAGCTAGTGTCCTGATGTGCATCTCTAAGCTCTTGTGACAATCCAAGCCTCTTGCATTGTTGCATGTAGAAGTGTTAGAGCTGATCTAAATCCAGGTGGCTTGGCTGACTGTCGAGTTTTTGACTGGGATGGGGAAAAGGAGGGAAAATCTTGTGAGAAGGGAAAATCCATTTCCTTCTGTCTCTTTCTCTACCAGCTTTATGAAATAAAAGTTGTAGCTTTCAGATCTATGTATTTTCAAATAATATTGTCTTCTATGGTTGTTTCCTGTAAACGAAGAATAAAAACAAGAATTTGGAGTCCTTCTAGAGTAAGTAGATTTTCTGTTTTTCCTTGAATAAAGTTTTGTGCATAGACTTTGGTATTTTAGCAGAACATTTAGTTTTCTATACCTAATTTGCTACTCCTGCTTGTCTTCCTTATCACCATCCCAAGCTGCTCCTCCCACTCCAGATAAAACTTAAGAGGGGGCTGGAGTGCCAGAAGTATCAGACTTCATCTCTTAGTCACCTCAGAAAGGCAAGTTCTGTTTTTTCAGCGAGTAAGTTAAAGAATAAAGGAGCAGCACTGGAGGAGAAAAAAAAATTTGGTCTATTTTGGAATGGAAAATACCTGTCACCTCTATCAGCTCTTCAGCCTCCAGAAATGCAAACATTAATCCTGTCCCAGAGTTCAAATATCACCTGATAGTCTAACTCTGAAGCCCCCATTTCTGCTGGAGCTTTCCTGCCTTCCTCTCGATGTCATTCATACTGCATAATTATATTCTGAATTATGTGAAATAATTACTTTCTGTAAGTGGGTTGAACTAGCCATTTGGTACATACTGCTCTAGATATAAATAATCCATCTTTAGGACAGACTAGATGGTCTTTGGAAACTTTTCCAACACTTTGTTTCTGTTGTGGGCATGAGAAGACACTGTCAGGTTTTTGTTTTCACAATGTAGTTCATAGGTTTTTCTTTTGAAAAAAAAAGAAAGCTTGTTTTTGATACCAGTTTCTTCTGCCCAAAACTTACTGACTGCTGCTACCTTACCTTGTCCATGTAAGATGAAAGACTTTTGCTACCTGCTATAACTGACTGGTGGATGCTGTGCTGAAGAAAAGTAAAAATCCAGTGGGAAAGATGGAGGTAGAAGTTATGTGAAGGTAATGTATATCTTTATCTAAAGAGGTCTCAAATATATAGTTGTTCCAGGGGAATTTTGGATTGCATATTGACCAAGCATTGAAAGTGGTGGAATCAACCACCCCTGGAAGTATTTAAATAATATCTAGATATGATACTTGGGGACATAGTTTAGTGGTGGACTTGGTAGTGCTGGGCTAGCAGTTGGACTCGATGAACCTAAAGATCTTTTCCAACTGTAACGATTCTGTGATCGTATGGATGTTTTACATGCTGTACTGGTGTATTTACAGCAACATCTGTGTAAGATTCTGTGTTTTGCCCCCGTCTGACTGCAGTAGGGTAGGAGGTTTTGTAACTGGGCCATTTGATACAGTTACAGAACAGATTTATCAGAATAGGTTACATCTAGGGGGTGAACAAGAAACAGGAATAGCACAAATAACATACTGTTATTGAAGCATATTGAAATGCTTCAATAACAAGCTGGATAACAGAAATGCTGCAATACTCCATCAGCCTTTTTACTTAAGTTGAGCAATTAGATCAGAGAAGTCTTGTACACAAGAGAAAATCCAGGAGCATTAGTGTCTGAAGAGCCCAGCTGGAAAGTAACACTATTGCACATTTCTTCCTGCCAGTGATGTCTCCTTGTCATCAGAATTGTCATCATTGGTCTTCTTCTTTCAGGGTGCTGTACTTGGCTATTCGTCAGATTTTGTCCTGCTTGCTTACAAAACGTATCCACCACACCTTTAGGTGATGGCTGGAAGAGTTGCTGCTCTTTTGTGTTGTGAGCAGTAATATGGTGACATAAACAGCAGTGAGTCCTTCTAGGGTGATAGAAGAACTGCAATTAGCCCATAAACATTTTAAATCAGATTTATTTTCAATATTTACATAAATACCTTGTTCTTTAAGATGTACAAAACTGAGTTGGGTGTTTCATGAAAACTACCTAACTCAAAATTCCTTCTTGTATTTCTTGTTTCCAGTTGGGCCAGAAATATGAAGCCTGTGTTACGCCTCTATAACATCAAAATTTTAGAAGGAATGTAAAATAGTGGGTTCCTATCTATTTTTCTTTTTCCCCTGTGGGTTTGGTTTCTTGTGGCTGTATTTTTTTGCTTTTTGTTGAGTCTTCAGTACTGGGAGAACAGTATTGAGTACTGCTTCAATCTGTCTGGAACGTTTTCCATTACAAAAGATACTCACTTTTGCTGGTTGTTTTTTTTTTTATTGTCGTTGTTGTTTTTTCTATTTTTTTAGGGTTTTTTTAATCCTGAAGTACCTGGGTTTTCTCTCTTTCCCCCTCAGCAGACAATTTTAATTATTTTAAAAAAATTTTTTTTTAATCTGGAGTGCTCTCTAGATGTTGTTTAAGGACCTTTAAGTTGATGCTGGAAAAAAGTTATTTCATGATGGTGAAGATGCAAATTTTGGGATCCTTTGCCTCTTGTCTGGAACTGTTTGTGGAAAAACACCCTTCTTTTTTGCTGGCTTGGAAGGATTCTGTATTTGTAGTGTGGTTGCACTTGGATTCATTGGCACTGTTGTAAAAATGAGTTAGGTGGTGCCTAGAGTGTATTTAGGAGTTTAACTGCATAATATTTTAACCTATGGTGAAGGTAGGAAAATAGGAAAAGTTGGACTATTAGGTTTATACTAAGGAAAGAACATGTTAAATTTTAATGAGTTATCTGGTGCATAAGAGGGAACAAGCACAGAATCAAAGAAGTAAGATTTTATCATTGTAGCAGAAAATAAGAGCAATATTACCTTATTTTATCCTAAAGAAGTATGTCAGGATGTTTTAATATTATTGGAAGGTGAAACAATGGAGTCCATGTTGGAAGATGTAGTAATGTTTGAGTTTTTGTGGTAAATGCTGATCTCAAAAATGCTTTTGTTGGGAAAGATGAGCATGCATTAGCAAATGTAATGAAAGATATATGTGATTTTATACTTGCAGAATAAAATCATAAACAAAATACTCACCTTGGCTACTTTGTCCTTACAGCACATAAAGCATATCTTTACAACTTTTATTTAAGATTTTTTTTTATCTTCTTTGTTGCTGTGCAAGATGTAACAATTCATAATTAGCTAGTATTCATTATTATTTGGAAAAGGTGGGTGAGAAAAGAAGCTATGGACTTGTAATTGATAAAACACTTGTCTAACCAGCAATGGAGTTACAACGACTATTTTAAGAAGACCTCAGTTTTGCAGCAATGCTTACTTACTTCACAAATTATTCTTCCCTGCCTCATATCAATGGGTCAAGAGAAAGGACATAGTCAAGATACAACTTCAAGAATAAGAGAGTAGAGACATTTTTTCTATTTTTCTGTGATATCCCTTTAAGTGTGGCATTTGCTTCCCATATAAGTAAAATAAACCAAACTGCAAATTTGCGAAGTGTGCAGCAGTCTCTCTTGACAGGAAACTTGAGGGAGGTGAAAATCTGATAGGTAAAAAAATGTTAGTTTTGGCTGCAATGTACTTGGTAATTACTTCAACAAGAACATCCTTACTTTTGTTTCCCCCCTAATTCCTATCTCCTACCTGCTAATATGTATGTGACATCTGTCAGAAATCTGCCAATCAGCTGACATGGTTAGAATCATTCCGTCTCTGTTTGAGAAAAGTCTTTTTCCATGTGCCCCATGAAACCTTGAAAAGGAAATGTTTGATGACGAAAAGACAAAACTTGGTAACTCATTAAGAGACCGTGTAGAAAGAAATGGATTCCTACTTACAGCGTTCAAACTTGTGCTTTGATTCAGAATACAAATTACCCCTTAAGCTATTTTGTTTGATTTGGGGTTTTCTGGGTTTTATTTTTGGTGTTTGTTGTGGTTGGTGTTTGTTTGTTTTTGCTTTTTTAAATAATTGCAGTACAAAAAGCCCTCAGGAATAATGAGGAGTACTTAATGCTGTAATTCTGGCAGTTTTTAAGGGAATGAACTATAGATTTTAGACCTTATTTGTAACCATGTAGGTGGCTTTTCTCCTCAGATGGACACATCTGCTGAGGGGTCTGACAGCAGCATCATAATGAATTCTTGATTTGTCACATCTCTTAGACCTGTTCTAGAGTCTTGCTGGTCACTTAAGGGAGCTGAGGGTGCACTTAGCCATCTTCCTTAAGGAGTTTAATCTGGAGCCAGGACCAAAAATCTTAAAAAAGCTGTGTTTTTTTTTTTTTTTTAAAATTTTCTTTCCCCCCTGCTAACAGACTGGTGAACCTTGATCTTTCCAGATTTTGTCTCTAGAGTTTTGACAAGCTTCCTTACCTCAAGCTCATTGCAAACATTGCACATCCAGTGAACGCAAAAAGCACTACTCGACCAATCACGAATAAGCAATATAGTCCACTTGGTCATGGGTAAATATTTCACTGAAAGATCTGTGTCAACAAAGATATGAAAAGGCCATTGTTTAAATAGTTTCCAGTGAGATGTGAAAAGACATCAAGAGCATTTCTACCACTGAAGAGACTGAACTGACTCTGTTCAATCATTGTTTAAAGTCTAGTTCTGTTTGTGCCTTGATATTTGTTTTAGTAATGCTCTGTCTCTGTGAATATATTTGGCATCCTGCAGAAAGCAGCTAAAATTGTGTGCAGAGAGGTGCAGTCCGAGACTCCTGATGGAGCACTTAAGGGTTGAAGAGATTTGCATTCTGAATAAGAAGATCCTCATTTCTGTGTATAAACTAATATTCTGGTACACTTGGCTACTGCACAGATTACCAGTGTTGGTTGGTGTGGATTGTTTTTTTATTCTCTTTGCTTTGATGGGTCCAATGGTAGAATAAAGTATTTTGGTAGCTGAATGGATATCTATATTTAAACTAGCAAATACTTAGTAATGGAGCATTTTAAAAACACCAGCATTGCAGCACTTTCCCTTGGCAATAATGTACAAAGCCCCACAACTCTGAAGTAAAACTCTTCCACTGATTAGAAAAAATGGTACTTAAGCAAACATTGCACTGTTTGATGCAAGATTAGAATTGTGGTAGTTCTTTGCTAACCCCAGTGTGTAGCCATGGTAAGTAGTAGGTGGTGTGTAGTTGCCTGCCAGTCCTGTCATGGTTTAGGAATGGTATTCCCCAATTTAGTGCTCCCACCAAAACCACACTGCCGCTCTCTCCCCCCACTTTTCCCCTCCACTTCCCCACTTCGGGATGGAAAGGAGAATGGGAGGCCCAAAGGCAAAGATCATTGGTTGAGATAAGAAAAATTTACTGGAAACAGCAATGAGGCAAGAAAATAAATAATAACAGCAACAATACTAATGACAGAGGGTGCAAGAAAAGAAACGATTCACATGGAAAACACAACCAATAATAGACAATACTGGACAGCTCCCTGTGCCACGGAAGGAGCCACTTCTCCCTGGAAGAGAGTCTTTTCCTGCACCCAGGCAGTGATGTGCGGTGGTACAGAATAACCTCCATATCCTGGCCATGTCCCCTCCTGGATACTGGAAAAAATTAACCTTGTCCTGGCCGGAACCAGGACACCTGCCCATAGAAAATATGTTATAATGAAGTTGTTGTAGAAAACTGCACAAGTCTTACACCAAATTTAAGAGCAGCTACATTCTGCCTTCCTTTTTCTGTGTTGTCTTTGATGCAGAGACTGCAGAAGCTGCTTTGGACCCTTTCCAGAAAGTTATTGAAATCAGTCTTCAGTAACTGTATTGGCTTTTACTGTGTACCAAGGTCACTGAGCTTCATGAGCACACAGCCCTGTTAAAAACAGGATTTGAGGATTTTAGAAGGTGTCTTTTTGCAGTTTGAATAAATAAGGCATATAAAAGCATGCCATACCTATAGTATTTATTACTTTTGTCCTGATCTTCTGCCTCTTTTTCTCTCCAGCTGTGGTCCTGCTGGTCAGTTTTGGTATCAGTAGCAGCTCTCTAACATTTATCATGTCAAAGCTCTGCAAAGAATGGAGGTATTGGCTGCCCCACAGCCGCTGGCACTGATAATTAGAAATACAAGTACATATCTTTTGAGCAGGGTGATGTTTTGTATTTCTACACAAAGGAGGTGGTATTTTTTCATGAAGTTGCTTGGTGAAGTATTGTTCTCAGCAGAAACAAAATCAGTATGTCAAAAATTGACTCCTTTCTATCTAAAGCTTTAAGATAGTTATGTTTGAACTAAACGTTTTCAGTTTTTTGAGTAAAGTGGAATTTTAAAAGGACATGCAGATGCCAAGGTTGCTTTTACTATACCCACCACAGCGTTCTTTCCACCGTAGTATGAGGTCTGGATTCAAGCTTATCCCCTACCTGTGTCAGAACCAGGTGAGTGTTAAGACACCAAGATATGATTTGCTTTGGGGTGGATCTCTTATTTCTTCGCTTGAAGCAGTCTGCTTCGTGCTCGCACTGATACAGTCATTCAGTAATTCAGCCTAGGTGGAGGTGGGAAGGCAGAGATAGAATTAATTTTGTCATGGCTGTCTTTGCTTCCTGTTTTAGGGGTAGATCTTGGATGTCTAGAGCAACAGTGTCAGGATAGTTTTGTGAATCTCAGGTACCTGTAGAAAAGGCACTTCTTGCAGAGTCCTTAGACTGATCGAGATATGGCTTCAATTTGCTTACATTAGAATATATAATGGAGAAGGACAACGTTTTAGAGAAAAAAGCTTGTAACTAAGGTGAGCTTCTTTAAAAAATGTAGTATCATAGTAAATGCCTGGAGGAGGACTTGGGAACCTGCAGCCTATGGAGAACATATGACCTCTATTTCATCTGTTATGACAAAAGGTTAAATATTTATTTTTTCACTTGGCTTTTTTTCTCTTCATATTATTGTTAACTATTGTTAAGTTAGAATAGCTGGCCAAAGAAGCTTCAAAGCTGTAGTTCCTTCAGCAAGGGTAAAGATATATAACCTTTATTGTAGGATTTCTGTGAACTCTATATGATTTTGTGTGGTCTGTTTTATTCCCAGAAATTCCCAGAGATGACCCCTGCCTTTCTCACAGTATCTTTTCATAAGGGAAACTTTTCTAAATGTACATAACTGGCTGAGTGCCTTCAGCATTAGTAGGCTTATTAACCACTAATCCAGCACAACAATTTTAAGTGCAGCTGCTGCAGAAATGGACAGTGAGGAAGCACAAAAACTGTGCCTGAAGACAGAAGAATAAATAACAGTGTAGTGATAATTGCCTCCTGTAGCTACTGCAGTGTGGTAATCATCAGAAACCTATTCACTGCGTCTGCCTTTCCCTCTCTCTGTGATGAGTTTCCTTCATTCCCCCATGCTAGCCTGCCTGAAACCTTTTAGAGAAGTTCTCTGGATTATGGCTGAAATGCTAGGAGTAATTAGATAAAACATTGCTGTCAATTTCTGTGGAGAGAAATACATTTATTACCTTAGTTGAATTCAGGCCAAACTTAGCTTCTTCCAAATATAAGTAGTTGGATGAACAGATAAACAGTTGGGTAAAGAAATTTTGCTTTATCTACCTTCAGACAGGACAAAAGGTAACAAACTAAATGACTAAGGAATTGGAAATCTGTCACTCTAACACTGGCTTGTTTAATCACGGTCAAATACCTCACCCTCTGCATAAACTGCTGAGCACTCGCTTCTTGTGTCTTACCTTGTCAGGCTGAGGAGCCTCCCAGAGAAAGGTCACACTTTTAGCTGATGGTAGGTTGTTGCTGGCATGAGTCAGGGCAGGATGAAATCCTAATGCATGTATCTTCTGATGTCAGCTGGAATTCTCTGTAGGTGTGCAAAGAGTGGGAGATCAGCACTTCCAAATTAATCCAAAGTGCACTGTGGCATATTGGCCACTTGGATTTGATAAGTGACACACCTTGTGTCTGAAGCCTGGGATCTGACTGAGGGTTAGTGATGGCTTGCAACAATTCTGCTTTAAGAGTTGTATAAGAGTTATACAACTGAATCTGTATTGCGAGCAAAAACAAGAAATCAAAAATCAAAGTTTTGAAATTGAGTGAATCACAGGAATTAGGGCAAGCTCAAGTGACTAAGCAAAGCTATTGAATTTGATGCTCCATCAAGATGTAAGAGTGTATTTGGTGTGATTGTGACTCAGCACTTGCTGGTGAGTCATTCCTCATCACTGGGACCTCGGTACTGTTGGTTTTCTGGCTGGAAAAGAAAAGACGAGTGGGAAGAGATTTAAACCTACAGAGAAAGTTTAAACTTCATGAATGCAAAAGAGAGGGGGAAGTTGTACCCCCAATTAGATTATTTTTCTTGAAAGACTTTATTTTTAACTTTTGAGTATTTTATTTTCAGTGGAATGAGATGAATTTTCCTAGCATTACTTATAGTGGACACTTTTCATATTTTATTTTGCAGAAAATTCATTTGTAGCTACATAAAACTATCAAACCTTTACAGAATCACAGCATGATTTAAGGCAATGCAGTTGGCTTTGTCCATGGCTCTTTCACACAGATGGGTTTAAAATACTTCATACGAATAACTCAGTTGTGAGAAGACAATAATAGTGGAGAAGAATTGAAATCAATAAGTACAAATAAGAGAATAAACAAGTCTGAGAATATACAAGTAATTAATGAACTATGTATGTGTAGTATAAACTGCAGAATAAAGTCTTGTCAGCAGTTACCATGTTCTGAGAAGATGAGGGTTTAAGGGGAAATGAGGTGAAAAGCAGTGAAATCCTCACCTCAGCTCTGATAGTCTTGGTGTTCGTCATATCACAAGTCAGTAATGGAATAAAAGTGTAAGGATTCTATCAAATGTATCCAGCCAGAGCAAGGGTGTCCCCCTTCAGCCATAGTGTTGGTCAGGATGACAGTGTTACTCTTTTTGTGAAGCTTCAAACTTGGCTATTAATAGAGATGGGTTTGTCTGGGGGGATGATTGGGTGTATTGGTGTGTTAACCTGTTGTACCAGATATGGAGATCAGGAGGGAAAATCCTTTCTCCTTTCCTGTTCTATTTGGCAAGTCTGGCAGAGACCATGGGGGAGCTGTAGTTTGTGTTGCAATGTACAGCATGGGCAGCTGCTTGAGAGCACCTGGGGATCCCAATTAACAAGTTCTTTGCACTCCTGCAGGGCCGAGGCATTGGCAGTGCTATTGATTTTTTTTTTTTTTTCTTCCTGTGTCAAGTTGAAGTTATGTCTTTGGCCTTTTAATTGCAAGTCTCAAACTATTCTAGTCCATTCCCACCTGTGTCTATGATACTAGCTGTATGTATAGATTAGAAAGAATTTCCAGATGCAGCATCAATTCAAAAAAGTTGCAAAATCTGGAATGTTTTTGTACATGCAGCTTTGTAAACCATTTTTGTCAGGTGATCTGCAGCAAAATACATGCAGCGTCAGATATCACTGTTCTTTTTTAATCAAAGGATGTGATAAAATCACTTAATGTGGCAAAGACACTGTCATATGTGCTCATTACTTGTTTTGATCTCTGGACTCTGAGTTTGGTTTTCAAATGTAAGCACCTCCATGGGATTTGTTAATCTCCAGTGGGCACGTGGTTTGGCATATTAGGTACAAAAGCATGCCAGTGTCCCCACTGGAAACTTTGACTATCTGGCAATGTTACATGAAGGAACGTAAAAGAAGATGATTAGGGACAGACAAGGCGTGTGAAATACATCTGGAGGTTTTAATAAATGAGGACAGTAATTTTTAAGGAATTTATCGTTCTTTCCTTACACATACTCTTTCAGCACTATGGGGAATTATCACTGGTATTTGATTTCTGTTTAGAAGTAATAATGTTTCTTATGCTCGTGCTTTTATTGCATATAGTTGGTACTTTTCCAGATTGTTAGGTAATTATGTTTAAGTGGTGACTGAGCTAATGAGCCTGGCTTAGAGTCTGAAGAAATGGATATATGGCAAAGCCCATAGGACCTGATTCAAAAAGATATTTTACTTCAAAAAGCCCGTAATTAGTTTTATGCAAATTATAGAGGAAGATATCTTGGTAAAGCAGGAAAAAACAAAGGAAGTTAATACTTCCTTTCATCCTTATTTTGTTACAGCACGTGAGTCTGGTGATAGGGAGTCTGGCATAAGAACATCTGTGTGCCGGTGTGAGCCCATCTCTGCTACATCCTCACAACATGCTGGTGTCGTACTTGCAAATGAGATCAAGCAATGTAGGCCTGGAAGTTCTACATCAAAATGTTATCAAAGGATTTAGAATTTAAGAGCTGTTGAACATAACTTTAAATTTCTGTACTTGCAGTGAAAAAAAAGTGTTTAAGTAATGATTTTCTATGTTCCTTAATTTCCCCCCCCCCCCAAAATTAGAATAACAAAGCAGTTTAATTTCATACACTATGGGGTATTGAGTATCTTGAGTATTTTATGAAAAATGAACAGAGAGAACAGTTCTGATTCTCAGCAGTTTTTTGGGATTACAGGTTTTATCCTTTTTTTCCCACATTAGAACAAGACTGGAGCGTTTTGATGATACTGCACAACAAAATTGCACAGAAGTTGCCCATTTTCAATTTTGAAAGGCCAAGATTTTAATTTCAGCTGCTTTAGCTAGAAAATAATCCCATCGTATCTTGGATAGCTTCCAGGTGAAAACCTGTTTCACTGGAAATGTTCTAATTAGTGCTTGTTCCAGCTTCAGAGTCTTTTAAAAGGAGAACAAAGCAGCAAACTGCTGGCAAATCTGAGCCAACAAAGATAAAGTGTGCAAAGGATTAGACCCAAGGATGGGTCTAATCAGGGGTGTAGTCAGAGTTTAGATCTAGCTTAGCCTAGAAATCCTGTTGGTTTGAACAAGGTATTTGTCAGTTCTTGTCAGTTGCTTGTCTAGGAACACCCCAAAATCAAAGCATTGTGGTATTATTTATTACTGGAAATTTCTCAATCACTATTCTGCATGTCTTCACTTTTGATGTGTTTCTGTTGAGTTGAAGCCAATCTGAAAACACTTCCTTGGCTGGTTTGCTTAAAAGGGTTTTATTCAGATTTTAATGGGAGAGAGGCTTTTTCACTATTAGATACAAAACATTAGGAAATGTGAATGAGACACTGAGTTTTCTGGTCAAGTAATGGTTTTGTTCTTCCAAAAGGCACCAGCCTCAAAAGCAACCTTTTCAATATCTTTCTTTGTCTCTGCTTGCAGAATAATGACTGCTCCTTAGTAAGGAGTCCTTGTTCCTGTTTGGGAGGCAGACATCAGGAAAAAAAGTGAAGCCATTTTTACCCCCTCCACGTCATACTTCCAAGCAAATGCTTATAATTTTATTAGTGTGGGATTTTAACTATTCTCCACATGAAAGACAAGGGAAGAGTAGAGGTGATATTTGATAAACACACAAATTGGGATTTTTGTCTACACTCTCCTGGTTTGTTGTCTTCATCTCTCTGCTGCAGATTGTAAGACTAGGATGGAAGATGAGAAATGCTGTTTAGACTCCACACATTTCAGTTGAAACTCTTTTCCCTGTCTAGGCAGGAGTAGATATGCTGGAAGAGAATGGATTATTTTTAGGATTTTTTTAAAGGATGAAGGATGTTTTCCACTGGGAAAAGGCCTTACAGGTGTTACGACCCGCTTTCCACCATTGACCAGGTGAATCAGAGTCCAGTTATGCACTTCTGCACATGCCTGAGCTAGTGGTATTTGGGGACTCTAAGAATAACTGGGATGTAAATGATATACTGTGAATAAGTTTTCCTCTGGAGTTATGCATTTTTTCCTGGAGGAGATCTTGCAACTTTATGGTTTCTATGGTGTCATCTACTACGTTACTGCAGCAATAAATGGATGCAGAAGACAAGTGTCTGTTCCATATTTAAGGCATTAGGCCACCACTGCCCTTCTTGCTTCTGGGAAGTGTTGAAAATATGGTAAAAGTGAAAGCTCTTGCCATCAAATGTAATATAGTTCGATTATGTGAAGATCTTTGTAATTTTATTTTCCTGTGTTCTTTGCTAGTAAACAAACACTGAAAACCTTTTCTTTGCTCTCAAAATGTTAGTGTTTGTAGTTGCTCCTTTGTAATCTAAATGTAGCCAGACAGTGTTGCTTTTATTGTTAATAGTCACTAAAAGAAAGGATTCAAAAGATTCATGGAAGCCTTTTGTACACCTGACTTTGAAGAGTACATGTTTATGTCAGCAGTTAAATCTGTGCATATAGTCGAATAACCCTGCCTTTCATTGATTCTTGCTCCCTTCCATCCCATACAGTTTGCAGTCAGCATAATGAATTGCTTTGTTTTGCATGGAAATTGAATCCCCTCTATTGTTTGCATGCATTGGATTTAGCATGACCTGCTACATACTGATAGAGAACAATAACAGGCAATGCTATTCACAAGTATTTCTGTAGCTCTCCTACAGTCTTTCTCTGATGGGAGCCCATCAAATAAGTTTTGTTATTATTTGTTTAGGCGTTGAGACCTGAAGTTAGAGGAGAAAAACTGAGCCACAATGGCAAAGACTGATCAAACCATTTGTTTTGCACAACTCGTTTTCCAGTACCTCACGTCAAGTTCAAAGAAACGTTTCTTGTGTTGTCAATTTTCCTCAATAATAGTTGCATGTTTGGTGTTTAAATAGTTTCAGACCCACTTACCTGCTTTGCACAAGCACTTTATAACAATAACACCTCTCCGTGAGTATTTGTAACTCTGGCTATTGAAACACAGGTATTGATTTTACACTGGTGTTAGGTATGGTGTGGAACTGGGAGAAAATGGCTTACTTGCGGCTGTTACGGGGGAAGGCTTGGGATTTCAAAGCATTTGAAGATTTGTCTTCAACGAATGATAGCTTGATATTTGGCACATTCTGCTTAGTTATGAGCATTCTGCTCTCTTCAGCCTGTTTGCTTGTGTACAGATGGAAATTGGTTGCTCCCTCCTTACAGCCTGCCTATCAAAATTGCAAGACTGGACACTGGGATTCAAGATCTTGCCTAGTTACCTGGGTGCCTTATCAATACAGAAAGGTGTTGTTCCTGTGCCAGAGGGATGTAGGGCAGAAGCAGACTATTATCATGTGAGAAGATATGTTTCCAAATGTGGTGTGCTCTGATGGAGCAGGGGCCTCACTTATGTAAATGTTTAAACAGAATTATCACTGCATGGGTATTTCTGGAATATTAAACAGTTGTACTGTGAAAGCCTTGTCTGTGTAGAAGAACATTCTTCAGTAGTTCTTGACATTGCTTAGTACTACTGAAATTGTTCAGTAGTTCTACTGAAATTTTTCAGTAGCTCTTCATACTCTTCCAGTAAATATCGATCAATTGGTGGTCAGCAGAAGAATTTGATCAGTTTGCACCGAAATTGCAGGGTGATAATGGTACCCTCAGTAGAAACACATGATTTTTCTCATGTAATACTTGTTTAAAAATAAAAGCCCTCAAAGCTCAATATTTGGAAAACATTTTGTCTATATTTATATAGATAAAAGTGGTCTCCAGTTTCCTCACAGGTGGAAGCAGAGGGGCAAGACTGATCTCTTCTCTGTGGTGACCAGAGATAGGACCTGAGGGAATGGCATGAAGCTGTGTCAGGGGAGGTTTAGGTTGGATATTGGGAAAAATTTTTTTTTTACCGTCAGGGTGATCAGATACTGGAAAAGGCTCCTCAGGGAAGTGGTCGCATCACCAAGCCTGACAGAGCTCAAGAAGGGTTTGGACAATACTCTCAGGCACATGGTGTGATTTTAGGGGCTGTCCTGTGCTGGGCCAGGAGTTGGACTTTGTTGATCCTTCTGGATCACCTTTCCAACACAGAATATTCTATGACTCTATATATCAAATTAAATATATTCCTTGTTCCAGATTATTTGCTTCGTTTTGAAATTTTGATGACTTTGCTTTGTTACCAAGGTCAACTTGAAAGAAGAGGTGGCCTATTTTCACTGAGGAAGGTATGCAGGGAATTGCTCTTGCTGGATCTCTTAAGTGGTGATTTGAATGCAGTGAGTGAAATGCACAGGAGGCAAGATAGATAATAGCTACAGAAAATATTCAGAAACAGTGATATGGTGGGCTGACCCCAGCCAGCAGCAAAACTCCTTCCCTAACCCTCTCTCCCTCTCCTGTCAAATATGTGTAATGTTTTCTTGGGAAGACAAATGCCATTGTGAACATCCCTGCATCCTATCCATTTCCCTGAGATTTTAATGCTAAGCATGGCACTGTATGGAACAGAATGTCCGTTTAGTCAGTGGAGCCAGCTGAGTCCTCTTCTAGGCTTTTGCCCACCCCTAACCTACTGGCCTCTGTGTATGTGTGAGGTTGGAGGTAAAGCCTTGGTTCTTGGTGCTTGCCTTGCCAAGAACTGTTCAGCAGTAGCCAAAATGTTGCTGTGACACAAACGCTGTTTCACCTTCAAATGCAGAGAACAGAGTATACAGGCTGCTATGAAGAAAGTTAACTTCACCCCAAGAAAACTCAGCAAAAATAAACAGGTTTTAGGAAACTTTATTTTAATTGCATGAATCTATATTTGCATCTTAGCAGCATAAAAGATAATCATCAGAGATAAGGCAATGAAGACGAAGCAAAAAATCTACCAGGTCATCTCCAAATTCCGTGCTGACTTTAATTAGTATACTGCTGTCTGTAAATGAATGAAATTATATGCTAATTAATTATAATATTTCAGTCATAATATAATGACTGAAATATTTCTTAGAATGCATAGATTTTTACATGACAGAAAGTGTTTGAACTTTAATTACAAGATTAAAAGATAGCTTGATAGTTTTCTCAGGACAATGTGTCCCTTGAGTTATTAATTTCTAATTATTACTGACTGTAGTTCTGACAAAAATATTACCCAAATTATAGTAGGGTACCATCTGGGATCTCAGTTCTGTGTAAGAAGTGCTCAGTGAGGCTTCTCACAAAGTGGCAAAGTGGAAGAAACGCTTGAAGTATGGGCAAAAAAAAAATCCGTTCCTGACTTGGGGAAAGCTTTTTGTCTCTGTTCTGGGAGCAGCTGATTCTGTTTTGAGACAGTTGTAAAGTTAAACTTGGATGAAGAATACTGTACTTATTTGTGTATTTATTCATTTGATTCATTGTAGCTGGTCACAGATTTACATATTTCTTAAAATAGTATATGTTCTGCCAGTGCTCAAGTGCCAAATTCTTGGTCTTCAAGAGAAGCAGAGAAAGGTGGAAAGAACAAAAGAGATTCTGCATATTCTCCTTGTGTTTGTCCTGCTTCCAGTTATTCATTGCCAAAAACATAAAGCTTTGCTCAGAGGTGAAAAGCGTTAATCAGTACACGGAAGAGGAACTTGCCGTTTTGCACCTGCCGAAATGAGTGATCCTTTGCAGACTCTGCAGCACTCAAAGTTGCTGCAATACCTCTTTATTTAATCCTGATCTATTGCCCTTGTGAAAACAATCCACAATTGTTGTTTTCATTTAAATCCACATTGATTGTGGGCACACACTTTTGTCACTCTGACTGAGGCTGGTTGTTTATTTTGATATTTTTAAACAGTTACAAGCAAACCAAATGTGAGATTCAGTCTTCCTCTTACGCTTGGCCAAAAGGATGCCTTCCTATTTATTTTGGTATTTCTTGTCTAGAAATCTTCCTTCTGACTGGTTCTTATGCAGTGATTTTCCTAAAGTTCTGTGTGACTCTGATAAAGACCTCTCCTTACCTGTCTTTTTGTTAAGACTTTTTTACAAGTGGAAGTGCTCTGTTTACAGACAGATATCTCTGCAGCACAGTGAGGATTTCTTATTCTGCAGTGATGCCTAATTATCTAAGGGGCACAGGAAAGATGCAAATAGAGCTGAGTGTTTAGGAAATTAAGGCTATTTGCCTTTTGTTCCTGGTTAGCAGCTGATAAATGACCCTTTTTCCAGTTTGGGCTGTTGAAGCAGAGACTGCTAGTATGTTCATGTTAAAAATTGGACCAAATATTTATATGCACATGTTGATAAGCTCTTGACATCTTTTTGCATTGTCAATTATCCACAGCACAGAGACACATAATGCAGTATTAATGAAGATGGTGTAATTAGTAACGTGCCACTTTGCTTGGATACGTCCCCCCTGTTTATGTATCAATGAATGTTAATGAAGGGAGCAGTGACAGAGGGGTGAAGTGGTTGAATGGATTTTGGCTGAGCCATCTCTACATGAGGTCCAAACTAGCTCTTTTTAGGCTCTGGAGTTTCATGAATATGGCTTTATAAATGGAAAGGAGCAGTAAAATATATTTCTGTATATAAGTAGGTTGTGCACTGAGCTGACATTTACTGCATACGTATGTTCTGTGTGTATATGCACACACACATATCCACAAAACATGGATTGCATCTACTTGATCTCTAAATGTGTACAGATGTTAAATAGCAGCTCCTTCAGGTTCAAGTAGTAGGATATTGGGTACTTAAAAGGTCCAAAGGTTTCTTTCTAGTTTCCAAGGCAGGAAATTAAAACATGTGTCGCAAGTTTAATTTTAAATCCATAGAGTAGGATCTACTAACTGGAGACTAGAAAGTTTAACTTAATGTAAGTGCCCTTATATTGATGTTTTGTGTAGAAGTTCAGGATTTTGGAAAATAAGGTTTTGCAAAATATGTTTAAACATATGAGAAGCAGTCACGCACAAGTTAGAAGGAGCCGAAATGCAGTCATAGATTTGATGAAGTTTTATGAGTTAGCAAAAGCAATGTCCATTTGTATTGCATCCCATGAATTAATTCATACTTTATTTCAGATAGAAAATCTGTCTGACAGTGCCTTCATCAAGTGCCTCAGTGTTCCATAGGCATAATGTATTGGTAAGAGGCTAATGGATTTATCAGTGTTACTGTAACTGTTGTTTTGTTTCTTTTTTTTTATAGGATTTGCTATGATAACTCTCCTGCTGTCAGCAGACTGGCAGCCACTCTGTGATCAGCTCATTGTAGACAACTGTTAGGAGATGTGACCCAGCACAATTCCTCTTGAAGTTCTTAATGTGATTTTGTTTTGCTTTCCCCAATCTAAAACGGTCTCTGTGGCTGCACAGGTATTTTCTGCCTTTCATATGGGGAAATTTGATGCTTGACATGGAATAAACAACATGCTGTTCAGTGCTGAAGATGCAGATGGATGCAGCAATGCCTCGCAGTCCTTCCCTGTGCCAGAAATAGCAGAAGGCATTTAAATTTCCCTCAAATGGCTTTTTCTTGGCAGAGAATTAGATAGCACTAGAAGAATAGAGCAATACAGTGTGGGGTTCCCAGGGCCAGCTGTAGCTCAGCTCCGTGGCCCAGCTGTGCCTGGGTGGATCAGCAGAGGCAGAGCCACAGCACTTTTCTCATGCAGACCTTGGTAAATGTTGAGCTGACTTGCAGAAGGCTGTGGATCAAAATGTCTTGGCTCTCAAAAGGATTGGGTGAAATGCTGTGGAGAACACAGGACGAAATGTGATAATAGCCCACTGGTTTTTTTCACAGCTCCTAATTCTCTATAGTGAAGGCTGTGCTTGAAATGAGATACCAGTGTCTGGTGCCTGTTGAACAAAGCAAATCCTCCACTCTCCACGTGAGGCTGTTCAGTAATATTGATCTGTGTGTGGATTGTTCGGGTAAGGCTTAAGTTTTACAAAATATGCCTTGTGTATATTGAGCCTCAGAAAAGAGATGTACTCTACATTTACGAAGAGCAAAGAATCAAATGAGCATTTAAATAGATTTTTTTTTATTGTGGAACATTTGTTTTTTTTTTCTGCGTAGAAAAAGATCCTCTATTTCATCACTGTAGAAATGTTATGTTCTTTTTCACTCAAGCAGACTTAAACTTACAGCATGAATGATTTCAATAAAAGTGAATGTTGGTTTTAAATGCAATTCTGTAAAACATGTCCTGGGGTAAACCCAAACCCTTCTGTGTGCTATAGCTGAATTGCAAAACAGTAGGACCTAAGCTGAACTATAAAACAGCAGGATCTAAGTGAGAACCTTTTAAGGAAAAGCTAACATAGGTGATGTACAGTGGGGCAATCAACACTAATTCCCACTGAGACAGCACTAGGTTGTGCTCCTGGAGTGGCACAATTGATAAGTGATTGTAAGGCTTCATGGAGAGAAAAAGAATATAAAAATGCTTGTAATAGCATGTTAATAAAGTACATCTACTCTTGGAAATGTCACCATAGTATTTTCAAGTATTCAAAACATCAGTTGGTGAAATCATCTTCTGCAACCCGAGCTCCTCGTTACAAAGGAGCAAGGGGCTTGCAGCAGTGTTGGTGCCCAGGTGTGGGTGCTGATGCTGCCTGCCTACCATTTATTGTGGCAACATCGTTATGCTGGGGTAGGCTTTTATCTAAGTGCTTCTTCTGAAATGCCTTAGAGCAAAGAAGCTCAAAGAATGAGATTCGTGATAGATCGACACGATAAAACATTGGATTGCTTCCAGGTAGAGTGGTTTTTTATTGTTTAAAAGGAGAGTGTTAATCAGTGTTTTGAATAGAAGTTCTTTGTTTGGAAAGGAAAAAAAGAAGGACGTTCTGTGAAAATCTCAGCTTTACTCACCATAAAGGTGGAAGGAAGCTGGGATGCATATACCTTACTAAAAGCTTGAACTTACTGCATAAAGTGTTGGGCATATTGGCAATACTCCATGTTCTAAACTTTTTCATAGGTTTCAGGTTTTTTTCCATAGTGTAGTTAGAAAAAGTTTGTAGAAGTTCTGTGAGTTGCGTCAGAAAGTTTACTTTTTAAGATGGTTTTCTTTCACTTTTGCACAGAGCCTGCGGACAACGATTCTCTTCCCATAAACAGAAATTGGTGCACCCATGAATAAGTCCCAGCTTTGCAAGGATACCTTTCCTAGCATGAACAGTGGACTTCATCAGGTCATTGGTACTTTTTCAGGATTCCTAACAAGCCAAATAGTGCTAATTACAGTGGAGATAAATTTGAATCCTTTTGCCTTGTTGAAAATGACACTGAATCCTATGCAACCTGTTATCCTCTCAATTCATAGGATTGCATCAGGAGTGAAAACAGATTGTCCTCTTTGCCTTGGCAAAATGTGAAGGGAAATATGACTTCACCAACTCAGGTCATCTCTGCTTTCCCTTTTCCAGACAGTGGGGGTTAATTTGCATCAAAAATCAGGCTGAGTCTGTGCCACCAACTGTGCAGCATTTACTCCATTACAGCATCTGTATCGTAGTCCTGCCTTGCACTGATGGCTTGGAGCTTCTTAATCTCCCCATGGATGTTGAGGAGGTCAGGCTGGTTTTTATCCATCTTCCCTCTTTCATGTCTGACTAAAACATTTTGAGTCCAGTGATCATAGGAGAAGGCTGCCTGTGGCATGCTAGCCCTGATCTCCCTTCGTGCTCAGAGGAGGGCAGTGGTTGTATTGATGAGCAGGTCCCTGGGGTGGTGCTCAAAAGTGGAAGGTTACAGTGCAAGTTCAGACACAACTTGTTTGCAATCCTTCCTGTGTGAGAGAAACCAGAAGCTGTGTCATGTAACTTACTTCTTACAATTAATCAAAATAGTTCTTTCATTTACGAAGCTGAATAGAGAGAAATGTGTAAAGATTTATATAAAGATTTAATATTTTTAGTATAACTCTGTCATGTTTAATTGAATCAGTTAGGGGAAGAATCACAAGGAAATAGCAGCCCAATCTGTTATAAGACCTATGTTTTCATCTGAATTTCTTTTAAGAGTGTTGCTATACAATTCTGCCTTCAGCAAGGTCTATGCATCACTGTGATGTGTCTGTAAACAGGACGTGAAAGTGGTTGTGCTTCATTAGACGAAGACAGTAATTCACTGGACACTCAGACCTGCACTGAGCTCTCCTTCAGGATTCAGGGTGGGTGCTGCTGATGTTCCAGGCATTTGGTACCCAAACAAGTGTATGCTGCTGTGTGTCACACGTGTGCAGTGTTCTACCAAAAAAAAAAACCAAACCAACAAAACAAACAAACAAACAAAAAAACCCAAAGCAAACCAAAAAAAACAACAACAAAAAAACCAACCCAAAAAACCCTCCAAACAATTCTAACAGTAATACATACTAATTTGTGTAAGTGGATGTGGCTTCTCTCCACATACTGCACTCTGGGTTGTTTTTATTTTTGTCATGGTCTTTGTAAGCTACTTGTGTTCAGCAGATGCTTTGTCCTCCTGAAAAGGATAAACTTCTGTGATTAATTACCTGTTAAAGGTTTGTTTCTGACAGTTTCTGTAATATGCTGGGGTCTTGCAAAATATATATCCACTTAAAAAAAAAAAAAAGAGATTCACTTTCCATTCAGAACTATTTTTACCTTCTCAAGCTTTGTATCTTAGTCTAACTTTGCTTCTGGCTGGACATGGCTAATAGGGGATACAACTTTGTCAGGCAGGGGTCTGAACACTCCGTTTTTATTGAAGTAACCTTCCTAATCTTAGTCACCTTTAAAAAATGATGTTCTGATTATTTCATCCTGTTTCCAGTAAAGTCTTCTTGTCTCAACCTGTAATCTCTGCCCTTTGTGTCTCTCACGGGGAGGGGAGTGGCCTGTGGTTTTCTTTTTAGTGGGAGTATTAATTGAGAGATACCATTCCTAAACCATGACAGGTGAGTATAAAAAAACCACACAATGTTCTCTGTACTCTTATAACTTTAAAATCTTTTTTAATACACAGAAAAACTATGCACTAATACTCCATAAAGGTAGAATGGAGTCTTATGTTTTGACATAGAAGGATTCCTCTTCAAAATGAGAATGCTGTAGTACTTGGATTAATTTAATACTCTCCTTGCTAGTGAAATAGTTATTTTTGGAAATCAGAGAAAGGCTTTTGGCGTAGTTAGCACACATTCTGATTAGCATAATTCCATGCTTAAAAGAGTTATGATACAACTTTAACAGGTTTTTTCCCCTGAATAAAAAACCCACCATGTATTTATTCTGGCAGGATTTATTCTTCTTTCTGGAAGAACCTGAAATAATGACATAATGAAAAACACCCCATTTTTTTTTTTCTTGATTCTCTTCTTTGTGTGCTCTGCTTATTTTCTATTTTTTCATACCCTTTCATAATACAAAACTTAATCTCATTCTACATCCACCTCTCTCTAATTTTTGTTGCAAAATGTTTAATGTCTCTTTTGTTTGTTTTAGGGTGAATCACACTATGTGTTTTTAATGTTACTCCTGTGCTGTATTCCTCAGTTAACTGATCTCCTAGCTTGAGTTTACATGCCTGGCAATGCCACATGATCTACTCTATTTTAAGTCAAGAGGGAAAAAATAATGTTAATAATCAACTTTATTGAAGTTATAGGCATTTCTTATTTTGCATGAAAAAAAAGTCCACAGTTTATTAACTTTTTGATGGCATCAGTGTGGAAAAACTTGAAAACAACTTTGAGTGGAGGGAGAGGTTACCATCTTGCCTAGAGTGTATCCTGTTATTATTCTGTCCTTTATGTAACAGACATCAGCAGTGATTGTTTGGTGAGACTATAAGCAAAGGTCACTGTGTGGGTCAGTAGCCATCATTTCATTGGAGCCTACACCCTGCTGGTAAACTGCAGTTCACTGCATGGCATCTTCTATTCCATGTGAATTCATGAATCTTTCTAAAAGAGAATGTGTAAATTTGTACACAACTTAAAAGTTTCAGCTTGTATAAATTATCAACCCTAGATTAAAGATTTTTGTTTCTGTCAGATGCTGAGGATTAATTATAGCCATTCAAAAAATGTTATTGAACAGAAACCTGCTGTTTTGCATTAGAACGTTTGAATACCTTGCATCTTCAAATTTAAAGAACATTGCTAACTTTATTTAAATACCATTCATCATTAGTGTGTACAGGTTTTTAACCTCTACCTAAAAAAAGGCCTTTCTCTTGAAAAGTCTCCAGAGCACGTTCTGAACAGTACACAAATGTGACTAGACTCCCTTGAAGTCAAAAGCAATACTTTTAATTGACATAAATGGGACCAGATTGACAAATGTATGTACAAGGATTGTTTCTCCCACCAGTGAACTGAAACCCCTTCAGGGGGTAAGGGCCAGTCTCTGTTTCACCAATTTTCTGCCTGTATAACTTCATTGATTTCCACTGCAAAACCATGACATGTGAAATGGAGTGGACAATCAGGCCCTAGGGATGGTGCCTGCACAGTCAGCTCTGCCTCGTGCTTTGGGGGCAGAAGCATAAAAGGAGCTACGTGCTCTCCTCACAGACACCTCTGCAAGCTGGGCACTGTCACCACTCCTGTGTCTCCTCTCCTCCTATGTGCTACTTACAGGCAGCTGGTACTCACTTTTTAAGGGGTACAACAGGGGTTTGGGCACCTGGTATGGAAATCCAACCAAAGTGTGTGTGTGTGTGTGGGCTGGATCTAGACAGTGGTATATAGCATTCCTGTGCTCACAAAACCCAGCTTAGGCTTGCCTCTGCAGTTGGAAAAAACCAATATTCTTTAATAAAACTTCACTCAGCTAAGAGTGTATCATCTCACAGGAGCTGTTTTGTGCATCCTACCTTATATTCATAGATGCATTCCATAAGTAATGATGAAAAAATGTCTTTATTAACATAACTTGGGAGACGCCAATGAAGTAACTTTGCAATTTTTTGTCTTTGTAACCAAGTTCAATCAGCATAGAATAATGCCTTTTGAAAACATTTCATTCTAGAAAAGAGCCATCTATATTTTCACTGCCCATTTAATTTTCTACATCATGTGTTTAATCAATATGCACTATAATATATAGACAGAAAATTTTTGCCAAGGAAATTTTGGTTTTACTGATGACAGCAACAAGGAATGATGTGAACATCCTCAATAAATCTTGAAATACATGGTAGCATGTAGCAGGAAATCCTACTTGAAAAATTCAAATTGGCTTGAATAGCACAGTGGCATCGCATGGGTTGCAGTCTATGTCATGTCTTCTATAAAAAGATACTGAAATGCAGGCAAGATTTCTAGGTTGAAAGGACAAATCCCTTCTGCAGATGTGTGTCAGAATTAACGCTAACTGCAGTCTTCCTGGTTCTTTTCTTTGGCAAGAGATGAAAGTGGGTTTATTATTTATGGAGTTAGAATACACTTGTAGATCTAATCCAGACATAGCTTGCCCAGGAATGACAAGCAAACAGCAGATCTGTGCCATGCTTGCCTGTGGCTGGCTGCAGCCATGGGAATTTACCACTGCAAAGAGCTCTGTCACAGGCTGGGGTGCCTTTCCCTCTGGTGGTAAAATCTCCGTAAGGCCGGTGGAGCAAGCAGAGCTCAGCAGAGACCCAGAAGTGTGACAATGCTCTCTCCTCCCTTCGCCAGGGAGGAGGGCTGTCCCTGCTCCTCCCATTGGGTTGTGTTGGTCCCACTCAAAGCTTCCTTATGTGCTACAGAGCACCAGCCAGAGCAGATGTCAGCCTGGTGGCAGTGCCAAAATGCCACTGAAGGAACTGAGCCGGGGTGAGCATTTGTTCTGCAGCCTGTGCTGACAGATTTGAGAAGCTGCTGTTAAGCTGCAACTGTTGTAGAACATTTTGTAGTGGTGTAAATGACTTGTAGTGTGTTGCAGCTGTAAGACTCACTCACCAAGGTCTCAGGGCACCCTACAAGTAAGTCGGATGTTGGAAGGTGCAGTGTTTGTCTCCAACTGTAAATACTCTCAAAGTTTGGGGATAATGAGTGATTTTTCTATAGGTATTCATTTAGATCAGAATGGGACCTTTCCTTGTTCCTGCTATAAAGTATAGCCTTCCTATAGTATATTAATCGTCCATTTAGAGATAGTGCCTTTTTTTTTTTTTTTTTTAAAAAAGAACTATTTATACCCTTACAAAAAGTGAAGAATTGAGTTCATTTGCCCTCCATGGGCTGCAGTGATAGCAGCAGGTGTGCTAATACACCTTCAGCTTTTCCACATGTTAGTATTTCTCATCTCATGGCATCCTTGTGCTCCCATGGGTACTGGCTGAATAACAGTGGAAATGACTAAAAGGAAATCTTGATTTATAGCAGCTGGATGCAGCATTTCAAACCAGCTCCTAAACATCCAAGTCTTCAAAAGTCTGTTTCCTGAGCTGAGGATCCTAAGGTGGTTCTGCTTGTTTGCACCTTTAGTTCTGTGAAAGAAGACAAATGTAGGGGCCTGGAAATTAAAAAGTGTGTTAAGGCAGTCTGAGCTGATTCAGGATGTACTGGGTTCAGCTGAGGGTGGAAAATTTGGCTAATTTTCTTCATGGCAGTCCAAACAATGCTGTGTTTTAGGCTGGTGACCAAACTAATGTTGGTAACACACCAATATTTTAGCTGTTGATGAATAGTCCTTGCACAGCATCAAGGCTTTCTCTGTTTCTCACTTTGCCACCTCAGTGAGTAGATGGGGGGTGGGCAAGATGGAGCTGGGGCAGCTGACTCCAACTGACCAAATGGATGTATCTCTCACAGCATATGATGTTATGCTTAGCAATAAAATGTGTGTGTTTTGGTGGGGGGGTGTGGGAAGAGAGGGAGAGTTTTTTCCAGGATAGCTGTTGCTGGGGCATCACTCTGGCTGGGCATAAGTCCACTGGTGGTGAGAGGTTGCTTTTCTTCCTTTCTTTTTCATCACTTATTGAACTGTCTGTATCTTGATTGTTCATGTACTTTTTGCCCTTCCAATTACCTCCCTTGTTCTGCTTGGGGGTTAAGTGATTTACCTGCCAGCTGTGGTCAATCAGGCACTCTGATTTGAGAATGAGACTAGTGAGGACTCTTTTACATTTAGTGCTCAGTGGTCAGTATGACCTTATGAATCCTTCATTTTTCTTTCTTGTAACTGTATTATTAGCCGTAGTATCACAGACTCTGCTGATACTTTGACTGGTAAGGTCAAGCTTAGTTAGCTCTTGGCCTCATACAGACCTAACAAAGATCGAGTATATGTTGACAGCAGACCATCATACGCTCATTCAATTGAAGATAGCCTGGGTGAAAGGGTTGAGGTATTCTCCCAAGAGAACATCTTTATCTCTAGGGGAGAGGGTCATAGGCATGCAATGAATCAGTCCTCTTTCTGGTCCAGTAAATCATGAATCATGGTTTGCTCAGTGGCGTTGCTTCAGCGAGAAGGTGAATTATGTCACACCAGACACCCTGTGTATGGCCAGGGATGTACTTTCTGCAGGGAGATGTACATATTTCAGCCTCCTCAGGCTGAAGAGACAACACTGCGCAGTGCTTTCCTGAACAAGTGACTTAGCCACTGGGCTATTGGATAAAAGAAGTACTCCAGCCACTGGGAAGCAGAAGTATTTGTGTCTGTAATGTTTTAAAATGCCTAATTCTTGAAGTGTGCATGAAACATGCATTTTGCATGCCTCTCAGATTAAATCCTTCTAGAGAGCTGTGAAGAGCATTTAGTCCTGCATGAACACTGGAATGGTGTTGCCCCAAACTCCAGGGCCCATATTCCTGTTTCTCAGCTGACAAGGATTAAGCCCAGGATGATATGCAGTAATTTACATGGGAACATAATTTAGAGGGTTCTTCTAACACATTTCTGTAAAAAGTGGGATTAACCCACCTAATGAGTTACTGTTATTTGATTTAACTATTGGTTAGAAATTTTATACCGAAGTAAGGATCCAGCTCCCAGTTCCAGACAACTGGCTTAGGAAATTGGGCAGGACTTAACTAGTAAGCCCAAGGATGTTGGTTTAAGTATGGGCATGAAAAATGAAAGAATAAGCTGGAGGGCAGAGCTTTGTGCAAAAGGTTTGTCTTAAATCGAAGTAGAAAATGGGAAACACGTATCAACCTTTCACAGGCACCTGCTTGTATTTTACATGTAATTCTCCAGCTGGGGAAATGTGAAACAGTCCTTATTTTCTTTTGTATTTTTGCAACAAAATGAATGTTTTTGTTCCATATATTAAAAAGAAAAATATTTTTTTTTAGCATGTCAGGGTATTTTATTGAAAAATGTACATCTCAAATTGTGATTTTAAAATTTCCATTTTTATGAGATTTGGCTGTATTGGAATAACTTTCTGTTTGGCATAAAAAATTTTGGGAACAGGTTTGCTTCCTAGACTTTGTGCAATACTAAGGGTTTTAAATTCTGTAAGTCTAAGAAAAAAGAATAACTGCTGTTAGTGATGTTGTTCTTTAAGTCAAAACTCTTTCCCCCCCATCAGTATTAGCGAATAAATCTGATTGCTGCTTCCTTTACATAACTGTATCTGTAAAAAAAAAAAAAAGCCAATTTCTTTGAAGAATAAAAATAGACTTGCTATGTCTTTTTCAGCTTATCAAATTGGTATCTTGTATTACTCATAACTTCAACGCATAAGGTACAATGCTACTGTAGTCCTTGTTACCAAGTATGCCATGGTTGAATATATAGCGTGACATGTTTAAATTCGTTGCAGAAAAAGAAAACTCCGAAGAAACTTCCACATGCAAAGATAAATATGTACATGACAATTAGCCAGTACGCCTGTTTCTGCTTAAATGTGAAAACCTAACTGTATTTTGCATTGTTAGTTTTGAAAATGGCTTTTATGTGTGATTCAGACAAGGCAATTTTGCATATTAGATAACTTTTAACTTTGCTTACTAAACAATTTGTTCTTGCTTATGTAAGTATGTTCAAATGTGGTTTTTTGTATTGCTGCCACCAGGATAAATGTGTGTGTATGGGAGAGAAGGAACATTTGTTCTCAAGATTGCATTTGCTAAGACTGAGTTGGATGTATTCAATTTTATCTTTTTGTGTTGATGTTGGCTAAAAGCGTGAGATATCTTTCCTCACTGACAAGTTTAAGAGAAGCAAAGGAAGATTCAAATATCCATGGAGATTTTTCCTTTGAGACTCTGATGGTGAATATCAAATAATGTTTACCAAACTGGCTGTCCCATCTCATTGCAGAATCAACAACTACAAAAGTTGGCTTGTTTTTTATGGCAGTTTAGGTAGCAATGATCTTCCCCCCCTCCCCCCAACCTCTCCTTTTTGGCTTAATTTTTTGGTTTTGGCTTTTTTTTCCTCCAGTGTTTAGTTCATCCCATCACCCTGTTTCAGCAACTTAAAACGAGCCAAAATATTAATTTTTGCCTTAGAAGCATGTAATTAATGGTAATTAATACACAATTTTCCCAATTAGAAATCTTGCTAGCCTGTTTATGTGATCACTGGGAAATATTGCTGAATGAAAAATTTAAAAGTTCACGGAAATAATTGCTTTTTCCTGGTATTGGACAGGAATTCTATTATGCAAAAGAATGTGTTATACCAATCCTAAATGTTTTTACTGATTATGCAGTGCTTCTTCTTCATCTTCCACAACTTTCCTCTATTGCCTTTTCCAATAAGTTTTTAAAGAATTATGTTTGTTTCCTCCATAAAACAGGAACTAGTATATTAGTGATAGAAACACATCAGTGTTTTAACCAGTTATCATACCAAGCTAGTTTTCTGAATCCTTGAAGACACTTTTGTATACCTATTTTATTTTGACAAACGTGAAAAACACAGACTTAATGGGTGAAAGAAGATAATTCCAAGTGCATTATGGGCCAGGCAGGGATTAGTCTGTTCATACCTAATAAAAATAAGCTTTTTGTTTTAGAAAAATTATTTAGGAATCTGGGTGTGGGTGCAAATGCATATGGATCGTTGAACCAGATGCTTTCTCTGCAGCACATTGGTCTCCTTCATGTGGAAGCCCTGGGTAACAAAAGGAAGAGTAAGTGTTTTAGGAGCAATGGCTGAAAGACTTGGAGCCAAGCTGATGGAGCAAAAAGCAAAATCCATCTTCAGCCCTCCCAAGGAGACTGGAAGAGGAGTGGTGATTGAAGATACAGTTGATGTATCAGGGGGAGAGGAGGAGATGCAGTGAAAGGATTAGCAAACAGACCTGAAGCATTATTGCATTGCTAACAAAAAGAAAAATGAAAAATTGTAGGCCACTCATCTAAACATTGAAAGGAAACAGTCTAGAAAAGAGAGAAGAAATTCAGAGGGGACTGTGTGAGGTTTGGAGAAGCTTTGGATGCAAGGCATAACTGGTGGAAGCTGCTAGTGGCAATGGCAGCGTGAGGATGGCTTGCAAAGTGATAGGCAAATGGCTGAGACGGGTTGTACCAACAGATCAGTGCCACTGAAATCAGGCCTCGCTGTATCTAGAACACTTTTGTGTCAACCTGTGAATGGTGGTTACTGGAGTGAAGGGAAGCCAATCAGCTGGATGAACATTTGCTTCTCCAGAGGGCAAAATTTTATGGGTTTAGTTATACTCTAGGAATTAATTCTTGTTTTTCTGTTTATTTGCCTTGTTTTCTCTTTTTTCATTAAAAATTGAAATGTTCGCCTGTTTTTCTTAATATTGCAGATGGGCAGAAGTGCTTGCTGTGAGTGCAATTAGTATAATTTCCCCAGCTCTCTGCATAGGTCTTCAAACAAGTGTTTACCTAGGAAGTCCCTTAAATTTGAATGCATCTCTGTTCTTGTCAGCTGAATCATGGCAGAAAGGTTACACTGAAAAGTGATTTGGATGTTTGGCTGGCTGAAGCAGTGACATATTGATTCCCAGGAATAGCGAATATAAATAATGCATATAAATGAATCAAATGCATCTAATCCAATGCTGAATTAAGGCTCGGTTTCTGCTTGTGATGTTGAAGGAAGGAGAGTCAATCTGGATTTCAAAGGCATGCACGTTTCTAAACACAAGATTAACTGGGACTCTTACATGTTTATATTCTGTTTTAGGGAAAGGTAACAGTAGTTAAACATGGATTGAAAGACTTTTTCCTTTCCTTTTTTTTTTTAGTCTTGGCAAATATATTAGTGAGCCTTTCTGCTTTGAGACAGCAAATGACTGCGACACCCTTTCAAAAGCAGGTATCTAAAGAACCACGTGCTTCCAGCCCTTACCCTCATATGCAAGCAAATACTGCCTGTGGTAGCAAAGCTGTCATGCTAGCTTGGAATTTGGGAGATGTTTTATGCATTGCTGCACTCAGAGAAGCTCCTTTCAGTAGAGTGGATTATAAAACCAGTTGCTGAGGAACATTGTTTGTGACATTTTTTTTGGTGGTGTCATTTTAACTGTTGTTTTAACATACATAACTTTGCCTTTGGCAATGAGTAACTGCTCCAGTTCTGCTGTCATCTCAGTTTTATTAAGCTTAAACCCAAAGAGCCATAGGGGTGGAGTTTTTTATTCATGTTTTTCTGTTTATGATTCCCCCCTGTTATTGGCTAAGTGGATTTAAATCTATCATGTTTAATGTTTTACCTTTAAATTTGTTTTTTACCTTTCTAATCCTGAAGTGCTACTCATGTTGCTCTTACTATTGCTTGGTCTTGAGGAACTCTACTCATTTCATTTGGGAAGGCTTTAGAAATTCTTGAAATTTGGCTGACAAAAGTAGTATTTCTCAGAAAACTGCTGAAGTTGTCAGTTTGGTTCTCTTAGGGCTGTGAATCATTTAGCAGCAGCTTCTACAGATCTGTCAAATCTCATGCGTTATACATAGGACTCATTCATTTGGTCCCTGTCTCTGGCTCATGTATTTTAAGCAGTTCTGCAGCTTCTCTTCTACCCTTCGAGCACTGACGTTAAGGCAATCGCTGACCATAGAGAGCAGAGAGTCAGAGGAAAATTCGGATTCTGCAGAGGTAATGACAAAAATATTGCTTTTCTTCAAGCTGATGGTGCCATCTATACTGGGGAAAAGTGATTGTCTTTCCCTTCTTGTTTGACTGATCTTCCCTAGGGCTGACGAGATTATTACTTTTTTCACAACAGGGAGGATCTTACACAATGTATAGACAGACAAACGCATACATGTGGACACAGACTGCTCTTGAGCATTACTGAATTGACTTTATTACATTCTTTCTTTCCACCCTGTCCCTTTCACGCACCTTGTTCTGTCTTGCTAGTTGGAGCCTTAGCAGTCAGTGCAACCTATACTTGTGCTTCTCTCTGAAAGCTTTCTAGGTGGAGATTTACATGGTCGTCCTCACTCTCTCCAACTCTACTCAGCTGGAGATTTGTTTGGCAAAAATGGTTCAGTTCTCTGCTGGTGTTATTTTGAGATAAAGTGTAATATGGTGCTCTGTAAATATGGTGCTTTGTAGCAAGAAAAGTATTGGCCCATTCCTAATTCCCTACGATGGCATCTTGTTCTTCGGGATTTCTTGGCTGGAAATGCATACACATTCATATTTTTACAGTGAAAAGTGATATCGTCGTGTCTCAGATACATGAGATGTGTTGAACACATGTAATATATGGAGTAGAAATATCCAAGTGGGAAGACAAAATACACCCAGGAAATTCCAAATATGTGTCAAACCCTTCTAAGTATGACAGTAAGCTTTAAGAATGCTGAATAAATCAGTAAAAATAGGGGGCAAAGGCAATTCAGTCCATAACTTGCATTTTGTATTGGGTAGATAGAGGAGGAAGGAATAATTGTATCAGTTTCTGATGAACAGAACATGAACTAACTTAACAGAACATGAACTAACTTAACCCTGTCTGTTGATACTTCAGAAAATTTAAGGTGGGTGTTGGAGTGTTATTTTGTGTTAGGGTTTGGGTTTGGTTGTTTGTTTTTTGGGGAAAAGAAGGTTTGTTTTTAGTGGTTTTCATTTTATTTTCCCAGATCAATAGCTGGAAAACTTGAGGACTTCAAGATCTGATGTAGTGAATAAAGGCTAAAATACAGTTACCCTGTGATATTTGGAGCACTAACATAATTTCTGTTGCTTTTTTCATTGCTAGTGACATCTGTATTCTTCCTGCAACACATTCCTTGAGCTACCTCCTTTCTGTCCTGAATAGCTCATTATTAGGTGGCATGAAAAAGTAAGAAGCTGTTAAAAAGGAGTCAGAATGACATTTTGAATAATTTGGGTCATTGCTGGATGGAAAGGTAGTCTGATGTCTTACATCTGAGTCATGGGTATAGTAGAGTTTGTCAGGTGTTTCTTTTAATCTTACAGTAGAGTTTTTTAACTGTTAGTTGGATTAATATTGCATACAACAAAATTTGTCATGGTATCAGAATTCCATTATCATATTAACAAATCAAAGTAATCGGATTTGGTTTTTTTTTCTTGAAAATTCTAATTTGGTCGCAGTAGTGATACAACTTCCCCAAACATGAAAACAGGATTCAGCTGCACTGTTAGAGCAGTGGTTATAAATCCAGCCCATGCCCATACTACCCAGTGATTAACTAGTTCCTGCAACTGCATACAGATAGCTGTAGCCTGCAAGGTGAAGTGATTGCTCATAACTGCTGAGCAGATATCCCCATACATCATTGCATGAAGACATCAATCCTTTTCAAGGTTAAAAGGATATTTCTCAAAAGCAGCCGTTGCTGCAATTCACAAAGGCAATAGTACAAGCAAGCTTTCATTCTTGAACGCTTTTGTTGCTGTTAGAACTTCAGGATTATAGGCATTTTAAACACATGCAAACCAGCACAAAAAATATGGGGCATAGTTGCAGAGTATGTCACCTTCAGGGATCATCTTCTCTTAATTTTCCCTGTCTTCAACAGCAGAAACGTATCTTTGATAGAATATGCAAATGTGACTGCCACTTCTGTCTTCTTTCCTTCTTTTGGGCTAAGCCTCTATTTCAGATGGCAGTGAAATATCTTTTTATTTTTTTTGCTGTATATATTCCTTTTATTTTTTTTTTTTTTTTTCTGGTCAGATTATACTACAAAATGCATAAATGCAGTCATCTTGTAAATGCTTTTCCATATCATAGATGCGAGTTCTCATGGAGTTTGTTTCTAGTTCTGCTGGTAATTTAAGTGCCTGGCTCAGTATGGATTTGGCCTTTGTTAAGGCCATTCCTTTCTTATTACTGAGACTTAATGCATGTAAAATGTTGATTATTACATCACTACTGCCACATCCATCCTTACTGTGAAGAAAAACTGACTTCATAAATGATCTCTGTAAATATGAATGTGGGTTCGGTTTCCAGTGTTGCCCAAAGTATTTTTGGCTGATTTTGGGTGAAGAAAGTATTATTTTTATCCTCTGTAAAGTGGCAGTTTATATTTCTGTCTTGGAGCTACCTGGGGAGAACAGATCCATTAATATATGTAAGAAGCTCAGACACTGCACTGAAAAGAATCTCAAAAATCTAGACAAATAGCAAAAATTTTTCTGGATGAAAAAAACTGGAAAGTTACAAGATTTTGTTTCTTTTATCCTATCTTGTGCTTTTGTTTTTGTAATTCTCTATTGTCTACAGAAATTCTGTAATTTCAAACCAGAATCTGGCATAATATTGAGGAGAAAAGCATGTAAAACCAAAATAAATAAATTCATAGTGGTGTAATAATGAACTCCAACTCCCTTTAAGCATGAATTCAATTCTTTCACATTCAAAGAATGTACAGTTTCCTACCCAAGATCACATAATGTGCTCTTAGATACACTAGGAGTTTTCTTAGAATGTACAAGAAAAGTAATTTATTATTTTGACTTAAAATCAATTTAAACACAATCCCTTTTGGAACATTAGTATTTGTCAGACCATTTTTATGTCCCTTGTGATCTTAATGGTGCATCAGAAACTCTTTAAACATGCTAGGTCTTTGTTCAGCTTCATTTGCAGATGATTATTTTTTATTTAAGAAAAATTCTATCCTTTTAAAATTGCAACTCACAAACTAGCTTTGATAGAGGAAGAGAGTAGTCTTTCATGGAAAATTTCAGTGGCAGGTAACGCAACATTGTAGAGGCACATTGACAACACATTTTCATGACTAACATATCTAGAATCCAGCAAACTTAACCCTTATTTAGAGAGATGTAATTGATACTCTAAAAATTATTTGTTTAATTATTTATAAATTAATAACTTAAATATGTTCAATTTAATGTGTCCAGTTGATATCAATTTTAATGCAGTTTTGCTTTGGAGGTGTATTTAGATGTATAGTTGTGATAGTGCGTGTGAGTCTGTTTTGGAAGTTTTTAGTAAATCTGTAAAAGGTGTGTGAAAAATGTCATGTACACTATGTGCTAGTTATATAAGGGCTTAATGTAAAGCCTTCCAAGCTCAAAGGAAGAATTCTTTGGAGGGCTGTAGGTCAAGTGCTAAATGAGTAAGTAAAATCAAAGGTATCAAATGTTTTGTCTCCCTGGTTTTGTGTACAGAATACACCCTAAAGAGCATTGGTGCCATTGTTTGCACACTACCAGTGAATGCAAAGAGAGAATGGGAGGTTTAGCACAATCTGGTATTGATATCGGTGTTTCCACCTCTCCTACCCCCTACAGTCAGCTGTCTACAACATTTCATATGACTCCCACATTACCTGTTCTTTGATGTCACCTTTAGGCTTTTTGATACATTCTGTAATTTCATCCTTTATGAGCATTGAGCATTAGGTGCAAGTGTTGTTCTGGCTCTGTACACACAAAATATTGTGTGACGTGCTAATGTTGTAACTTTGTGGAAGCAAAAATACACTTGAGAATGCAATCACAGTTTTCGACACTACAGATTTATTTTTAGTATTTTGTTCATATTATATCTTTTCCTATTAATCCGTCACCACACTTGATGGATAGAATAAGGCACCCTTCTTGCTGTTTGCAGGTCTTATGTGGATTTGAGACATAAAACTATATTTATTTATTTATTTATTTATTTTATCTTGGTCTTTGGGATTAAAGGCCCAAGAGTAAGTAACTATGGTCTTTCTTGACTTGCAACAATTAATTATAAAGTTTTATAGTCATAAAGGAGAAAATTTGAATTGTTGTATAACATGTTTCTGGAAGTCAAGACCAGATCATCTCTGTAAAAGTTCTTTTCCCCTTAAGAACCAATGTAAAATATCGATGTAAATAACTTTAGCCTAACATAACCTGTCTAAAACTGTTAATGCTAAAATTGAAGAAATTTGCATGAATTTATTTGTTTTCTTCTAGCAAAGTGACTGCGAGAATTGTATGAAAATAATAAATGAAAGAGCTGGCTGCAGCATGAAAGGTAATTGATCTTAAAAGCAGGAAAATAGAATCTGTGTTTTTAATCTGGAGGCAAGAAGAGATGCCCAGTGTGAAAATGCATTCTGTGTTAATTTTAAACTATAAACTTCTATGTCAGTATGGGAACACAGCAGAAGGGAAGAAATGTCTCATAATGAAAGTTTCTCTTCAGCATAAGGTCCCTGCTGTGTGCTTCTCTGAGAATTACACTACACTCGTACCTTCTGAGTGTACAGTAGTTAACCCCTGTGTAAATGCTGTGAAATATCTTCAAGTATCTCTTAGTCTTATTGAAACAGAGCCCTGTATAAGCAGGCTGATTTTGGGAGAAAGATGAGTATTGCACAATGGAGATGAAAAAACAGGTGGCACTTGGCATGTCTTTCATCCCTTTGCTGGAATTAGTATTAGTAGAATAATAAAGTGGAGCTGGTGTGAAAATAGATTAGATTAGCTGCATCCATAAAGAGGCTCCTTAAGGTCACAGGTGTTTCTTCATAATCTTGTTATTTTACAACTTATTAAAATATTAAACTGCTGCTTTGATTTAACAAAAACCCATTTTTGTTCTCATTGCTTTAGGTTTTTGATGAAAATATTTTGATGTCATTTTGAAATAAACGGGGTTTTTTAAAATGTTGATTATGCTATGTTGACTTATATAACTTTGTGCAAATGGAAATATTTAGTTTGGTTAAATTAATGAAAATGTTTGGAATCAAAAGCTCCAGGTCATTTAACTTATCATTGGATAAATAATTTGCTTTCATTTAAAGCAAGTCAGTGCATCTCTGATCTAGAATTTTCCTAGCTTTCAATAATGCGGTAACATATCAGAGAGCCTGTGTAGTCACTGCTGTCGCTCACTAAACTGATTTAGAACTGCCTGAAGAGGCACTGTTTTGCTTGTGATCCTATAGTTTCACTGACTCTTGGAACACAAACTATACAACTCCGTTCCCCATGCTACTGTTGAGCAACTGTTCAGTAACATCTACAAATATTAGATCTGAAGATGTTCTTACTGCTCTCCTTTTTCTTTTCGACTTAATAGTCTCATTTGCTCCTCTTTATTTTCTTGCATTTTTCCAATTGTGTTAAAAATAGCCTTGAACTACCATCAACACAAAAAATATTTTGCTGAGTAATTTGTTGCACCTTCAGTTGACCTTATCACACTTCTGCTCATATTCCTCTTGTCCTGCAGAGTCAGCTGTACAGCTCTGCTTTGGCTGTTTTAGGAAATGTGACGTTAAGATTCTGACTGCTTTAGGCAGAAACACACTGAGGATCTCACGTAGGATAGTAGATTAATTAACACGCAGTGCATTATATCAGGGTAGTTTATAATTTACATCACTAAATGAACATAATCAGTGGGTTAACTTTGCCATTCATACTGTACTTCTTAGTTTTAGAACTCAATCAGTGGAACAGAAGGTGATGGACAGATACAGTACATATTTGTAAATGCCAAATTTAGCTTAAAGATTTGGCATATTCTTAAAATGTTTTCTTTGTAAACAAAGTAATACAGATTTTATGAACATTTATATTAGCAAAGTTAATACTAATACATTGATGGAAACAAAATACAAAAATTACTAGCTGTATAATTAAAATAGGAGGCTGAGTGTTCAGGAAATATTTTTCTTCTCTGTGTGGAGTCCTTAATTTGAATACTACTGCAGAGACTGTAAATCAAGTATACCCCAAAGTCCTTGGCGTGTGGTCTCATTGCGACTTAAGGAGAAACTGAGAATTCTGACCAAGGTAAAAGTTTTCAATCACACTTTTCGTTATGCCATGGGAAGCCTGCTTTAAAGAGAGGGAGATAGATGGAAAATTAGGAGGGAAAAATTCCTGTGCAGTATTCTATGCCAGCTTCTACCTCCTAAGAGATGCAGGAACATCTATAGCCTTAATGACACCAGAATTTTGCTTTTCTTCTTACTGATTATAGCCTAGCATGAGATTTTATGCTGCAGACATATGGCAGAATGGCTAAGATGAAGACACCTTTCAATATTTTGACAGGAGAAAATATTTTGAGGCTTTATGATTACCTTAAGGAAATCAATTACAAGTGCAGAAAATATAGCATTAACTTCAAAAAGGGCAAAGGTTTGTGTTAAAGTGCTGAGTTTTGGATGAATAAAACATTCACATATGCTTAATTTTGCCATATAAATAACAACATGCTTTCAATTAAGGCACTTTGATAAAAGCATTCTGAGATAAGGTTAAGATGGATTTTAAAATTAGTTGCCTTCTTCTTTTAATGGTGTGGTTTGAGATGGATGGAGAAGTGTTTTTTCTTGCCTACTAACTCTACTTGGCACATACTCTGGTGAGGAAGTGACTGAGATTGAGAATGTCTTCCCAGAAAAACGAGAAAGTGATCAAACCTGGTCCATATTTATCTTTCACACTTTGGTTTTCTAAAAGTTGTTGTTATATTGTTGCCAGTGGCTGTATGTGGAAGGTGGATTGGCCCTCTGACTCATGCTGATGCTCCAGAGCATCTTTTCAGTTGGTGGTATAGGCTGCTATTTGGAATTTTGGAGGCTCCAGCTCTGCACTCTGTCACTGCTCATCACTATTATTTTCACTAAGATGATTAAGCAGTTTTTCCCAAGAAAATCACCAAGATGCAAGTTTTTCTCATTTCTTTTGTTAATTGACCTTGGTAATACCCTGTATAACTAACCATATGCAAAATTATTCATCACTAATATAATAACTGTATTATTTGTCATTAGTATAATAGCTGTAGAGCCTTACATCAGAGAACTAATACACTATAGGTGGGAAAGAAGCCAAATGAACTGCTTATCATCTGAGTAATTTCTACAATAATTTATCTGTTGATACAACCAAGTAACTCATCAAACGCTGCTATGGTTCTTTTTCTAACACATTGAATTTTAGAAGTTTCAAGTTTATAATTTGGCATTTGCCCCTTTGGTTGCTTTTGCCTCACCTTTGTTCCTATTGCAAAGCTGTTAGACATCCTTGTTGCAATGCACTGTGAGAAACACTTTTGGCTTCTGATCTACACATATGGTTATAGGCTCATTGGGTACTCTTTTGGTTATTAGGTGTGTTGGGATGCTAATAGGTTAAACCATAATTCACTATTGACCTGATTTTGCATTCTGAGGATAAGGCGTGTTTGTGCATCAGGTGGCCTGTATAGAGATTATTTTAGAGATTGGGGCTTGTCTATTTTTTAATCTGTTCTGTACATTGGTAGCTAAAATCCAAAAGGTTGAACCAGGTTATGAAGAGATGTAGCAAAATATATAATTTATTTTCAGTGAAACTTACAACAGAGTGTTGATTAAAAAACCCCAAAACATCATAGCATAGAAAGTTCATTATAAGGATTTTGTGGGAGGGGTATGGCAGGGGGCTTAAAACACTGGATTTTTGTCATTATCTCTGCCTCCTTGTAAGCTCTCTAATACTTCCCAATCCCTGCCACTGAGTGACCTTTGCTTAGAGAGTTGGATGGCAGCCCTTGACAGAGCCTTACAGCCAGAACACATTAATGACAGCTGAAAAATCACCCATATATCAGAAAAAATAAAAAGGGGAAGGATGAGGGAGAAGAAACCTGATATTTCCTTATTCTCTCTTGTCTGCTTTTGGGTGTTAACTTGAAATACAGTTTTTAGCTGTGTTAAAATATAAAGGTAGAGAACATGGACCTAATTTTTAAAGCTAAATCTGTTCTTTACATGTTTTGGAATAGACTTTTCCCACTATTCTGTAAATCTGTTCCAAATACATATGGGCAGCATAGATGGTAGTGACATTTGGGTTCCTCATAAAAGTGGAAAGAAACCTCATTTAGGCCTTTACTTAGTATATTTTTTAACTTGAGAAAGTACTTCAAAAGTAGACAGCAGTTGTTTTCGCTTCATGAAGGCTGTTCAGTTTTTCTGAAAGCTGAGTGCCTGTGTAGGGGACCACACACTTGACTTTTTCCATGGGTGGGAAAGAGGTTCCCAAATTCAGTGAACTTCAGTGACAAGTAGGCATTTAATTTACTTTAGTATTTCCTAAAACTCTTCTTTAGGACTTCAACTTAAAGCATTTTAACTTTGCTTCTTCATCTTAACTTTCTGAAGGCTTTAGAAATAATTTTTCATACAATTTTTTGTGCTTATTTGAGTAAAATTATTCACAACCAATTGAGTAGTCCCAGAGTAGGTATCTAATAAAAATTAGATTTTGCTGTATAGAACTAGAAAAATAGGAGCAATAGCAAGTATTTGCTGGATTTTGTTGATGATATATCACACTTTTTGTTGATTTTATGTAAATTTTAGTTTTCACAGCTGCAAAACTGAAAAGCAAAGGAAAAGTACTTTTGACACTGCTCTTACTTATCAGTGTAAGTACTCAGCATAGTATCTCATGCATGTAAAATTCACTTAGCCTTAGATAAGCTTTTGGGAGAACTGGATTAAAGAACACGTGCAAAAATTATCTATTGTATATAGACATATGTATTCATCTGAATACTAAGAAGTTTTTTAAATTAATATACAGGCCTGGATTTACACCTCTGTTGTTAAGTAGGGTGGATATAGACAGATGTTGAAATACACTGTAGTTAAGGCTTTGATTTATAAATGAAAACACTTTTTCTAAGGAAAAAAAGGACTGTTTAGTGATTTTAACTCTTGCTTCTATTTAATAACAGTAACTTAAAGGAAGAGTAGTATAAGGCTATCATGATGTTGAAAATTAGTATGAAGTGATTTAGATGAAAATAATATATTTGTAGCAAGATTTATCTCCTTCAGACATAAGGGAAAACTAATCTACATTAAAACCCTTATGGAATATTCTCAACAATGGGTCCTGATGAGATCGTGGTATGGTGTAGGAGTGTTCTTTGTTGGTGAGAGAGATGGTATCCAATTTCTGCCCCAACACTAATTCAGGCAAGTATCACCTTGCATGTCCTCCCTCCAAGTAGGCCTAGAGAATGTGTGATCATTTAATGTTATCTATCTGAGAAGATCTAGTCATCTAGGTTTCCTCTTTAACAATGTTTGGCAGCTCTTGAGTAAGTATCTCTATATAAGAGGATGAATCACCCTCTGGGATGATAAACTTCCACCCTTGACTAGGAAAAAATACTAAGTGTCCGATTGATTTACACTCTTGATTCGGTTGCTTCAAAACAGGGGAAAACAATTTTACCATTAAAATTGGTATGCGTAAATTCAAGTAGCCCCTGAAGGCACCCTATCTTAAAATAGAGTTTGGAGTATTAAAAATTCAAAATACAACAGAGAAGTCAGGGTTGGTTGTTCCTAATGCTGTCTGATAAAAACAAGGTTACTAGAGTTAGAAATATATTTTCTATGAGTAACTGTTGCCCTGCTGGGAAAATTTATAATTTTATATTCTTGCAATGAGGACTTTTGCCATTTTAGACAAACAGACAACTAGTCAGCATTCACAGAAAATGTCAATACCAATACGACAATGCTTAGAAGCCAGATTTGAGACTACAGCAGTAGATAACAATTCTGTAATTAACCCTCCTGGAACCTGTCATACATGCACGGGGACACTCTTATGCATCCCCAGAATTAAAAGTGGATGTAGTTGGAAAACTATAAAGTTGTTTGGTTTTTTCCCCTTGGAACCTGAATGTAACTTTGAAGTTTTCTTTAAATGCGATTCTTTTTTCCTGTTTCATTAAAAGAAAAACACCTTGTAGGTATGTGGAAGAAGACAGTAGAAACTAAAACGCAGACTTTGGAAAATATCTGGGAAAGTGCTGAATGATGTCGAAAGCAGGATGGTCATGAATCCAGATGTTTTTGACACAAATTAAATAACTTCGTTGTTTTTTTTTTTTTTTTTCCATTACAAAATAATTAGTGTTTTTAACCAATGCTTTCTACCTCTATTCTTATGCCAGATGTCATTAATGTGAATAAGCCTATAGGGAGTGATTTGATTTTAGAGACTTCCTTAGTATTCATAGGATAATTTAAGTTGGAAAGCACGAAACAGGGTCAAATTTTATCAGGTTGTTTGATGCTCTGTCCAGTTGAATACTGAACATATCCGAGGATGGAAATATCACTGCTGCTCTGGGCTCCTGTTCAGTGTTTACGTAGTCTCATGGTTAAAAAGTTTTTATGTGAATCCTGATTGGAAATTTCCATGTCACAGTTTATGTGCATTGCCTCTCCTTTCATCACTATGCACGTCTGAGAGGAGTCTGGCTCAATGCATCTTCACATATGCTTTCCACTAGGGTGCACCTTGGACCTGCTACAGTGCGCCAATGATTTCCTTGACTGGAAGTCTATGAGTGGTCACAGTGCTCCAAATTCAGTCTGAATGAGGAGGAATACCACTGACTGGCTATGTCCTTCCTAAGGCAGTTGAGTATGAGTCTCTTTGGTGCAAAGCAATGCTGTAGACCCATGCTCAACTTTTTGTCCACCAAGACTCTGATTTTGAATTTTCTACAAAGCTGCTCTTCAGCCAGACTTCCTCATCCTCAGTTCTGTTGCTTCTAGAGGTAGGATTCTGCATTTGTTAAACTTCATGAGGTTTTTGTAGGGTCATTTTTTTAACATCTGGGTATTTTCAGGGTCTCTGATAAACATCTCTGCCTTCCCGTATGCCAACAACTGCCCTTCATTTATTACAGTTTACAAAACTGATCTTGAATGGGATTATTTTGTTAAGAACTACGGTTAGATTTAGTATCACTCTGAGGAAGTGAAAGTCTCTAGATAGCTCATGACGGACTTTATTTTTTCAAGGCTTTAGTCTGGAAAGAATGACATTGATTCTCAGTAGAGTCATATGATTGAAGGAGAAATTACGTTAGACTAAGGTTCAGGTGAAAGGATGATACAAATATGACATAGAAATGTTACTGTTGATATAAAGAAAGAACAAATAGGAATGTTTCAGTAGGAAAGCATCTGTGAAAATGGTGAAAGAGATAAGAGATGTGTTGGTGGCATCTAGATCTAGAGATTTACATGTGTAATGATGTATAAAAAAATTACAGTGACAACTGTATGTAGGAACTTAGAAGTTATAGTTGTAAATCTTTTGTTTGTTTTTAAACCCCTCGACTTTGTCATAAAGTCCAGAGAGAATTATAAAAATATACCACACTCGCCTATTTGTTTCAAAATTTTTCTGACAATATCAAAAAGTCAGAATCTATTGTTACAGCTAAATGAGGGAGAATACCTAACTGGAACTACTTATTTTGATGCTGCTGTCATTGCTGTTAAAATTACTTCAAACATAAATGTAATAAAGTCTTCATAGCAAGAGAATTGGCTACATCATTTGTTGCAAGTTATTTATTTGGCTTTGTTGTTTTGTGAGGTTTTGTCCCTTGAAAAAGTCATTAATTCCCATATTGGGAAAAGAGAAACAGGAGAGATTTTACATATTTTGATAGAGACTCTTTGAAATAAGTGTGTGGATGATGATTTTTTTCTCCCCGGTTCCAGATCATCCCAAGTACATTTTAAAGTTTAGTTGGAATTTATTGATGACCTTGGTCCAGACTATCTTTACCAAATATAAAGAGCCTGCTCTCCTGCAGGTCCTACATCCAGTATGCAGTTTGGGTTGTAAGAAACAACTACTTTTGCGGTTACCTTCATGAGTTTCAGTGCCAAGGAGAGGAAGAAGGGGTTCACCAGGTTTTTTACTTCATCTTTTTGTTCTTTGCTGACTGTGGCTCCATTTACCTTCCTGCTGTTCTATTTAGCGCTCGATTAATGTCCCTGCTGCTCTGCTCCTGATGTCCTTAAGATATGGGACAGGAAAAAAGGGAATGAGTCCTAGGAATCCACAGAATGAGCTTCCTGACAATGGAAAGGAGCAGAAGGCTGTGGCAACTGGAAGTGAAGGCCTGGTGGAAACAATTAGCAGATCTGTCAAACCTATCCTATCTCTGCGGAAACAGGCAAGGTACTTCTGCACTTCGGAGCATTTGTTCATTTTAGTCACCAACAAACACGTTTTGCCACTGTTGTCATGTGTTTTGTCTTACTCCATAAATACCCTGAGAAAGGGGCACTTTTCAGTGAAGTACTAGACAAGAAAATAGGACAGCAAAATTTGTATCTGTGTAGTTTTGAGTACTCCTGGTAGTTCCCAAGCTAACCAAAATCAATTGTTGAGAAGCTCACAAGTGGACTGTTTTATTTTTTTTTTCTGTTTTTTTCTTTTTTTTTTTTTTTTTTTTTTTTTTTTTGTTTGTTTGTATGTAATAACCTTATTAGAAGCTACCAAAACCCAAAGCTTGCACTTGTTCCTCAATTCTAACTTGTTTGGCAGCTCTGTTAATTGCTGTCTAAAATAAGCAACATGACAGAAAAATTTTTTGAAATCTGTGTTTTGAACAGCGATCACCTTAACAAAAACTCCTGCTGTGCTTCCAAGACAGGCAGATGTAATAATTTGTAATGGGGTTTTTGCACCTGGTTAGCTGTCACTGTGTTGACAAAAGAATGGGAGTGAAGGCTGAATGCTCCTGTGCATTTCTGTAGCTGCTTATTTTTTTCTGTTTTTATCACATAATGGCTAACAGCAAACAAGCCATGGTAAATATTATTTTTAAGTAGTGTAGATGAACATTGATGATGGTGGTTGTGGCAGAAAGCATATCTGTGGAAAATTTGCCCCCATAACTTAATTAGGAAGATTATTCTCTTTTTCTAACATGCCATGCTGAATTCTGCTGTGTTACAAGGAGCAATGCCTTTATCTTAAAATGTCCCTGCACCCCTTGATTTTGGCTTTGAAGATCCATTCAAACATTTATGCATGCTTTGATAACACGTGATTTTTACCTACGGGTAAAAAGTGTAAACTTGCAAGGCACTGTAAGTCTAAGCTTTTAATTCAAAAACCCCTTGACCAGTTTCCTTTAACCTTTCCAAAAACATGCTTTGATTGTTCAAAGAATGAATCTGGCAGTTTGAGCCGAAGTTGTAAATGTGTTCCAACAAATGGTTCTGTAAATAAAGCAGTTGTAAAGTACAGCAATGCATCTGCTTCTACACTGTAAAATTATAGTGAAACAACAGTGGATCCTTGCCCACTCTTCTGCTCACTTTGGTAGGAATCATGGCCAAATAGAGAGTTCTCAGACAGAAACAGGAAGGCTTGCATTAAATAATGTGTGACTGACACAATAGGTAATAGGTGATAAAAATTTCTGGTATGATGCTATTAGAGGGGGAAAATAAGCCTATCCCAAGAATAAGGAAACCTTGCCTAATAACTGTGTTTATTGCTTTTACAAGAAAACTGACCTTCCTGCATTAAGTTCAGGACCTAATGATTCTGATGTTTCTTTAATAGTAGTTTTCCTCCAAGTTATCTGGTAAACAAAGTTAGCAAGTCCAAGTTAGTTCATCTGAATCAAGCACCAAGTTAAAGCATCTGAATCTTATGCTTATAATGTTTAATATTTTTTTTTCTGTCTAGGAATCCACATTTAGCCTTTGAATTGAGGTGAGTTTATTTTTCCTTACAGTGAGGATTCCCAAGCCTACCTTTGACCCTTCTAATCTGGGTTGTATGACTCTAAGTACAAATTTTAGGAAAGGTTTTACTAGGATGAAAAATTTGGTAGTTAACCTTAAAATAAAATAATAATTAAAAAAACCCAAAAAGTTTTATAAATAACTTTTTGTCTGTTCTGTCTCCTGTGTCTGGACCTGCCTGCAAGGTTTAATGTCTTCTGTGTTCCAGCAAAGCCTGTATGTTGTTCCTATGGTGTGTAGTCCACCAGGAAGGACTGGGTTGTGTGTTTCCATCCTGTTCCACTCAGAAACGTCTTAGTTTCTTTACAGTTCCGAAAACTTTTTCCATGCTTGGTTCCCTTGTCTGCCTTTCCCCATCTCAAACTCTGTGTGCCTTATCCCAATCTGAAAAGCTTTTGTCTCTTAGCATTCTCTATAGAGCAGAAGTAATTTATTCCTCCATCGTGAGGGTTTCCTGTGATTCTGTCAGTCCCATTTTGAATGGATAATAGTTTCGAGCTGAGAAACAAAACAGATGATGTCCATTGTATTGACTTCTCACTGGTATTTCTGTACTCTGAAGACAGACGTGTTAATTAAATTTTACGTTTTTTTCCATATGTAGGAAACCTTAATTGGCCTTTGTAACATTTTATAGAATGCATGACATGCAGCTCATTATATATCATTAATGTATTAAAAGATCCTCAAATGTCACCAGAGATGCAGAGGAAAGACTTGATATTAAGGGAAGTGTTGCAATACAGATGGTCTCACTCCTAAAAGTATATGACATGTATTAGGCTGTTTCATCCGTCTCTTTCCTTTTACCCTATGTACATTAAGGTTTCTTTTTCAACTCACTTCAGAATATTCCATCTCTCTCAGCTGGTGAGTGAACATGGTTTTTGTTGCAAGGGATGGGGCAGTAGGGGAAAGCATATCTTTGCAAAGTATCCTTTCGTTTTAATGAATTGTGGTGTCTGCTCCTGACTGGACAAAGGAACCCAGATGATCCCAGTGGACATTTTCAGACTCAGATCAGACATCTGCATCTGATATTTGCTGTAAAGCCAAAACTTAATTTCAACTATAGATGCACAGTTAGGTGTCTGTAATAGTGATGCATATGTAATAATGATGAAGTTGTTTGAAATTACATTTAATGCAGCTGAGATATTTAACCTTGCATCACAGGCAAATTTTAAAGGATCTAGGGTAATGGTGCTTGCAAAAGCTTCTGGACAATAATGGACACACTGGGGCAAGAACATAACTAACTATAGGAAGGTAATGTAATTGCATCTCCTGCCTTGCTCTTGTATTTGCTTAAATGTGTAATTTTTGCCAAAGGCTTTAACTGTTGGCAGCTGAAATCAAGTAGATTGTGGGGAATCCTGCACCGCCTCATAAAATGCGTATTTAAAGTCAGTGACAAGTAAGCCTGCAAGGTTAAGAGAAGCAGAGATTGCTACAGAGCCAGATTAAATATTCTCTAGTTTTAATATTTTGATTGCTACTGAATAATCAGCTCACAAGTAACCACATTGTGGTGTTCTGTTAGGAGTCGTTTTAGTTGGCACTGGTTTTCATACCATAATATAATTGATAGGTTCTTGTGATTCAGAAATTACTAGGCAGCCAAATAAACAATATGTCCTTCTATCTGTTCAGGAGTAGTGTAATGTTCAGAAATATTGATCCCTCATGCCAGATAAAGCCATAATGAGGATAATACTAAATGAACCAAAAGCTGCTTCAACATGTCTCATCTATTACCCAAAGAATTATAAAGTTAGTACCATATTGACCTTCTTGTGACATGCTAAAAGTTACTGCTGCCAGTGCTGCTTAGTATTTTCAAATGCCTGCTCTTCATGGGAAAAAAAAAGGAGAGTATTTAGCTTGTCCATGACTGGTTTACTTTTTATTGATCTCCTCCCCACTGCTGATTTAAATGTGAATACTCATCAATAAGACATCAGACTTATCTCAACAGAGGATGGCAAAAGCATCTTGTTGGTCAAAATTTTCTGATTGTAGAGAATTTGGCAGCTTTTGGTTTGTCACTTGTCCTCTTGACCCCTTTTCCTCCTCTGTTTAATTCCTAATCAAGTAAATACTTGACCTGTAGCAGTGTTCTAGACTTAGTGCAGGAGACTGTCAGAAATAATGCAATGCACTGCTTGTTCTTAAAATCTCTCCCACTGAACTTCAATTTTCACTGAAATTCTCTTCAGTTATGGAGAGCTTATTTCATGCTAATTATGAATTTTAAAAAATTCCCTCTGGAGCGGATAATATAGAACGGCTGATTAAAAGTGAAAAGGTTAAAAGACTCTCCATGAAATAAGTGCATTTAAAAATTAAAATATATCATCATCTGGATTTTGACTGAGCCAAAAGAACATCTAATAAAGCTAGTAAAATGTAATTTGGTGTACTTTTTTAAACATCAAGTAGCTTTGAGAAAGTAAGTAGATGAATAAGCTGCTAATGGACATTATTCTCAACTCATTGCATGGATTGTATTAGTGTTATCTGGAGTCTTGCAGTAATACTGAATGCTGCAAAGAATCTTTAATTATGCCTTTGCTGCTAAGAAAGGAATGGCCTTGGAGGATCAGTGCTTACGCTGCTCGTTGGCATGTTTGGTTCCTGCCAACTAGCACTCTTCCAGCTGCTGCCTGGGCACAGTCCTTGTGAGTTATTTCCACCATGAAGCTGGGCTGTGGCTATTTTGGGTTATTTTGAGCAAAGGACAGTGAGCCATGTAGGTATACACTAAGCTGTGCTGTGCTGCTTGTTTCCTAAGGCAAGGGGAGTCCCATGCCTCTTATATTTAGTAGTGTAGCAGTAACCTTTGTGTTACAAGGTTTTCTTCATAAGCCAAAAACTTACTGGAATTAACTGGTAAAGTAAAAATATTTGTGCACAGCTCTTTTTTTTTTTTTTTTTTTTTGAAANNTCTTTTTTTTTTTTTTTTTATTTGAATACGTAATAAATTGCATAAAGGAAGCTAATGTAACACCACTAACTGTTCAGATTTTAAAAACTTCTTTACATTGAACTATATTTTTTTTTGTTTTTAAATTTGACTTGAATTTAAGCTGGTTTTATAAAAATTCCAAATTTGATTCAATAAGACTCTTGATTCTTTGCTGTCATTAATCCTTTTCTCCATATCCTCACATATCCCCATCTCTATCAAAATCTGCCTCCTGTGCCAGTATACATTAATGTATATGTACAGGGCCTTACATACTGGGTTCTGAGAAGACCAGAACAAGTGAGATGGACAACATAAATCAAAGTTTGGGCTCAAATTACAAAGCTGTTTATGAATTTTTTTCCTTTCTAACTTAGTATTTGCACTGAGACATGAGTCATTACTACTTTTAGAGGTGTCTGATTTCTCCCATAAACTGCATCTTTTGTGCTGGCTAAGGTCATGGACTGTGACTAAAATGAGAGTTCAGAAAACTGCTTCTGAAGTTTTGCAGCTATGCACAATTTTTCTTGTCAATATCATTAATAGAAACCCATGGAGCCAAGCTTGCACAAAGCATTACCTTCAAACTTGAAAAAGCTAATTGTTAAAGTCTGAGAATAAACCTCATCTTCTCTGCAGTTCACTTGACTTGCAAGTAAAGATCGTTCTGCAGCAAATACTGAACTAGCATCTAAGAAATGGAATGTGTTAAAATCTTCCTACCTCTTTGGGTCTTTGTTAGGGTTTTAAAATTTTTAAAAATTTTTTTTTTATCCCCTTAGTCCTTGCAATTTCTGGCATATTTTCAGTGGTAGCTTTTCAGCTGGATGTTACATGGGAATCTTACTAGAACTAGGTCTGAATGTTATAAATATACTGTCTGGAATCTAGTTTCAAGTAGATCTGAAACAATACCATGGATGTGGCCATTATTGACATCAGAATTTTGGGTGAGATGCTTAAGCATGCACACTAGTGCATAGTTATCTCTGAGATTTAGATTTTTAATTTTTTTTCTTTTTTAAACAACAGTGAAACTCTTGGTGTTTAAGTTTCATATGTGATTTTGTTTTTGTAGTAGTATCTGCAAAGAATCCAACTGTGTGATACCAAAAGTAGTAAACCAGAGAATGATTGTGTGATGGTAGCCGATTTTGATCTCTAGTTTGAGAAAAGCCAATCTATAATGTGCCTTGTAGATAAATCTTGGAATAAAAGTTCTTACTGTACCTTTTTGATAAAATTCTTATTGGCATATGCATTATTCTCTGATTTTTTTTCAGAGGAACAAATGCATCAAACTGAGCTTTGCATATTAAGCTTTTGAACAGTCTATTGCACAGTTTGTATCTTAAGGTAAAAATCTAAATCACATGACAGACTTGTGTAGACAGAAGAGGTGAACACACTCGTGCACTCTTGCTTGAAATGAAACATAAACCCCTCAGCTACAGTGATGTAGGCTTTAATCCTGCATAGGTACTGTGTGCATGCTTTGTTTTTATTAAAATCTACCAATAAGGATTTCTGTTGCAATAATTGTTGTGATAGCTGCAAGTAGATGACTTGCACAATTTTTTTGTGACTATACTGTCAGGTAAAATGTTATCCAAAAATAAAGTCTGTTAATTTTAAACAGGAGCTTTATTTGTGACTTTGGGTTGGAATTAATGGGTTGTTCTAGCTAGATACTTTTCTGAATTAATTGCCCTCTAAAAATCAGTAATAATTACTCAGTTGAACCAACAAGACACTTCTAGACAACTTTCTAGTAAGTCAAGCTTCTTTATAATAATTTTCCCATGTTAATCTCAGCAATTCCATGTTGATTTTCCTGTTATAACTTAGCAAGGAAACATGTAATACCAGTAGTGACTGTCCTCTGCAGCACTGATGGAGAAACATGTCTTGATATATCCAAGGCAATCCTTATGGAAATTTGAGATTGGAATAGAACAGAACAACAAAAAATGGAATACATTAAATTAAATGGTTTAGAATACCCTTAAGGCCCTTAACAGCATTTGAAAGAGATAGATCTCAAAGGTGTTTTGAAGGGTAGCAGTCAGACTAATTTTTTCCCATGTTGAAATTTCATATAAATATCTCATTATTCATATGTAATGCAAGTTTGTAGAGAAAAGCCATGGTCTTCTGACAAATCTTAAGGAATGTAGAAAATGTTAAATGAAACCATGTTTTTTTCTTGTGTTGATATTATCCAATGAGGGCTGCATATTGATGGTAATGCAGGAGTTGAAGCCATATTTTTAGATAATAATATTATCTCTTCTAAAATCAAAACACTCTTTCAAGTGATGCCATGAGAAAAGAACTGTGAAACTTGAAGGTTGCTTTTTTTTTCCGTCTGATTTTATGAACTTTATTTTAAAGATGAAGGATGTGTTTAGTACACTCTGAAGTGAGAGGAAGCCAAATTTGGTAACTTATTATAAAGGGACACCATCCCTCCTGCTCCATGACCCTTTAAACTGGGTTTTTAATTCAGTGACAGTTGTATATTTTTAATAATTCTGAGAATCGGATCATAACATTTTGAGTTCTAAATTGGAAGATGCTTTTGTCCCAAATGCCAGATTGCTAGATAAAAACCCAAGCAAGCCACTTTCCATAGCATTTAGACCATTTGATCTTCACAGTTACCTAAATATAGACACGCAATCTTTCAGCAATCACATCTAAGACACCCAGCAGTGATGAGAGGGTAAGGGATGAGATAGTAAGCAGTTCAGGCTTCCTTTTCAGTTGAGAAAACCATATCTGTAATACTTCAAAACATTACAGAGTCTTTTGAAAAGCTGGTGAAAATTAGGTGCTAGTCCTTGCATCTTACTTAATTTCCTATGTGAGGACTTACATTGCTGTTTTGCAATCTTATTCTTTACTGGATTGTACTTTGTATAAAGCACAGAAATAAAGTTTACATGTCTTGTTAAATATTTGATCATCTTTCTTTCCACAGAGCGTCGTCCAACAGTGGTGAGTATTATAGTCCTGGCATTATATTTTAATTTCTGTTGATGGTACTAAAGAGATGGCATTTCTCAGGATGAAAAGTGACAAGTAGATGGTATTTCTTTAACCATTGTCCCAGCAGGATGTTTGCAGTTTATGATATTCAAATAGCTAAATTTCTATTGACTTAAGGAGTGTCCACATTTCTTTTGTTAATTGCAGTGATGTTGATTTATGTTGGTCTGTGTATATATCAACCATTTTTGTAGTTGGAGTCAGTAGATGCATTCGCCCATCACCCACAGAAGCCTATTTCAAAAACTCTTATTTCAGTCTGTCAAAGAAGGCAACAGTGTGTGTATACATGAAGGGAAAGAAACTTGCTTCAAAACCAGGAGGCATTTGTCAGTTCTTGAATTTTGGGCTGTGACATTGGCAATGTCACTAAAACTAGGAGAAATGTTGTTATTAAATACTGACCTCACTCAGTACAGTGAAGCCTGTACTCAAACTCATTTTTTACTATCAGCAGTTGAGGTACTAGTGCAAGGAAACCTGCAGAGAAATGTTCCCATCAGCCAGGCACAAGATAAAGGAGGAAGTGTGATAGAGGGACTGTAGATAAGAATATTCCACTGATGCCTCCTCACATCCTCAGAAGTCACCTATAAAATTGGGGTCTCAGAGCCTGGGAGTTGTGATGATAAAGAAGGGGAAAGGAGGCAGTGACACCTGAGAAGCAGTAGGAACAACTAAGAACTAGAGCAGCATGTGAGGACATGAGTGACACGGGGGCTCCAGGAGAGCAGATGTTGGGAGCAGGAGAGCTTCAGAAGGTGGCTGGGATCACTGAACCCAACCTTGCTAATCGGCTGCTGGTACAGTCGTTGGCTGTAGACACCACTTCACTTCAGGCATAGGAAAGAGTAGGGGAGAAATCAGCTACCTGTGAAAAGTAGTAAACATCCTCCTAGCTCTGAGATCAAAGAAGTTTTTAAACTTCTGGATGAGAGGAGAAAGGGAAAGACTTGGCTTTGCTGCTAGGAGGTTTGATAGATCAGGCTACCTCTTATCAGCAATAGCAGCTTCGTGACTTGTTTACTGAGAAAAGAGCCTTTCCAAAGAAACTGGCCGCCACTTGAGCATTTCTCTGCAGGTCCCTAGCAGTTCTGAAAATTCATAGATTATGAAAACTGGTAAGGTTTGAACACGCAATGCAAAACATAAACTTAACGTATTTTAAAAGGCTGTCATGATTTATTTTCTTCTGCATTTTCTTACACTGGAGTGACACTGCATTAAATCTTATTTTAATGTTCTGGAATGCAAAACATACTTGTCAGCATTATTTGTTTCTTTTTACTGTGTGCACCATATGTCGTAGAAACACATTGTTTGGGAAGATGGGGGATTTGCAAGTATTAAAAGCTTATGCTTTGATTTATTTATTTAATTTATTTTAAGAACAGTGTTGTTAGCACCTGATAGCAATGTCTGTGCATAAGTGTAGCAGGGCAGGAAAGGGAAAGTACTTGCTACAGTAAATTAGTAGAGGATGAAAGTCTCTGCTTATCTATTTGCCAGTTCAAAGGTTGTAAAAGAGAAACTAGAGCACTGTGGCTTGGCCAAGTTCACATGGTGTGACTTCTAACCATGCAAATGAGTCTGAATATAAAATTCAGATGTTTTAATAAACAGTGCTATTACCATATACATATTAATTTATATGCAAATACCCAAAAATTTTATAAAAAGTTGTGTGTGCCCTTGGCAAAACTCAGATGATTATATATCTTTATTCTCATGTCTTATAACCAACTGATATTTCTCTTCTACCGAATGCTTTTCTTCTACTGTTTTTATAAAGGTTTGTCTATTCAACCCTTTGCATATAAAAATATTTTTGTAGGATTCTTGCTCTGGTGAAACTAATATCTAAAACTTTAAAAATTTTTGTTCTACTTTTATAGAAAAGCAAAGTCCAAAAAAAAAAGGTCTTAATTATGTGGGTGAAATTGTCTGTAAGAGTTAACTCTGACTGTGCAATGTATTCAGTCCCTTTTCTAATCACCAAAGTCGACAGGTAACATAGTGAAAATGCTTAAGATGACATGCAGTCAGCTGCAACGATTCAGTTCTTTATATTGGCAAAAGTGTGAAGCATTTGGTACAAATATTAACTTAGGTATACTTGCTCCCTTTCATGTATTTCTTGTGTAAATATGGTGTTCAGCTTGGTTTGTTTTTTTTTTTTTTTGCTATTGGAACACCTAAGGAACAGCAGGAGTGAGGAATAATTGGCACAATGTATGGGGCCATGACCAATACAGGATATCTAGGAGAGCAGGTGCAGTTGGAAGCAGAAGAGATTCGGTTTCTATCATGGAGTAATTTAAGGAATTCTAAAAGCAAATAAGAGTTGCAAGATGGGGTCCATATCTTAGTTCTGTTTGTACAGTGTAATGTGGTAGAGCAGTTTGAAAGATGGCCAAACAGATTCACAAGAAAGCATTAAGAAAAAAATATTTTGACATGTTTTTGAAAAATTTCTATCACTCCAATTTGGGACCTGTGGAAGTACGACCATTGTATTGCAGAATCTAATGATTTACAACTGCAAGAATGCAAGAGCAGACTTTTCATCTTTGGAGCTGTTCTGCAAAAATAGATTGTCTTATTCTGTTGTGTGCTTGGTAATGACAAGAACAGTCCCTTGTTAGTAAGTCAGACTCTTGTCAGAACAACATTTTTACCGAAGTGATTCCTCTGCAATGTAGAAATTCAAGCCCTATATATATAGCCAAGGATTTGCTGATGATTCTGGTGAATCATGGTTTCCTGCAGCCTGCATGCCCTTATCTGTCTTCTGAAGCGGAGAACCTGGTGTGCCACTAGTTCTTGTGGGTACATTCAGAAGGTCTCAGTTTTATATATTGCAACTTGGCCAAATGATCTGTGCTGCTTGACTTAACAAGAGGAGAGAAAGAGATTTGCAAATGGTACTGTGCTTAGTTGCAGAGTAAGTGATAAAAATAGTTCAGATTTTTTAGCTATTTGGTTATAGACAACAGCGTGCATTTTCCTGAGGAAAAGGCTAGTGAGATAAAGATACAACTTCCATGCCTGATTTTGAAGGAGTGTTTTGTATCAGAGGAACAATTCATTACCATATAAAATTTGCTCCCTTACTGCTGCTGAGGCCAACATTAGCACGTGGAAAACCTTCACAGAGTTGCAAAGTTTCAAAGTTTTCATTGTTTGTTCTTATCTATATTATACAATTGAATTCTGACATGCAGGCATGGTGCATCTGTAGAAAGCTTGACAATATTTAGTAGGGAGAGAACAAGATCTCTTTGTATGTGTTGGCTCCAAGTGGCCATGATAAAGACACCTCTGAAGATTTGCTTAATTGTGCTCCTGCTCCTTCTTGGCAGAAGAAATGCAGAAGAGTGAATGTAACAGATCCTTGAATGATTGCCATGGTGTTGCTGTGTTGGAGCCCTTCAGCTTCTCACAGATGTTCTCTTGCATTTGCTGCACCTAGGCTGTTTCTTCAGCTGTCATGCTTGCCAGTAATAACATCGGGCAAAGATATATGTGAGGAAAACATGGGCAAATGACACTGCTGTAGAGCTGCTGAACAAATTATCTTGTCATTCACCTGGATGTGTATGAACATATACACGCACTGCCTTCCCATTTGCTTTAAGGTGTGACGCCCTTACTGCGGAGCTTAAGTAGTTCTGCATGCATCAGACCATTATGCTTGTAGTACCCCTGCACACCATTACCATTCTGACTTGGCAGATGGATGTAATATGAATTTCCAGAATGCCTGTGTTGTCCTAGGGTATGTATGAAGTCAGTCTGTAGCTGAAAGGGGAGATGAAAACATAGCTGCCTGCATCCTACCTTTGTACCTCAGCCATTTAGTATGAATAGCTGGATTTTTCCCAAAAATTGTAGTGTATGCATGGTGCTACTCTTTGCCTTCTAAGGATTTTGCAGACAGGAAAGAAAAGGTTAATAAAAAAAAATAGTAACAAAAAATAATAATGTATGGGTAATTCTCTCTGCCAACTGCCTCACATGTGGTCAGACCCAACATCCACGCTGGAGCAGGGGAAGGACTCCTCCTTCGGAGGAGGAAGCAGTGGCAGAAACAAAATGCGATAAACTGACTGTAACCCCCATTCCCTGCCTCCCTGAGCTGCTGAGGGGAAGGAGGTAGAGAATCAGGAATGGAAGGGGGAACGTGTTTTTTTAATATTTGTTTTACTTCTCATAATCTTACTCTGAGCTTGGTTGGTAATAAATTCAGTTAATTTCCCCAAGCTGAGTCTGTTTTGCCTGTGGTGGTACCTGGTGAGTGATCTCTCCCTGCCCTTATCTCAACACATGAGCTTCCATTATATTCTCTCCTGTCCAGTAGTAGGGAGGGGAGTGATAGAGTGACTTTAGTGGGCACATCACAACCAGACAGGGTCAAAGCACTGTGCAAGTCCTTTCAGCACTTGTCCTACTTCTGAGTTTTGTACCGTGGGTATGCTGTGACCTATCTACCACTGCTTTTTGTGATTCAAGATTTCTTTTATTTTATACCAGCACAGTCTTAGCAGAAAACTGTCCCTGAGACAGCCCAAAGATGTCAGCAGGCAACCTTCTGCATGCTTCCCAAGAGCGTATATTTGCTGTCAAACCTGACAACTCAAACAGACCGTGCTGGTCAGCCCTTTTTCCTGGCTCCTTGGTTCAGCTGAAAGCTTTCACAGAGCAGGATGCCCCTTTCCCAACACTTAGGGCTAAGGCATAATATTATCTCTGCCTGTTTGTCCCCATCCCAGAACCTCTTTATGTTGACAGTCTGCATTCCTGCTTTGTAAAGAGAGCTTCAAGACTTTCTGGCAAAGATCACTAGTTTCTAGTTACGTGACATGAAGTGCCTAGAAGAGAGTATGCATCCATCCTGAAGTTGGTGGATATATCTGAAAATGTGTGGGGATAAGCTTCTTCTCATGGCACAGTGAGGTACAGAGTACAGTCAGTGGTGCTTACTTGTCTCTTCAACAGGTTGCCTCTGTCTGAACTGAGAGATTTAGGCAGGAAGATGAGGTCAGCTTGGTTCAGAGCCTGGTGAAAGAACACAGGCAGATCTCTCCATCTAGAGAGGCTGTCAGATAAGGAGAGGGATCTAACAGCTGACTTGGAGGAAAAAACACGTGGAGCACCAAAAGGGAAGCCTCGAAGAAACAGAACTGTATCCAGACTCTCCTTGTGGATCCACGATCCTGGTAATTGTTTTCAGGTCTGGAGCTCTTAGATTGTCTCTGTGGAGGAAGTTGTCTTGGAAGGTGGTCCCAGGCAGGTGTGTCCATGCCTTGGCTCTGTGCATGTCTGTGCTCAGTACAACAGTCACTTTGGTCATCTCCAAACCTGCTGGACTTCACCACCTTCCAGCAAGCTTTGTCAGGTATCAAATTCAGCTGCTGAGTGACAAGTAGGTGAGATGCTGGTGGAGTAGCACCTGTTTATATGCAGGGTGGCCGTTGATGCTGTCTTTGGATGGGAGTCACTTATAAAACAGATTGGATCCACTGTTGGTATTATTCTCTGTCATTTACAGTGTCAGATGAGAGTTGAAAAGAAATATTTTTATATGAAAACCAGAGGAAACAGTGGTGCAGGAATGGACTGCATCTACCCTTTCTGAATTCTGTTTGTTTAGTGTGAGGTGTTGTTTTTTTAAAGTATTCCAGGCAGGACTTTGTGGGGGTAATTCAGAGAGCTCCTAAAAATTAAACACTGGATGGATGGATGGACAGAGACCTTAGCTTGAAAGAAGCTGGTGGGAACACTGTATCAAGATATGATACTTACAGGCCAGAGGGGTGTTGATCCCCTTTCAAAGTGGATTTTTAGAAATTTCTCGCTTCTGCTACAGTGGTACGCTTATGTCCATGTGTTGTCTCTATTTTCTTCCCTCAAGTCCTGCAAATCTGGTCACTTTCTTTGTGCCTTGAAGCTTTTTTGAATCTTTCCACCAAAACTTCTCCATCATAAGAATGCTAAATTGAAGTGTCTGAAGAGAAGCCTGATTGTAAGAGCCATTTCTTACTCTCTATGTCTCATTCTGACTATGGTTATTCTAACCTTGAAGTAAATTCTTCCCTTCTCAAATTAAGAATATGCAACATTAAATGGAAACAGAGTTAAATCCATTTCCTTAGTGGTTTGAGACTACATGTTTGGGTTTTTTTTTAGTGCTGATGTTCTCCATTGGTATGTTTTTCAGAAGCTGGAATAGCATGAAAAGTATACTGCAAAGAAAATATGCTTGGAGGGGTGTGCCTTTTCGGGACAAAATGAGAGAAACTGCCATGGGTGAATATAACTCCTCATTATCCTCTGACAGTGGAATTTGTTCATTTGGCTGGTTGAACACCCCTTGGATAGAGTTCTGCCTGTAAGCAGTGCAGCATTTATACCAATATCTATAGCTGGAGTTTGGTAACTGTAGCCTTAATAAATATAACTAATAATTATGTGCATACATTGCATAGAAGGAATAGAAACAATGTCATATTAATGCAACAAACATGTCGGTAGCTTCACTGGGTTTTTTGAAAAAAAAAAAAGTAGAAGATGTAGAAATTTGATAATAAATTGTAAATTGAGAGCTATAATAGCATGCATCGATGAACAACAGTTTGGTCAAAGAGGCACGTAAGGTGTATCGGAATAATTCAGATAGCTCAGTGCCATGTGATTTTGAAAGAGGAGGAGAAGATAAGCTCATGTCTGGAAACGATACATAAGGGATTTTTGGAAAAAAGCAGTCGTGGCACAGCTGTGGAAAGGAGAAAGCAAGATTTCTCGTAGAAGGAAGTAGATGTGCAAAAATGCATTGAAGTGATATAGGCTAAGGTAGCTGATTCTTTGTAATGAAAAGTCAGAGAAGTATAAATTATCACGTCCCAGACATTATATGACAAATCTATTTTCTGACTAGGGCAGTTACCTGTTAATCTTAACTTGAGACAGCTGAGCCCAAAGTTGAGAAATCCTTCTTATGTGGCTATACAGACAGGTTTACGTGACTTATTCTGACTATTTTCTGTCATTACTTTTCCTATCTGGATTCTTGCTAAGCTTAAAAGCATACAAAATAAAGATTGAACAATTGCTTCAGATTTTCCCACTGCCCTGTCCCTGAGCATACCAAGAAGTGACTGCCTTAAAATCTACCTGTTTCATTCCTAAACTTGCTCAGAAACAAGAAACTAGGCTCCAATATCTATCTGTATAATCTAATGAAAATTTACAGATGTGTCTGGACTCCAAGCTGCCTCATCTCTTCGATTTTAATGTAACTACAAGAATAAAGCAGTTGGAGTTTGGCCTTGTATTAATTTTGAGGTAATGAGAACTCTTAGCAGTATGAAGGTGACTGATGCAGGTAGTTACACTGAAAGTCACTCATATCCGACAGTCTGGATATGCATTTGCACTTGGGATCAGCGTACTTGTGGACCTCTCTTCTGAGCGCTGTGAAAATGACAACATACCTATGGAGCATTCCTTGATCTGTTTTCCATCTTACATTCCGTATTGCTGTGTACTCGAAACCTGGAATTTAAAAATTGAGAAATGCTTGCATGCACTTACATTAATTAGCCATGGCTTTGGCAGAAAGTCACACAGCATAGATACTGAGGAACCACAGTGATAGATGGTGATGGAAGGCAGCAACATAATATGTTTAATACTTCAGCACAGAGTATTTTGATTGTTAGCTTGGGAGATTGGTTAATTGCGTGTTTATCGTCTGTATAATTTGTTACTAAATAAGCTATTAAAAGCATAATTCTGGGAAGGAGCCAGTCTGAATCCAATCCATGTTGACAGCATAAAGCCTACTTCAGTTATGCATTAATGCCTAGCCTTGTTTGCTGTGCTTTAATGGAATTGTGTAAAATTACTTGGATGGAATCCAAATAGGAACAAATTTTACCAAGAGTTTTTAAGTCTTTTTCTGGAGCTCCAAACAGCTTATAATGGGGAAAGGGATGAGAAGCAGTTTTACCCATACTGACTAATTAGTAAAATTAATATAATTACTCTGCATGCATGTAACGATACTAAAAGGAGCTTTGTGGATCTGCTAGGAGAGCAGGGTTTTGAAGTTAGGCATAGCAAACCCTTATACTCCTTCCAGTTTCAAGACTTTTGATTAATGCTTCTTCCAGTCAAGCAGTCTGGCCTGGATTGAAGGAGTTAAATGGTGTTGGTGAGACTGTGGGTTGACCCTAAAGTGGCTTAATTGAGCTTTAAGACTTCTCTGATCTGGTCAAAACCCCCCATGACTGTATGATATGAAGGGTTGAAAAACTGATAAGCTTGCTGTGATAGCTCACATTTATTACAAACACTTAGATAAGCTAATTATGCACTGAAGGCATTACAATGGATCTGCTATCATTTTTTGATGTGTCTCTGTCTTTATGACACATCAAATATCATAATATTTTTGTAGATGACGCAAGAAAGAATGAAAATTCCATGGACCATAACATGGGATATAGGAACCTTACCAGATAGGATGCAGGAACACTGCATTTAATTTTTCAGTATGTTGTCTGAAGTCTCGTTTTACAGTATATTCCTACTTAAGTACATGGAGTAGAGGCTGGTATGTAATCAAAGTAGTGTACATGTTTCCTTAACTAGGTCTCAATCATTCCAAACTCCAAAAGCTCAATAATTCTTGCAATTTGTTGTTCTATTTTGTAGCTGATAGCCTAGTAAGAGTGTTTTTTCCAGCTAGCACTTTCACAATTCCGAAAAACCAGATAGTTAGAATGATGCTTTTAAAGTACAATGTATAAAAATATACAGCAGAATGTTTTCCATTTTTATATCAAAGTATATAATTTTCTGCATTTTGTTCCATAGAATTTTCTTTGTCTCTGGAATCACTTTTAAAACTGTGTCTTAGAGAGAAAAAGTATATTCTTTTATGGGGGATTTATATACTTTAGATGGAAAAACCAAGAACAAATGCAATAGATTTCTTGCAGTGTCTCTGAATGCATACCATCTCCCAAGTGGTAAAGTTTGGCAGGAAGGGGAATGGAGAAAACAGCAATAATAATCTTGAAACATTCTGAGTAACTTTTTTAATATATTGTTTAAGAAAAAGTCATCCCAGCCAGCTGACAACCTTTAGAGTCTGGTGAATTTTCTAGGGTGTGCAGTTTGGTGTAAGATGTTAAATTGCGTATATTTTATTTCTGTGAAGTCTTGTCTACTGCAGTCAGTCTCCTTCCTCCTCCCTCTGCCCTCACAATGTGGGTGGTGTGAGGGAAAGGGACACTTGCTGAGGCAGAGGCTGGTGTTGGCATGTTCTTCCCAGAGCCATTATTGGCTGGATGAAACTCTTGGAGCTCTGTATCTAACTGCTGCTCTGTTTTCTGCCTTCTCATGTTTTCTCTAAAGCTGGTGAGCATAAAGACATCTGCAAAAGGGTATAAGCAGCTTTAGTTTTCAAGCTATATTAGTTTCTCCCAGCTTTACACCTTATCAAGTTTCTCTCAATTTGAATCTATTTGTACTAGCAGAAAATGGTGACTGTTGTCAAATATCCTCCACGGAAGTATCCTATTAGTGGGATAAGGAAGGAAATGTGATGAACAGAACATTCTTTAGTCTAAGTTTGCATTGGCCTGTGTGAAATCACACATTGGTCTCGTTTGGTCTCTTTCTGGTTTTGTTACTGTCGTCAGTGCAGTGGCCACAGAAGGAACTGTGCAGAGAATTGAGGGATCTGTTCATTGCAAGAGGTGGTGGATACTTACAGAACAGAGTTATGGGCTGTGACACGCTGGTGCAGTCATCAGAATGCAGTTCACACTGCCACTTATTAATGCTGTTTATTACTGAGTGAGGATACTGACTTGGGATCTTGGTCGGCTGTTTCCAGAAAGGACACAAATGGTACAGATACTTTTTGGCTTGTTGAGTTGACACTGTCCAATTTAGAACTGCAGTTTTCTCACTGTAATAAGATAATGAAAGTAATATTTCCTTTTTTAAGCCAGGATCTGTAATGGATGGCTGGGATGAAGAAACATTCCCAGATATTTCAAGTTTGCAGATATTTCAAAATTATCTATTTCAGTGGAGATTCAAGTTACCAGTCTGGTTACTAGTGATCTGTGAAATTGAGTGGCATTTGGTACTTGTCAGAGTTGGACAGGCTGTCAAGCACTTCATCCCAAAGTCATTATCACTTTTCTGTTCCCTTATGGCATTTTCCAATATTCTGTTCTAGTTTCTAATATCAGTTCTGGTTGGTTTTCTTGTTTGTTTGTTTGTTTGAGAGTTATTTTGAACTGCAGGCATAGGGTATCTGTCTAATCTCTAGAATTTCATGAGTAGGCCTTACATGTCAATGCCAGTCTTCACTGAAAAGAATTGGTTGGCTATTTCAATTCATTATTGAATTATATTCCTTACATAAGACCCCTCTAAGTAGCTTTTTTTCACAAGAACAGTTTGGGTTTAGTAATATAACAAGCAGAGAAATACAGTTTAATGGGTAGATAAATTTTAAAATACCTGTATTTTACTTCTGTTGCCAAAATCTAGTTTTCTTTCTAAGTATTTCTTTTGGTGAGCCTCTGATGTGGTAGAGCTGTTTGATTTCAATGTCAATTTACTTGAGGCTGATGTGATTGATAAATTTAAATTTTTCTATGTTAAACAAGTTTTCCCTTTTATTAGCATAATGAGATGTGGAACAAAATTGCTCCTGAAATTGAGAGCAGAAGCATGAGATTAGTGGGTTTTAGGATAATAGAGAGGACATTTGATTTAAATGAATCTGCTGGGTTCTGTATACTTAAAGAAATTACTATGAAGAGCTGCCTGAAGAAACCTTTGATTTGATTCTCCCCAGTGCAGTTGAGAATAAGACCTGTTCTTAAAAACATCTTCAGGGAAAATGTGAAAATTGGAAGTAAATTCAAGCATACTCCAAGGATTAAATCTGAGAACATCTTTTTTTCTACACAAAGCAGGGATATGTTTTACTGGATTGTCTTTCTCCTTGCATGGTGGTAAACAATCTCACTTACAAATAGCAAAGTAGTGGACTGTGCCTTTAATGACAAGCTGGTACGTGCTTTTGTTAGATTAAATGGTCAGCTCAAGTGCTTTTCTGAATCAAGCCTTGTATGATGTCCTGTTCATCACTGACAGTGTACAGAAAAAATATTAAAGGTACTGCAAAATCCACTATATGGCTAATATGTCACCCTGAAAAGGTCACTTTAAATTGCAACTCACTTAGTTGCAATTGAGACAGGAGCAGAGCCTGTGTAGTGGCTTGAGAAGTTCAGGAAAGGAAATACCTTTTGTCATTATTTAAAAGTGATGCTAATAATTCTAATGCAATTAAAGTGAGTTGATCTATTTCAGTGATGCCCAGGCTAGAGTCCCTGGGCATGCTACACTCCTTGCTTCTGTGCCTTCCTCAGCTGCTTAACCCCTGTAGCAGCTACAGCTGAGTAATGTGGTGAACAGTTCCAGCCTGAGTTAGCTCTGAGCAGATGTGTTTCAAACTGTGTGCCGGGTGCTGGGGCATCTCAACAGGGAACATATTGTGGAAATGTAGCCAGGAACAGGCACCTTCAGCTGTGGGCAATTTATGCTGAGAAACTTCCCAAAGATGTCCATGATTTTTCTTTGTACTGAGATCAGAAGAGTCATTGCTCCCATTCCTAAAACAGGAGCAAACATGGAGTCGTTTGCTACTTTTAAGTAACTCTGAACCAGAATTAGAGCTCTATGCTACTTTGGGCTTTAAACTGGATGTAAAAAACCCTGGTTTTCCTGCCCCAGGTTTGCTTGACTTTATTTAGGTTTCCCATTAAAAAGGCAACACAGCACGGGGTAGAAGAGCTACTTGGGGAGAGAAGCTCAAGTGCTAAAATGGGGTTATTGCAAATAGCGATTTTGAGGAGAACTAAATTTGTTTGGCATTGTTTGATAGGAGATCTGCACTACTTGGCTTGCTCAAAAGTGAAAGGAAAACAAAAAGTGGAATGTGAGAAAAATCTAGCCCCCTAAACATCTCTGTTTTGGTAATCTTTAGTAGATTATTTTAATGTAAGGCCTCCTGCCACACAGACTTCACTATTTGCATTACAGGAAATGCTGCAATCCCAAGCTCTTTATGGAATTATTTTTATTCTAAATAAAATAAGTACATTCTGAGCCATCTATTTGTCTAATTTCTAAATCTGAATAGAATAAAGCTTTTTAAAATTGCTCTGTTTTGGGGTTTTCTGCTTAGTCCATGAAAGAGAAAATACTGAAACGAGTTTGGACATCAAAGCTTTACCCTTTAACTGTATTTAAATTTCATTAAATTATGTAAAGCCGTTTTAAAACCTGGCAATGAATATGCTGAATCATTTTTTGTGTGTACATTTTTCTGCAGCCTCTTAGCAGCATAAGGACTGTTTATATATAATCATTTATTTTGTTGTCTTTATGACCAGGGTATATCAAACTAACGTGACATCTGCTAAAAGGCTGCAGCCTTCATTTTCCTACAAATGTATTTTCTTCTTTGGACAACAAACCCCCATGTTTCTATTTGGTAAGCAGCAGAAAATGCAAAACCAGAAAATAAATGAAGGCATATGCTGACCAATGGTATTTTCCTTTAGAATTACTATTTCTTTTCTGCCTGTTTTCTTTGACTTCTTTAAGCCTAAAACTTCCGCTGTTGCCCAGTGTCTTAGAGGACTATAATGCTGTGCTTCCAATCTATATTGCAAACGTATTTTCCCTTGCTATGAAATTTACTGGTCAGTGCAAGAAGGGATACAGCAAAAAGATTGCTGTTGCATGGAAAATAAAAATATTATGCAGTATATGAGCTAAACACACATCTTGGGCAAGATTTGTATGTTATAGAAAAGGATCTGACCCCACGAATTTTTACCAAATTGAACTTCTGGAATGTTTGGTATGAGGCTAGCTACCAAGGCTTTAATCTCCCTTTGGGAGGAAGGTGAATGGAGGACTGAGTCTGGAAAGATTTCTGTCTTTCCCCCTCTTTTCTATCTATTTAATTCTATCTCTTTTCCCTTTCCTTTCTATAATCAAGCATAATCTATAATAATTTCCTTCTCCTCTTTTCTTTTATGAAGCTGTGTGTGGAGCCCAAATTTTCCTTTCCTCTCATTTGTCTCTGGAAGAGGGGAAAGAAAATCACTTTGTCCTATTGCAAGACATGGTGTCATTTCCTTCAGATTTGCAAATTATTCTGGCTAATTTTAGTGTTAATAGGAAGCAAAGAACATATGGCATATACCACCAAGCTCTCTAGCTGTGGATCTAAAACAGTAAAAATTTAGCTCTTATCTCTTCAGTAGCAGATGTTTGACTGGTTTTGATTATTTGGGCAAGGTCTTTGTTCTTGAAAGGATATTTAGAAATGTTCCATAATTTTTTTTTTTTTAATCTGCATTTTTTCCCCCCATATTTTCATGTGAATCAAGCAGAAAATTAGGATTTTGAAAGGTATATTTTATGACCTTATAGAGAAGTGATAAACAGTACAGTTATTAGACCAACACTGGAAAGTATCTTCTTGAGAATACTCAGAGTCAGTCACTGAATCTCACATTTTCTGGTCTAAGAATTGTGGTGGTTTTTATAATTCAAAAAAATGTAGATTGATCTGCACAACAATTTTTCACCAAAGCAAACCATCACACACAATCAAAGAAGAAGTTACCAGCGGGAGAATATTTCACAGAACAGATCTGTGGTCTCTTGTGTCACTGTCCATAGCGAGAGCAGCAAAGAACAGCACGATCAAAGTTCAGGAAAAAGTGGTAACTTTAATTAATTATAAATTGGTTTATATAACTTGGTTCTCAAGAGTAGCATAGTACTATTGGTCCCTTGATCAACCACCTCCTAGAATGATTGGTGGAGGCTATTCAACACCCATTTTAAAATATTTTCCTCAGTGTACCATAACAACACTAACTGAACAACAGCAGGTGCAAAGATAAAGAATTAGTTTACAAAACTGTCTTCACTGTTTTCGTCTAGTCTGTGTGAGAAAGCAATACTCTCACAGAACACTGAGAAAAAGCTGAAGAATTTCCCTGCTTCTAACTTTTCAGCATCCATACTCTTGCTCTTGATCCTCAAAGGATGAACACTATCCAAAACCAAGCATGGAACATCAAATTAATGATTCTGCAGGACTCCTAATTTTATATCACAGTATAGTCTTCGCCTACTGCCTTTTGTGTGCTCCATGGATTTCAAGAGTTAACTGACCATGGCATGGCCTCTCTGTGTCCACTGTGTCCAACTTGCTTTTCTTCAAAGCCATTTGATTATGACTCAGGAGAATCTAAGGAATTATGGTTAAAATGTATTTCGTTTTGGACTTTGCTGCTGGTCTTTCAGACATAGAGAGTTCATGGGTCCAAAAGCTTGTCTTCCTCTTTCTGATATGCTACCTAACCTAAACAAAAAAAAATTAACCAAGTGAAAACCAACCAGACACACAATACTACTTCTACTTGCAAATCTAGTCTTTCAGGAAAACAAACATTTCAGTGGATTAATTTGTAATACTTTTTTTGCTTTGTGTCTTTATGGGTTTGGAAGAAAGGGAGTGGATATTTTTGTTGCATTGGTTGGAATATATATGCTCTGACACTGGAAAAGTGACTGAATTATGTGTTAAATTTAGAAACGGAGCATTCATTCTTTGTGTTGTCAGTGATGAGTATACTTAAGAAGAAAAATATGTGTGTATTTAATAGTGTTTGGAAGAAATATACCTGTCATAAATGCCAAATTTCAAAAGTTCTCCTCTATTATAGGGGATATTTTAAACACCAGCCACTCAAAATTAACTTTGGCATTTAAGTGCTGAATGACTGTCAAAACTAGGAGTAAGAGATCTTTTAAAATCATACCTGTTATGAAGGCAACTGAAAGCTCTATTACTAAATAAGGTTTTGGTAATTTTTTAGCTAAGTCAGGAATTAAAATGCAAAACCTGAGGAAAGCCTCTGGTTCACCACACACTTGTCACAAGAAGAAGGAATTTCAAGCCTGTGAAAAAAAATTAATGAATTGTACTGGTTTAAAATAATTAATGTGCAAATACTCACTTTGTTTTGATACATAATTCTGTGCAAATGGCTACTTTGCATGTATTACCTGAAATTAGTTTGCGAATGTTATTATGAAAATAAATTAAAAAAAATTAACAGGAGAATTTAGTGGAAGTAATTTTTGAAGATGAGACTGTGTTTGTACCACCACAGAATAAGAGACATGATATGTGGTATAACTTTTTGTTCTGGTTCTTGGATGAACATTTTCCAACAACAATTGCACTTGATGGTCTAAGAGGTCTTTTCAAATATTAAAGATTCTATGATTTTATCTTCCTTTTGAAGACAAAATTTTGCAAAATCAACATCCACGCAAGTATTATTCCTTTTCGGGAAATTTTTTAGAAAACAACCCACACAGTATGTTCTAATAAGGAAGGAGTTCTTTTGTTTTGTTTTTTAATGCTGTTTTTTTTTTTTTTTTTTTCAAGACAGCTGTAGGACTTTATATCTCCCTGATACAGGGAAGAAAAAAAAAAACAGTGGTCCCCCTCTCTGTAGCACATCTGATACTTGTTTCTTACTAACAATATGGAAGTTATGTCACTTTGACTAATCTCCTCTGTTGTTTGAGGATATAATGTCCTGATGCCAGCTCATTTTTCACCAAATTGAGCCAACAATTAGCAGTGTGTATATTGTCATGACTTGTTTTGTGCAACTAAAAGTGAATATTCTGATGTTCAGAGTTTGCATATGGGACAGATTTTTAAATGTCTGTATGCACCATTATGTGAATTCATAACAGTGGAGAAATCTTAGAATGCAACTCAATGTTATAGATAAGACAGTAAAAACCAATTTTATTGTCATTTTAAATCAGTATTTTATCAAAAAGATTAAGTGATAGCTGGGCTGTTTTACTTGCATTTATATTGTTTTTACCTCTCATTTTAGAAACATTATTTTCTAGTGACACTCATGATAAACTAATAAATTTTAAGCCTATATATAATAAAACTGTAGCTTTCATAGGGGAGTTATTTGAAACTGCTGATGATATCAATTGATGGCACTTAACACATGAAAGAGAATGCACTGGTACAATGGGAGCGGCAGGACTTGAATATGCAGTCCCTGTGTGGAGGAAAATGGTTCCTTTGGAGACCAGCTCACAAAACAGAAAGACTTAAACGATGGTAATAAACACAAGACAAATGGGATAAGCATTTTTCCCTAAAATCACTGCTTTGTGATGAGATCTTTTGTTGCTGACCTTGCATTAGGTCTGTAAACTGTTCTCCTGAGTCTTCCTGTGCCTTGCTTGGAGGTGAATTGCTGTGAACACAAAAAACCTGTGGAGTTTAAGTAGTTCTGTGACAGAAAAAAGAAAGAAAAGCACACAGAAAACACATAAGCTCTGCAGTCAGTTGTCTATTTTCTTCACTGGTGGGTATTGAAAAAAATTCCAAGTGAACCTGGCTGTATTTTCTTCAGAGATTACAATGTTATTGATACTTTGAAGATTAGTAATTCTTGTGAGCTGCTTTGAACCCAAACATTGTGAGAGCCTGTCCTTGAGTGTCCAGACTTCGTGTTTAGGATCCATAGCAAAGATGTTCTTGAGATCTCCTCTCTGGAAACAATAATATTTCATCAGGTCTATACAAATCAAAAAATATAGAACAAAGGGCAGTTGTCTGACTAGGAGGAAAGACTGGTGAAAAATACTGGAACAATAACAGTATTGGAAGAAAGAAATCAAACTTTCATGACCTTGTTGCTCTATCATTACAAGAGGGTGTGTTGACACTTCTTGACAACCACCCCTGGCCAGATCTGCCTGCACACAGGTGTGCATCCAGCATCTGCACTGCAAGATTTGCAGGAAAAGCAGTATAGCTTCATGCCTGCTTGATTTTCTGCTGGAGAAACACCCAAGTCATATGGCATTGTTGTCTTTATGTTGGTTGAAATATCTAGCCAGAGACAAGGCCTGCATGGAATGTGAGGTACATCATCCTGTAGTGTATAACCCATAATATACCTCTACGCAATGAAGGCACAGGTGTGGGAGTTAGGGATGAATTCTGATTTTGAGATCTGAGTCTAGAAAATTTTTTTGCATTTTTTTTCCCTTCTTTCCTCTCTTCTCCAGTGCTAGAAGATACAGTCTACAGATATTTATTACCTTGTGTTCTCAAAAACCTAATTTGTGCTTTGTACACAGATCTGGGATGTTGGAAGTGGTAACACAAGGATGAATTCACAAATGCTTTCCTCAAAGAAATTGGTATTCTTTCCTATTAGGATTTCACGGAAAATTCTTGAGGTGCTTTGTTACCCTATATGTTACTTTACTCTACAGTGGTGCTTATGATTTTAGTAACATTTATTTCAACACGGTAAAGAATGGTTTACCAGTTATATGTGCTTGTCAAGATTGGTTCTGACAGGGGGTGTGTGTGTTGTGGAGTGGGTAATGCTTGAGGATAGAAGGAGATTCAAATACCTGAAAAAGCAATGCCGAACAGTTTACAAACATAATAGAAATAAGATGTTGGAAATAAGAAACAGAGTATTTGATATTTGTGTTTATTCTATTTACTTAGTCCCAGCATTAGGATAAAGATATTATCCAGTGGATTTGATTTTAGGAAAGTAAAACCCTTTATCTCTGACATTCTCTGAGTTGTTAGATGACATAAGTTATAAATACAGGTCCTTCTGTAGGATAAAGGCCATCACTGAGGAGCTTGTATTTTTACTACATCAACTTAATTTTAAATACTTGCTGCCTAACTTCTTAACTTGGTCCTGCGAATTTTGATTTGGCTTCTTGATTAGAAGGCAGCGTTAGAATCAAAGTAAATGCAGGCTTGCCAGCTACTGGCATGTAAGAAATTAGCCTTGACATTGTAGCACCATCAGCAATTATAAAAAGCCATGCAATAAGCATCTAGTGGTATAACCCTATTTTAAAATGTTTGGTTTGCATTTTTACAGAGTAAAAGCAGGATTTTAGCACCATTGTGAATAAATTTATGCTTTGTGGGGACAGCAAGATACTGCTGTTTGTTAATGCAAAGGTGTCTGCATCACCTTTTGTAAGTTAAGCATTTGTTGGTAAACAGAAAATAATCATACAGATAAACTAGAAATTTGCCTAAATGACCTCAGAGTTCACTTGATGTATTCTACTTGTGTATTGGTGCAAACATCTATCTAATGCTTGTTCAAACTGTGTCTTAAGAGTGGATCAGTCACTTAAATGCAATCTAGTCAGTAGTCCTGAGTCTTTCTCAAAAAATTGAACATAAGCAAAACTTCTTTTAAATGGAAAAATAAAAACCAAACACTTTTGCCAGTCAAGCAATGGAGACTCAAATGGAGGAAGAAACTGTTCTTGGAATATTTATGGTCCAAACAAAGCAGAGAATATGGAATAAATTTCAGATGATACCACATTTTTCTTAGATATCCAGTTGTGTCTGCTCAGGAAGTTTTGTAGGCTACAGGATTTTTTATGTTCAAGTTGCCTGTGCCGTGGCATCTCACTATGAGCAATCATAACTTTTGATATTATTGTTTTCTGTATTACTTCTGAATGGGAAATGAACTTAACAAACCTGAAAGGATGAAATGGCTCAGCAACTGGGTATTTATGTATCTGGTGTAGGTTAATGCACAGAGACTGAGGCACAGGTGGTTTGACTGTCTCAAACAAGATTAATAGCCAATGTGTTACATAGAAAGAGAAATCAAGATTTCCATTTTCAGGGGTGCATTATTTAAATTGGTCATGGGATTACTAAAAAATTCATGTGTTCATGATAGATGGTTTTATTTTTTTACTGCTGCAGTTATTCACTGAAAAGGACAGTTTTCTACACAGAACTATAAATCTCTGCTTGAAACGCAGAATTAATATTTTCAACAGCTGACCTTTACTATATTTTTCAGGTAAGGAAACCACTAATCTGTAAAAACCTTTATGTTAATAAGCCTGGATCCTTAAGACAAAGCATCACTGTAAGTTAAAAACATTGGTCAAGCCTTTGCATCCCAAATGATGCTCTGGGTTTGGTTCCCATGGTTACTGAAGGAAATGCTTGTGTAGCATCCAGCAGAGAACCCCAGGAAAAGGCAACATGGTTTTGGAAAGACCAGGCTGTAACAAGCATGACTGCTGTTAGGAAGATCCCTTACACTCTATCTTCCAATAGTCCTGCTTCTTACTGGTACTGAACCAATTAATAGGTAGTGACATAATGGTACAGGTTAAAATGCCTCTCAGGACAGAGGAGAGTTGATTTAGGAACTGTTTGAAACTCCTTATCATTTGCTATGGTTCAGGCAACATGAGTTAGTTTTCAGCCATTACTCACTATAATAACTTCACTACTTTACTTAAAGTATCAGATTGATGCCACTGTAACTTAAATGAGAATTTAACTGCAAAGAACAAATAGGCCTTCCTAACTCCCTTTCTGTTTCTGTCCTTGGACAAAATTTGTAGATTAAAATGACCAAAGATGGCGGGTTTAACTGCTGAAAATGCAAAACAGATGGATGAATATTAAGTCAAATGGCCAGTGGCCTTATTTTTTTTTATTTTTTGACAGCTGAATAGTGGTATGAAAGGGCATCAGAGGAACGGTCAAGTCCTCCAAGATCGTGATGACTGGTCTGTTCTGAGAATACAGCTAATATAGCTGAGCTTGACCTGATGACACATGAGAACAACCTTACCTTAAACAAACTCAGACTTCCCCCCCATAATTCAATCAGTGAAGGAAAACCTCCCTCAGCTCAGAAGCAGTGGAAGCACACACCTAAAAGTACAAGTGCTTGATAGCTTCACTCACAGGAGAATGAAGGCTTTCACTTTGCCTTAACTCACATTCTAAAAATAATCCCAAAACATCTGCAGAGCCCTGGATGCATGGTCCTGATGCAAACTTTCTCCTGGGACAGGTCCCTTTGGAGCCTGCTTTTTTCCTCGGCTGCTGCTTCCCAGGCCCAATGCACCTGCAGATCTATCATTTTTCTTCTTCTCTACCTTAATAGTATCCACAAATTTTCTGCTGGAAAAAAGGTTTTTGAAGCTCCCACTAAGATTTGGCAGGCCCTTGCTGGGACTTTCTCCTGCTGTCTATTTTAACCTTATCCCTAATATTTCCAATAAATCCCCAAACGGCAACAAAACATTTGCCCGATGCAAAATTTCTCCCAGGCCATGTTTACCAATGGTTGTCTTAAAAATGTAAATGTCTTCCACTTTTAAAAAAGTTTAATTTTTTTTGAATTTGATCTTCTGGTTGTAATAGTAAGCCTTACATAAAATGATGTGGGCAGAGTTACTTTTATAGTTGAAGTCACCAGGGTAATCCTTTAGAAAACTCAGCTAAATGTTATCTTATTAATTTAATTTTTAAATCCTGATTTTTTAATCACTGTTATTTTTTACAAGCCATAGTGAACACCTTTTTTTTAATTAGAAACGAGCATCTTTGGAAAGGAAATGAGCTATGATGTGGATAAAAATATATTTAAAGCTATGTTGTCTGTAACATTGAACATCAGTACTGTGGGGTATAAAATTGAAATTTTCATTTTTTTTTCAGGTGCAGAAGTATTATCTTCATGACTTTTGAATCTACCACTAAATTTACCTACTAACAATGTACTTTATCCCCCAGTCCTCTCCTGCCTATGACAAATATAAAACGATCTTCATTTCTGTATCCAAGATGAAAATACTCCAATTTTTACAGATGAAATTTCTGGCATGTTATTTTAACTTTAATTCTGGATTTTAACTAGCATATGATTTGGGCTTTTGATATAATGATTTCTTAGACTATGTATGCTTCTATCTTAATTGCTTTTTCAGAGGAGGGGGAAAGGAACGGATTAAATTTGAATTTTTTAAAAGTAGACAAAATCCTGCTTGTATGGTAGTGATTTTAACTTATTCTTAGTAAATTTTTTTATGTAGAATTAAGTCATTTTTAAGATCCTCATGTGTATGAGAGCTTTAATTATCTCTATGTGGCATGTCAAACTATTTCTTTTAGGAATATGTCTTGAGTACCACTATGGGAGGGAAAAAAGCTAGTTCTAAAATGAAATTAAACTTAGTAGTGAACCTATTGGAATGATACAGGCCTAATCCAAGTGTACTTTAATACATAATAGTTGCAAACTTTTCTGCTGAATTTGATCATGTTACCAGTAGGTCAGAGAAAGGGATGGTTTCCAAGTACTCACCGATGACTGAACTTCTAGGAAGCAGAAAAAGATGAATTCTGCCCTAGATGGAAGTCTCCAGTGAATATACACATGAGATGAATATGGAGTATCTGTCTTCCTGAGAGGTGTATGGTTAGGGTATGTTTAGTATGAAAAGTGGAAGAAGTTCCTCTAAAATTGTGGGTTTTCTTCATGTCCATGTTTACCAGCTCCCAGGAGTTTATGCCTGTGTCCACAAAGGCATTTGGTGACTATTTACCATTTTAGTTCCAGGTCCTTGTAGGCTGAGAGCAAAATGTACTCACAGCAAATGGGCAGCTGCCCTACAGAGTGACTTTAAATCCCTAATGCTATGCTAGTAGATTATGGAAGTTGATTTCTGAACCCAAAAGTATATATAAGAGAAAAATAAACCACTCAGGTTTTTCAATCTTGCTTACTTCTTACCGATTCTAATTCTTATAGTTAATCCTATAGTGCTTTCAAGTTCCAGCTGTTTTCATTGTTTACATATTATGGTTACAGTCTCTCATTTCTAGATCCAAATACATGACAAAAATCTACGCCCAGAAATGCAAGTGAAAATGAAATTTCTGAGAGGTGTGATGCTGTATTTTGTCTTATGTAGTTCTCTGAGAGGTGACTTCTGTAAATATCCTTGGATGTTGGCATTCTAATAAATTTCAAACAAATGAGCATTCACACATAAACTCATGTTATAAGATTTAAAAAAAATTATACAAGGATTGTGGCTTTAGTGACTTGAGGCTTGTAAATCTGATCCTATCCCAAAACACTGGTGAAGTAGGATTGACAGCTTCTTTCCAACTTAGAATTTATATATACTGCTTTAGTTCTGTGTTTATCAGCAAAATAGCGTGCTTAAAATATCTATTCATTGCTTGTATCAATTTTTAGTTTTTTGAGCTTTCTTTTTTTTTCCCTATCAACCAGTCAGGTGATAGAAGCCATAATTTAAGAGATCTCTAATAGCAAGGAGAATGATATAGCAGAGGATCAGCTGAAGCTTATTTGGGCACCCTGACTATACTAGGACAGGAAAATCCTTGTTCTTTACAGCTAGCTCTTTACACCTAGCCTGAATGTGGCACTTCATGTTCATTTTCATTTGAGTGGACTGAATGGAAGTCATGTTCCTCTCAGTTGATGATGGTAGTCATGAGAAATGGGCATGAAATGGAATAAGAACTTGACTCCGGTTCTAAAAGTCATAAAACATCGGTATCTAGATGATAGATAGATATGGGCATAATATCTGTATTACACATTGTTGCAGGCAAAAGTAGCTGAGCAAGGAATTTTACCTAATTTTCCCTATTATTTCTAGTTAACACAATCTTTTCATCACTGATTCAGGTTATAAGAGAAAATAAACAATCAAACACCTTGGGAAAGAACTCCCCCTCCTCTGAGCTCAATATCAGTCCAGCGCCTCTCCTCCCCCACCATGGTCTCACCTCCCCTTTTGCTGGGTGTTACACCTGGTGCCTCCCAAGCCCCTGGTGCCGGAGGCTGGGGACCCTGTGTGACACTTTATCTCTGTTGCTCCTCTCCTCTTCTTACTGGTTTTCCTCTGCCCCACCTGTGCATCACCCGTGGCTGCAGTCCCTTAGTCCGTGTGTCCCTGCCCCAGTCAGAGTTGCTCAAGGCCATGGTCCCTTAGAAGTGGGAAAAAACTCTTATTTGATATCTAATATCTGACATCATTGTTTACCATGCTGCAGTTTTTTGTTCTCCATTGATAAATTTTTCATTAATAATAAAACTCCCAAAACACTGCTGAGACAATGATTTAACCTGAGTTTGCTGCAGCATCTGGTCTGATTTTAGTAGCCAGTATTTCTGTAAACATTTCTTTTGCTGGATGCATACTTTTAGCTACACTTAGGAAACAGATGTAATATTTCCCAGAGAGGTAACATTTGCACTGAAGGTGTGCAGGCAAATTGCTAATTCTTCTATTCTGTCTCCACCAGAAGCTCAGTTATTGAAAACCTAATTATTCAGCTACAGACAGCAATGGATGAAATTGTTATATGGAGCTGGGAGACTGGAAAGAAACAACACGTGTTTGAAATCACGGAAAACACCCTTTTCCATCAGCGCCAATGGCAAATATACTACTCTATAAAAGTCTTATCATTTCATGTCAAAAAAAAAAAAGTAATAAAAATGGGTGAGAGCTGAAAAAATCCACCCAGCAATTCAAATATTTCTTATGATTCCCTTAGGAACAAAGGTGATGATGATCATAAGCAAGTCTAGGAACTAACTAACTCTATTTTGAATGTCTGAATGTACTTCTCTAAATAGAAGGTGATAACAGGTGGTAATGGCAGAAACCTTTATTTGTTTTGATACAAAGCTCATTAGCATTACTAAAAGACTTTCTACTGACTGATGTAAGCTTGTTTAATGCTTAGTGAGTGCTAAATTATTTTGAAATCTAGAGAAGGAACAGCATTTTTTTTAGTTCATTGCAAAAAGATAAATGTTTTGTATGCATTTTTTAACAAGTTATCTCTAAGACAAATAAAAGGATGTTATAGAAAACCCTGAGCTCAGTGTCATTGCATAGGCTTGTGATGAGCTGGTTTTCATCTGCAAAATCTTCCTCTTTTCCCAGAGGCTTGTTTCCTTGCTGTGGTTCAGTATATTTTCTGCTGTGCAGATGCAGCTAGGTGTGGATTCCATTGGTAATCAGGATCACTGATAGGAACCTGGGTTAAAGAAAACCCCAAAGCTCTCCCTGGAGCAAACCTGTGTACTAGTCCTTTTCTATCAGGGTTCTAAATTGCTATGTTATTATTTTCAGTTTCCAGAAATTGCATTGGAACATCTGATTCAGCTGCCTGATTGCCAAGGCTGTCTGCCATTAAAAAAAAACTTTGGCATAAATACAGGTGATTTTCAGTAAGCTGTTCACAAGATGAAGAGTGGAAAAAGTACAGGTGCTGGGCTCCAGCTTCAGAGTTTCATTGTAGCTGGGGATCAAAATGTTATTTGGAAAAATAAAAAAAGGTAACTATGGTCAAGTTAGAAAACTCATGAACATGTCCCTCTGGAAATTTCCAGCATCTCTTGTTTTTGTTTGTGGCATTTGGCAGACCTTCTTTGATTAAATCCCAGGAAGAGTTCTGTGACACTGGCTGGCTGTGCTTTGCTGAAGCTCCACTGAGGGCGAAATAGTATTAGTCCTTTCACCTGGTTTTGGATTATCTGACTTGTTTCATATAAGATGCCACTCAATCCAAGTATTCTTAAAAGTGTAAATAAACTTGAGCTAGAGGAAAAAAAGGTTAAGAAAAATCTGACGTTTTGAAGTGTTGATCTTCAGAGTAAACAAATTAAGATTCATCACTTTAGGATGCTGAATGAAAGCTTGATATTATTTTAGGGCTCCGGTGTTTGATCTTACAGTTTTAAGAATCAAAAGGACCAAAGTATTATTATTTATGATACATTCAAATATCTTATCCAAATAGATAGAATATTACATAAGGAGCTGTCAGAAATCTCTTGTACCTTGACACTTTAATGGTGTGAGCAAAAGAAAATGGCACTTCCCACCTAGCACAGTCTGAATACCAACCCTTGCATCCATGAGCTAGGACAATAACTTTGACAATAACTAAAAGGAAATTGCATCCTGTACACCTGTAATTTTATTTTATTACCTAGGAAGGTTGCTGGACACTGGAGTGCATCACTCTGAACCAGTACCCGGCATAAACAGAGTAAAGAAAAACATCAGGGGCCCACTTGCAACAGCCATTGGTGTGTAGCCAGCTCCGGTCAGAGGCTAAAAGATTTAACCAGTGTAAATGCAGCCTGATCCTTGTTCAGCTGGCCTCAAGGATTGGCATGGTCTTGACATGTAGCAAACACTCTGGAAAGGATATATGAGGAAATCAAATGCAATTGAAAAAAAAAAAAGAAAATTTGGAAATGGAGTGACTAGAACGAAATGTACTGAGATGAAATGAGATACAGTGAAAAGGAAAGAAACTTGCCAAAATTATTGCCACTGAATTCCCGAAATGGGGGAAGAAAGGTAAACAAAGAGACAGGAGAAGAAATTGAAGAAATGAAATGCTAAAAGAAAGAAGAGAAAATTCTGAAGCGAATGAAAACAATAAAAGCGAATGGGATGACGTGAAGTGCGGGGCAATGGACCGAAGCTCACCCAACTGATCCTCATTGAAATCTTGAAATCAGAGAAGAAAGTGAAACAAACTGCTTGGGGTGGACTTTTTATGCAATTAAATTCAATGCAAAGAAATAAAAGAAAATTCAGAAATGAAGTGATTGTAATCAAGTGTAATGAGATGACATGAAGTGTTCCCCTTTTGCATGGCTTTTGTAGTTTCAATGTGTTTGGTGGTCTAGGCTTTGTGCTTTTCTAAAACCTAGCCTTAAGCATAATCCAACCCTAAGCATAGCATTAAAACCAGCCTTTTGCTGAGGTGCCAATCACGAGGGTGGTGCCAAGGAGAAAGGAGGGAGCATTGTTGGGGCAGTGCCTTGCTCCCCTTGGCATGCCTTTTGTAGTGCCAGTGTGCCTGGAGCTCTGGGCTTTGTGGTTTTCTCAACCCTAAGCCTAAGTGGAGCACTAAAAGCAGCCTTTTGCTTAGTGGTCCAACACATGGGTGAGAGGAAGAAAAAAAGTATGCAGGGAGCAACCTTTGGGCAGTGGAGTGTTCTTCTTTTGAAGTGAAATGCACCAAACCTTGCCAAAAAGATACTCCTTGAAATCCTGAAATCAGGGAACGAAGTGAAACCAAGAGACAGGAGAAGAAATTGATGTAATGAAATGCTAAAATAAAAAGAGAATATTCTCAAGCGAAGTGAAAATAATATAATGGCATGGGATGACCTGAAGTTCAGAGAAATGTACCAAACCTTGCCGAATTGATCCTCATCTAAATCACAAGATTTCATTTCCTTTCATGAAGGGAAACTGCCTAATTAATCAGTTTATCTCAATTTCCCATGCCACTATTCATACCCGTGAATGATTCCATCTTCTCTGATTGTTTTCACTCTGGTATTCACATTTCAACCTTGCTCACATCTAGTTCTCTTTATTGTTTAATTTACAGATTATCTCGGAAAACACAAGTGTTGTGCTAAGTCAAAGGAATTTCAGTGATTGTGAAGATTATTTTGCTTTTGATTAAATTACTAGTAAACACTCCTAGCTTTAATTAGTTCAGGATATGAGAAAGACAGGGAGGAGGAAGACAGAGCTAGTTACTATGAAGTGTTTAGACTATCAATTTCCTTTAACAGAACACACCTTCCAAAACATCTGTGCTCACTGAGGTCAGTACAAAATCATTAATTAACATCAGGTGATGACAAAAAGTTTTGACTGTAAAGAAAAGCTCTCCAGATTTTGAAAGTAAACTAGAACATTTGGCTGTATTTTAAACGTAATTAGCATCAGAGTTTCAGGGTTTTATATGTGTATGTATTGCTCTCACTGTTGAATAGAAATATGACTAAACTATATATTTTTAACATTTAGCTGGTCTTTTCTGTTACAGTTTGTGGATAGATACTTTTAAGCAACCATTAACATTGGATTTTTTCTCCTCTTGCTCATAAATTGTGTTTTCAGTCTGTTTTGCATTTAGCAAGAGTTGGATTTTTCTAATGCATTCAATCAAAACTATTTTCCTTACAAAAGTATGACCACACTACAACTAAAGAATAGATAATGGCAAAGTAGGGTGGGAAGAATCCCAATGTATCAGTTTTCAGAAGATGTTTTGAGTAAAGGTATGAAAGAAGTAAGGTTTTATATATTTCATATTTTCTTCGGCCTTCCTAGTAGCCTTTTCTCAGAGAATTGGTTTGAGATATCAGATCATTCTCTGGACTCCTTGCCATCAATTGTGCCCTTCCTGAGCTGTGGATCCCGACTGGGTAAGATCTTGTTGTTAAAGGCTTAGCAGTATGGACTGGAGAAGATGCATTACTTGTCTTTTAGACTCCTTTTTATGCAAGCTGCATTGTGTTTTGCAGTTTTTTTACAGCACCATGTCGACTGTTTTCAGGTCACAATTTACTAGGGGCTAAATTTCAACATCAGTTTTGTCATTCTCTATTTGTGAGAGTTCGTTTATTCCCACCAGCATGTATCTTTAATGATTTTTGTATTCCTCTTTTTCAGGTCATTGTTCTAATTTCTTTGGAGTTATAATCTTTTCCTCACTGTATTTGCAGTCTGTTCCAGCTTCACCACTTCTTTCAATCTCATAAGGCTATTACCTTTACCATAGTCTGTAGCGAGCAGTACCAGATCCTGGAGAAACCGCTGTAACCTAATACACAGTTCATCACAGTTTTGCTGTGAACCACTGATATTCTGCAGGTGATTTTTTCTTTATTTTGCACCCACCTAACATCAATTTCAGCTTGACTGATTTCCTGTAGCTTGCTTTGAAAATGCTACATGAAATAGTGCCAGAGGCTGAGCTGTATAGCACCTACAACATCTCCTCAGTTTGTAAGGCCTGTTACCCTGCCCTAAAGGCATTTAGGTGTGTTAAACAAGCTTTGTTCTTGACAAAGCTATGTTAGTTGCTGCTTCAGCCTGTTTAAATTTTAGAAACTGGTTTTTGTATGCTTTTATGTGTTCTTAACAAAGTCAGGCTTGGATTTGTCCCAGGTAAAATAGTACCCTCTTCTCTTAAAAGAATAAAGAATTTTAAAAATTTAAAAACCCCTCCAAAATAAACCCTCCCCTTACTAATAAATTCTAATCAAGATTAAAAACGAGAGAATCAACACTTAAAAAGTGAGAAACAGAGCTTCAATTCAATCCCGTGCATTGGAAACTAAATTATCTTCAAATATATACTATTTTTCTAGATATTTTTAAATTTTATGATTAGAAGATGTGAATTTGTATTAAGAAAAAAAAAAGATTTTGATTGATAACCTAATAACTCCCAAATGGGTTAGATGTTATCATGATCATCAGTTTCACAAAACATGTTTACTTCCCAGGAAAATTCCTATGAAGTATTTGCCTTAACATCTTTCTAAATAAATCATAAATCAAGATGCCACAGTATGGAGGTGTAGCCATAGTTCAGCCACAGATGGAAGTTCACTGATGAATTTCTAAAAACAAAATAGGAATTATTTTCTAACATTTCTTGCAAAAAAAAAAGCCAAAGGAAACCAAGGCTGGTGTTATCCATTGGATCCTACAGTGCAGAACTCAAGGGCAGTCTCATACAGTGTTCTTAATAGCTTTGCAAAGGTTTTCATCTCCTCCAGTTCTGGTTTCCACAAGTTGAAAAGTTGTCAGAAGACAGAACATAGCTCGATTTTGCCACAGCACTACATATTTCTAAGAAAAAAAAAATTAGTGTCCTTCAGTCACAGGGATTTAGAATAAGTGCCCTTCAGAAAAGGGTTCTGCAGGTAATCTGACGAGTGTAAATTTCCATGAACACTGGCAGAAATTGCTGGGCCTTTCCAGTGGCTTCATATGTATAGGCTGGGTGGAAATGGGTGGCTTTAAGTACATTAGAAAACTGGAGAAGAATCACAACTGTGTTTCCTGCCTTTTGAGTATTATATTATGTAACGTGTTTTCTGTCTTCCCACTTTTAAATCCTTGCTCCAGAGGCTTTAAATTTCAGCTTATTGGTGTTTTCTTTGTCTTCCAGCTTTTACATCAGATTATGGTGACTTTTTTTAGGTCTTTCCTCTTTTGTTATATTCTTTTACTGTGTTTTTCTGATCTTTGTTTTCTCTCTATCTGCCAAACGGAGTGGCTCATTTAGAGCTATATTTAACAACACTTTTTACCAGCTCTGTCGTCATGCCTGGAAATAAGGTAGCATTTATATAATCAAGTCATGCTCTAGTCACTGCTTTCCGGTACTTGCAAGGTAAAATGTAAATTCTATTTGTGATTCATCAGGATAATTATAGCATTTGCCAGAGTACATGTGGGCAGGTAAGTACACATACACGTTAGATAATTGGGTCAATAGTGAACAATTTGTCCTTAACAGAACTTGATTTAATAAAGGTAGGTTTAATCTAAAATGAGATGCCCTTTGATGGAGAAGTTTTCATAGAACTTAGTGTTTCAAAAGCATCTTGCCCAATTAGAGAAAAAAGAGATATGTATACCTTGTGTCTTGGATATATACATTTAAATGACTTTTTTTTTTTAGGATCAAGTCATATTTTAACATCTTCCTAACTGAAAAGTACTAGTTATGGCTTGGGACTCTAATTTGGAGATCAAAAATTAGATCTCATAATTTGTGTGGGTTTTGTTTGGGATTTTTTTTTTTTCCTTTTTTCAGATTTTTGTATGTGTTTAACTGTCTTTGAACTTTTTCCTTTGATGTAAACATACTGTCAAGGTGAAGAATGAGGAAGAAATGGAAATACACATGTGTTTTTATTATTTTTTTCCCCACAAAAGAAAGACATTCTGCCTCTTTGTTAGATAGGTGTAATAGCAAGCCTGGCACACTGAGGAGCTGGCACAGACTGACGAGACAGAGTACCCATGGTATTCTGCTGCCTTCTGTGGCACCCTGCCTTGGGCAGCTTGTGACTTCATCTGTGCCTAAAGCTGTCGTTGACAGCAGTCAAATACCCAGAGCAAGGGTGCATGAAAGATGGCTGTGAATTTCCAGAACAACTTGGAGGGTTTCTTCAACCTTTTCTCAGCAGTGTTTGCTCTAACGCAAAACTGAATCTCTGACATCACAAGGGGGTTCTCTGGACTATAACAATAAGTAAAAAACGCCACTGCTTCTTGGTAAAGATCACTTCCTCAGTACTAAGATACTTTCTTTTCTGTAAACAGGAACTTTCCTTATCTACTGACCACCTGCAATCCTTGCGTGATGTTTAAAGGCAAGTTTTTATCATCTACTGAGCTGGAATTAAAAATCAGAATTGTTGTATTACTAAAATAATTGGCGCCAATCACAAGCCTTCACTCAATTTCCAACCTTTAAAATGGAAATTGTACTGACAGAACCTAAATCACCAAACATCCGTGCTCCAAATTTGAATGTGACTATTTTCAGATCTGCTGAACTTCCTGTAAATGTTGTAAGGTGAGAGAAATTTTCTGAACAGAACCCTTAACTTGAGGGCTATTGTGCTAAATACAGAACTCCACCTCACTCTATGCTGGTGTACAAATTTGCATGTTTTATATGTCATTAAGTGGATGTAAGAGATCACATGTGAAATTACACAAAATAATTGGTCTTCACATCGATTCAATAACTATTCTCCAACTTCTTGCATAGGCCAAGCATGTTCCTAAAATTACTCAGATCAGCAAGATCTCATTAGGAAAAGCTAGATTGGCTTTGAAGGTGTTACAGTTTTGCTCTTTCCTTCATAGACTTTTATGGACATTTTGGCCATTGACTTGGTTTAATATATGTAACATTTCCCCAAATGGAAACAAAACAAAACAAAATAAATTTATTAACATCTGTGCTAAGTTCTTTCTTTAAGAAAATTATTTCGCATTACAAAATTTAACAGTAGTTTCTCCTTTTCATAATTATAAGTTTAGAATGCTGCATCACTTGGCAAGTAAAAAGATATTAATAGTTTCATGAAAATGATTCATGATATATGGTAATGATTCAAAACGTATTAAAGGGGAAATGAGCTTCCCTCAAAAAATTAATCCATTTCCCTTCAGGCCTTGTTCATAAGTTTGTTTTTGTCCAAATTCACTGTTTCTCATTTCTAGATGTGCATATTTTTTTCCCTTATGCTTTTGCACTAATTTTGACTGTCAGCTATATTAACCAACACTAAAATGATTTTTATTTAGAAAGAAATATAAAATTAAGTTTAAAAATTTTGTAATTCTTTTGATTACAATTCCCTCTCTTCCCTCCATACCCTAAAAGAAGTAGAGACAGCTGTACTTTAAGTTAAGTTCCAGTGAGGGACTCAATAGAAGTAGAGATCACAGATCAAGAAAAATTCAGAGAAATAATACTGTCAAATAATTTTTAGCCAAATACTTCCAGTTGTAGTGCTTATTATTACCAATTTTATATAGAATGTAAAATTATTTTAATGTAAACTACTGTAAAGCTAGGAGGCTTAAACAGCATTCCACTGTACTGTTATTTTTCAAATGAGTAAAAATCATAGAATCATGGAATCACAGAATGGTTTGGTTTTGAAGGGACCTTAAAGATCATCTAGTTCCAACCCCCCAACCATGGGCAGGGACATCTTCCACAGACCAGGCTGTCCAGAGCTCCATCCAGCTTGGCCTTGAACACTTCCAGCAATGGGGCATCCACAACTCCTCTGGGCAATGTGATGTACCAAAATCACAGCCAGGTGTGGGCTGGGGGCTCTGTAGGGGCAGGGAGGGGCAGGGACTCCCCAGGGACCAGCAGGGCGGTGTATTGGAACTGGGCTTTTTTGGTAACACAGGAGTGCCATAATCCCAGTGGATCAGGATTCCCTTTGCTGTAGACATTGTTAAAACACAGGACAAAGATACAATATCTGCTTTTAAAAGCAAAGGGAAAATGGGAGAGTAAAACAAAACAAGATGATACTGGTCGGTGTAACACTGGCTTCTGAGCCACCTCTGGATGCTGTTGTGTTTATTTGTAAGCATCTGGAGGGAGGAAGCTTTGGGGAGAAGAATAATCAATTTGCTTTGCAGATGTTCACTGGGGGCTTCTCTCAGGGATGAGTAATGGGGGAAGCAGAAAGGTCATTCAACCTCATTATTCATTTTCCAGGTGTAAGTGTCCATTGCAAGGCCCTGTGAGCTATGTGCAGTATTCATACACATAAACCCCCACTTCTTTCCCCAAAGAGGTCTGAATAAGCTTTATGTAGCCTGAATAAGCTGTAGAGAAAAGAGATTTATGGAGATATTCAATTAAATGGTTTTAAAAATACACAAAAAAGTCTGCAGTGAACTGTGTGTCCTGAATTCCAGTCCAGTGACTTAAAAACTAAATAATCTTTTTTGACTGCTACTCGGACTCCTAGAAGTTTGGGTTTTTTTCCCCTCAGTACTCCCCTTAAATTAAACTTCCAAAATTAAACAACTGGCAACACAGAGAATATTCATATTTTGACTGTACATAGCAAAGTGGTAGTTCTATTGTGAGTTTTTAATGGTGTCAATGTGATTTTTCAAAATCTATCTTATTTTACATATCTATTAACACCCAGGCAGCCAGCCTGATAGAACTGTTTCCAGCTTGGGTGTGTAATCATATCTTAACCTCTTCACCACTCATTCTTCTTTGATGGCACAGCTGGGAGAAGGATGGAGGGAGGAAAGACGACTATACAGCCAATATACATTAATTAAAAATGTGCGTGTGTATGTGAGAGAGATAACACTACGTGCATTCAAGGACATCCTCGCAACATGTAAGATCTTCCTTACCTGCCTGATTTGGGGCACGGAACTAGCAAAGCAATAGAGCTACAAGGTCATTTGTTTATATGCTTTGTGAGTCGCATGTATGATAAAGTGATTTGCAGTTGCAGTTTTGATTGGCACTTCCATTTGTAAATGCAGGGAAGGGGCATAAAATCCAAGACAAGTTCTCCTTTTTCATACATTCCCTTTTTATTTAATTCCTGTTTGCAACCATTTTTTTATATTCTACAGGCTTTCACCTGTCTCATATACTATATTTAACCATTTCGTGATGAACTAATTTCATTTTCAAAATATTCAAATTATAGGAGCAAGCTTTTTTAAATGGTCTTTATCTAATAAAATGAGTCATTTTTCATTTATCAAGTTCAGAAATAAAATTGCATACAGCTATTCTTGCTCTACTAAATGAGAAGAGGAACAATATTTCTTTTATTGCCTGTCAGCTCTGAATCACTTTAAGTGCACTGTGGGTGGACTATGCTCCAATACTTTCTTTTCAGCACAGCACCCAGAAATCAGTCGGGGTCTAAAACTCACAGTTTTTATTAGGGTGGGTCTAACTAGTGACTCAAAACAGTAATGCAGCTATAACCTATGATTTTTCTTCAAGCAAAGTAATATTTTGTTCCAATTAGTGCCTCGGTTCTAAAGTGGAGCATGTCTCTTTGTTCCTCAGCTGATGCTTGCGAATTTGCTGCTAAGAATAGTTCATGGTATTCGCCATGCTCACTGTTAATGCACCAGAATGTGAGGTCACCCAAGAGGATTTTATTTTTCCTTTGTAATCTTTTGTTTTTAAAATTTTAAACTGTAGAGACAAATTTTTGCCTTCTAAAATACAGCACATTTTTAAGTGAAAATAAATAAACCCCAATTTCTAACATACTGTATGCCCTCAGTATTCAGAACACTATTTCACTGGAGGGAAATTCAGCTCCAAGTTATTTATTAGTAGAGCTTCTTATGAGCTATACTCAGAAAAAACCGTATAGCATATGACTCTGAAAAACATACACCCATGTTGTCTACTACTATTGACATTGGAAGGTGAGTAAAGGTGTCATGAACTATTAAAAAATCTGGTTCATAAACTGTGATGAAATATCTATTTTCTTGCTTCTTCCCATGTAGACCTGTAATGTGTGGACTTTTTTTTTTTTTTAAATACTGTCTGAGTGAAAAGAACAGTAATAGAGCCTGTGTAGTATGTGCTGAGCAGTTTGATATTAGAAATTGCTGTATGTGTTAGTCTAACAAAATGAAAATGGTAATGCTTTGCATCATTAGAGATGCACTGTCTTTGACTTGCTAGGTCTTTTTTATACCTGAAATAGAAGAAAGATCTTTGTGGAAGATCTAAGAGATCTTTGTAAAAATACCTCTCATAATATAAAACAAAATATAGGATAAATAACCCATCACTGCTCAGGTTGCAAGGTGTGGCTGGAGGTCATACAGGTGTGTCTTGGTTGAGTTCAAGTGGGATGTTTTGGTACTGAAGGTGTTGTGAAGCATTGTGGGTTGTGGGAACCATTTTGACTAAGGTCTCTTGACAAATTTTACTGGCTTTTGAAACTCAAGAAAACTTTTCAAACAGCTACCAAGGAAACATTACCTGGACTTATACCTCTGAAATAACAGATATACTATGAGGATAGTCAAACATGTCAGTCCCCATATCTGGGGCACTGACTGTGCGTCTGGCAATATGGCTAATGCACAGCCATTTTGCTGCTCTTAGACTTAGGTATTGTGGTTTAGATTTTCCAACAGCAGATCCTTGTATAAATGCTTCATCCATCATCTCTTCAGCCAATAAAAGAGCTGTTCAAGTCATGACCTAAAAGCCCTATCATTTAGAGTTAGAAAGTAATTACTGAAGAATTGTGGAAATAAAAATGAGCAAATTGTTTGAGAGATTTCACTCCTGTTTGTGCTTTCTGAGAAGAAATCATTCAAGTTTCAGTAAGAGCTGGAGACTCTGAATAACTTTTGGTAAGTTTTAAGAGTGAACAAGTACCAGGATCCTGTTATCAGTGTCTCATACTGAAACCTCTTGCTTGTATCCTCTTTGTTCAAGGGGGTTTTTTTTGCAACAGATTTTCTCTGAATTTGGTCTGTTATATTTCATCCATTCCTCAGTGAAATATATGGGAAAGAATTAAGGATTTTTATTTGTTTGCTTATGACAGAAGATGAAGGAAAGAAAGAGAAATGTTAAAATTGTTTCCTAGTTCTGCCTGTTCTTAGAAACCCCCTGAACTTCAGTTTCTTCATTACGGATAGCTAACTTACTATCCTGACCCTGTCTGAAACCCTTAAATGCTATGAATCTCTCTTCTGTCTCTCTATTTGCAAGTGAATGTATATCCTCTTATTTATGCAGAGTGCTCTTACGTAGTGGCAGATATGTCAGCAATGGTTAGTAAGTATTTTGATTTTTGAATAGAAGAAGAAACAGCCTTCTGTCCAATAAGCCATGTACACTCACAAGAGTAGCCTTGTTATGTGGCTGTTCACACAAACCCCACAATGTCTTTGCTTTTTCTGGGTTTGTGTATATCATCAATACTTCGTATGGTCAGCATTCAATGCATCTGCATTTGGTGCCTTCGTTCTCGGCTGAGTGGCTGTTGGTGCAGTTTGCTGAATTTTAATGGTTAGTGATCCTGAAGGGCCCAGGGGCATAGTTAACATGCCTACAGGTGTCCTTATGCTGCAATACGAGTGTGGTTGTGGAGTAATGATCTAAGCATGAAGACAAGGGAAAGTCTTGGTTTGCACACTTCAGGGGTTTGCTTTGCTCTGTTTCATTTCATTTTTTTTCCTGACTAGCTGATGTTATTACCTTGTGTCTTGCTTATAGGGGACAGTGGAGTATAGTGTAGGAATACTTGATCTCATTGTGGTGGTATTTTGAGACGTATGGTGGAAAATAGTTCAGACTAATTTGTCCTTCAGAGTGTATTTTTGAATATTTGTGCAAGTGTCATAAGCTTACAATCTGGTGCTTTTCTGTACTGAGGTTATGTGCAACAGTATGACTTTTGTAGACAGCTCCTGGTGATTAAGCTGGTTTAAAGGTGTGTATAATATTACACTTGGGCATCTTGTGTAGATTTAAAGATATATTTGATGTCAGGGTATTTTGCTGAATCAGTCTCCAAAACCCTCAGTACCTTGCAGAGTTAAGTCCCTGACAAAGTGAGGCAGCACAGCAATCCCGGGAAGATAATTCACCCAGAGTGCTATCACATCTAGTACCATTCCTATTTCCTGTCCACCCCCTGCCAAACAGCTCCTCTCAATCTTCCCATAGGCACATGGCATCATGTCTCTTTAGCTGTCACTCTACAACAGCAATAAAAAAAAAGCTGTTGTCTTTCCAAAACTGAAGAAAAGAACTGATCTTTAACAGTTCTTAACATAATTTGGAGATCTGTTTCTTAAAAAACAACAGTAAACAATTCCTCCTTCCCCTACACTATGGGATATTGTCATGAAATATAAGCTTTTTTCCTACACTTATTAGGAATATTTAGAATATCACAAAAAGTTATAGTGGTTTTAATAATTTCCAAAGACAAATATAAGGATAACTAACTGATACTGTACCTACCCCCTCCCCAGGTTATGGAGCTGATGCAAAACAATAAACAACTGCAGTTCCAAAGGAGTTTATTTGACAAAAAGACACTCCACATAAATTGCTAAAATTGATGCTTTAATCATTAAAGTTCTTGCAACCTTTATTCTCAAGACACTCTAATTAGATCGATTTAGAAAATACTCACTATAAATCTGGCAAATTCTTATCTCTGAAACAGGTTTAGCAGACAGCTCAGTTTTATAGTAGGGGGAATTAAGTTCATTTTAGTGGGTTTTGTAGGTGCAGTAGGTTTAAAAAAACCATAATGGGATCTAATGAAAAAAGTTAACTTTTATCATGGCAAAACATTAAGTATATGACTAAATACTTGATGATTAAATTCTGAGAAGTTGGTTAGGAGATAATCTGAAGGTATTTTTATGCAAAATAATCTGTTGAACCTTTCCAAGACAGAGCTCAGTAGGAAAATGTGGGTAGAACTGAATTTCTCAGAAGGAATTCAACCTCAGTGGAAGCTAGACAGAACTTAAAATAAGAAGTTTGCTGCTGATGGATGCCTCCTATTTGTCCTGTTTTATCTCAGCTTTTGGAACCAATTCTCTTTCATGGACTTTGGGAATGGAAGAACAATTCTTATTATTTTAGTTAGAAAAGAAAATATTATGTTTTCATTTTATGTTTCTCACGTAGTGTTAGCTAGCTAATTATCATCTCCAAAAATGATAATGGATGAAATTAAAAACACTTGACAATGGAAATTTGCTCCTCTAAGTCTAGTGAAGAATAGTTTTGTACAGTACTAGAAGTTTGCTTTTAACACATACAGTTCTTAATGTTGATTTCTTTTCTGCTATTTTAAGTCTTTTTCATCAAGAGCACAACTGATCTCTTGAGGGGTATTGCCATCTGCTTTTCTGCTATGATGATAAAATGATGGTGATTGTCCAAAAAGAAAATGAACAATTTCTTCAAAATTATTGTTTCTAGCATTAATATTTTGGTTCTGACCCGTTGACTTGCTGGTACTGAGATCTCATTCTCCTAAGCATTATCTTCTGTTTCTGTTGTTCCACAGCAACTATACCCATCAATGACTTTTTGATGTATCATAGAATCATAGAATAAAGGTCATCTAGTTCCAACCCTGCTGCCTTTGGCAGGGGCACGTTCCACCACACCAGGCTGTTCAAAAGCCCCACACAGACTAACCTTTAACACTTCCACAGATGGGTCATCCACCACTTTTCTGGGCCTTCATGGCCTCACCACTGTCACAGGAAAGAATTTCTTCTTTACTTCATTGCTTGTATCCTGCTGTGTTGTCCTTCCAATAAATGGTGAGGTGGCTGAAGTCTCTCATGAAGAGCAGGGATTGTGAATGTGAGGCTGTTCCTACCTATCACAGCGATCTCATCTGCTCAGTCTTCATGTGCAGGCAGCCTGTAATAGCAGTCCTCCGACCTGTCCCTGCCCTCCCCTAAATTGTGACCCATAAGGTCGTGGTTGGCTTCTCTTCCTATCTTACTCACAACCAGGGACTTTAAAAAAAAAAAAAAAGTTATTTCTTTTTTAAGATGCGAAAATAAAAATGTGGTAAATCTAAGGGTAATTCTGAATGCTATGTAAGAATGTATTATAGACAGTCTAATCACAATCTCTGAAGTCTTTTCCATTGCTACCTGAGTACCTAAGATGGTCTAACTTTTTGATTATCAAATAATTTGTTGGTGATAGATTCTTATGGCTTTTGTGGTTTAACTTACAAATAACCATGTGAAAAAAATGCGGGGCAAACTGCTTTTGTTTACCTGAGTATCAAATAGCTGAATCAGAACAAGAGTCCAGAGAATTAGTAATTGTGGAAAGGGGATACCATCACCACAAATTCAGAAGTTCATTATATGCACTTTAATACTAGAAATACTCTTTTGAAATGTGGTTGTTGATTTTTTTTTTTTTTGTGATAATGCACATTTTGTATAAATTAGGGCTTGTAGAGGTGCATTATTTTCAGAATGAAGAACAACAAACCAGAAAAAAAGCACTTCAAATTCTCTTAAAATGGAGGATTTTCTCATATGCATGGTTTTTTTCTGCTTGTTTATTACCAGCTCAATTAGAGACATTTTGGTGCCTATCTTCTCTTTCAGTAGGCAATTAATTGTATATCTAGATAGTCACTGCCCTGGGGATAATTTCTTCTTCAGATCTCATGATTGTTCAGAGCCAGTGTCATACTTAAGACTGAATCCTTGGGTCACATTTTCCTCCTGTAACTTTTGCTGCCATTTCAATTAGGCATGCAGTCCTTGGAGAAAAACAGGGATCTTCAGGCAAGAGCCTGGAATGAGCAGAACAAACCGTTCTCAATGTATGTGTTTAAATATTGCTACAGGAGTGGAATGTGGCATGTTCTGATGTTTCTACATTATCAAAAAAATTCTAGGGAGACAGCATCATTTCCTGCAATTGACACTTTCTTAAGCAGCGACGGAAATATTCAATCATCTCTGAAGGAATTGTAACTTTATCTTTTCAAAAATGTCTTCACTTTCAGTGGACTGGAACACATGGACTTCTTTCAATGATGATGATGAACACTGGCCTGCAGCCTCTTCCAAGACCAAAGTTATAATTACCTTGAGTAAGCACAAATCACAGACGTATTCTGGCCTCCCTGGATTCACAGACTCTCTTTTGCCTCTTCAGGAGTGGTAGTGCCATGAAAAAAATATGCAGAGAGGCAATCTGCTGCATGGGTTAAAGGGTAATAAGCATTCTGACTTTGACCTCTTTAACTATACTCCTGTGGTATATTGAAGTGGTTTTTTCAGCTATGAAGGCAGAGACTTTAGAAGTTACTGAGGGTTGATGTTCTCATAAAGTTCCTTAACTCCTAGAAGGCTAGATGTCAGATGAAGAAGTGTAAAAGCACACTGTGGAATATTTAAAGTACAAGGCAGGAACAATGACAGGCTTTTTACATTTTCATTACCTTGATTTCATGATGGTATACAAATGTCTTGTGTATACAGCAACATTAACTTTTATTTCCTTCCTTTTCTTTCTTTTTCTGTGGGAGTGAACTCATTCTTTGTCACAGGTGACTACATTTAGATGTTGTGGGAGGAAAGCAATGAAACCTTATTGAAGATCTATTAAAATCAGGAAACATGTAGGCCAAAGGCTGACCTATTCTAGTCTGTGACATACACATTATTCACATTCTTGCCTCTCGTTACATATTGCAGAAGTTTTAATTGTAGATTCTGCTCCTGTGAGTGATTTTGGCACAGCAGACAAGTGACAAAATTAAAAATGGATGCTATCGTATCTAAAATCATACAGTAATTAGCCAGCTGCAAGCAGGAACTTTGACATATGTCCAAATAATGCTATGTGTATTGAGTCTTAATATTTTATTTATACATAAGAAGTGGTAGCCTTGTTTATAATTATGATATTTAATTACTTGTGCTACCTTAGTACAAAAATTCAAGCCAAGTTCCTAAGATGCATGTGATTTTGAGTGATCTCTCTGCCTGGAGAGTGTTCACTTTTAAGGTTGTACCAAATAATTGAATACCTAATCTATTCCTAATTGCAGAGTGTTTTCTATTAATGATGTATTCTTTTCAAGGAAAAAAACCATGTTTTGATGCATTTTAAAATTTTTTTAGCCTGGGTCTGTTGCATTAAAAAGTATATTTTCTTCCACTGAATTAAAGAAATAATAAGTAAAGCAATCAATTATTACAATGGATATGCAATTCTGTTAGATTCTTGATTTTGTGTAAACATGAGATATGGGCATCCAGAAGCTATGTGACTGATAGTAAAAATGGTTAGAGTCTATACAATATAGGTGGTGCATTGACCATTACCTTTTGTTACCTCAGCAACACTGTTACTAATTGTGGGGAGCAACAGCCAGTACAGTTGAGTCTCCTTTGGTTTGGGTTTTGTTTTTTTTTTTTTTTTAAGAAGGAAGTGGGATACACTATCTCACTGGACAGAACCAGAATTTCCACAGAATTTCCTTCTGAAGTTAAGGTCTGGGAGAATATTCAGGAAAAGTATTTTTATATGTTTGCTCAGTTTTTTACTTAGGTGCTTATTGTTGATAATCATCAATGACAGGAACAGGTGGCCAAAATGGAGCTTGTTCTGGTCAAACATAGCTTGTCTGAAATAGTGGTATTTTGTTCAAGTCTGTGTGTTGAATAGCGTGGGGCACAAGTAGCGGATATCACCTGGATTTTTTCCAAAGTGTAAGGACCTTTTCTGCTTACAATTGATTCACACCCTTTGCAACATGACTAAGAAGTAGAATTAGCTGAGAGAGTGAAGGGAAGTTTGCCTCTTAGTCCCCCACTCCTCTGCCAGACCGGTGCCAATAAGTTGAAGTTGTGTCCATCTTCTGGGGCAAACTGCTTTGGGAAGAGTACAAGAAAGAGACAGACAAGTTTGGCAGACCCTGCATAGCAGCATGTTTGGAAAAATGACTGAGATGTAAAGATAACGTTCAACTCTTGCTATTTTAATGGGTGAAAAGGGGCCTGTATTGTTCTTTGCTTCATAAAAATGGGTCAAGTCCTACCTATTAAAATGGATGGCAAAACTTTTGAATATAGGTTGTCAGGAGATAGATGTCTTGTTCTATGCGGCTTTGAAAATTTTAAGATTCAGAATTGAAAAGTGTAGAATAGTTCCAGTTGGAAGGGACCTACAATATCATCTAGTCCATCTGCTTGACCACTTCAGGGCTGACCAAAAGCTAAAGTATATTAAGGATACTGTCTAAATGCTTCTCAAACACTGACAGGCTTGAGGCATTGACCACCTTGCTAGCAAGCCTGCTCCACTGTTTGACCACACTCTCAGTGAAGAAATGTTCCCTAATATCAAGTCTGAACCTCCTCTGACATTGCTTTGAACCCTTTCCATGTGCCTTGTCACTGGCTGCCAGGGAAAGGGCCCAGGACCTTCCTGTCCGCTTCCCCTCCTCAGTAAGCTGTAGAGAGAACAGAGGTCACCCCTCAACCTCCTTTTCTCCAAAGCCAGCAAAGCCAGTGTCTTCAGCCTGCTTGGTCATTCCTTCCAGGTATTTCATTAACTTTGTTTCTTTCCTCTGCATGAGTTCAAGTACCTTAACATCCTTTTCTAATTATGGGGCCCAGAATTGCACACAACATTCAACGTGAGGCTGGACCAACGTTAAATAGAGTATTTCGAAACAAATTTCTGCCTTATTGGGGATTAACCATCTGGCTTTCAAGACAAAACTGTTCCAATCATATACATCATTTTGACAGTATCACGCTAGACCTCGCTTTAGTTTTAATAATTGTCCTGCTATTTTTATATTCTGTCAGAGAGAAATATAATCTTATATCTGTTAACATGATAAAATTTGTGTGACTATCACCTCCTTGTTGGTTTATTGAAGTACTAAATGTATTGTGCATCAAAGTATATTGGATTTTATGAGATTACATACATACCCCTTCTGATTCAAGTAGAGTGGCATGGTTCATTTTTTGACATTATATAAAATGTCAAAAATCTTTTTTTGGCTATTGGTATTATATTTGATGTGACACTCACAAAAATTTAGCTGTTTCTATATTCTTGAGACTAATGCAACCCCCTAGCCTTGACAGAGACAGATTAAGACACAGAGGAAGAACCTCAAAACCATAAAATATTAAAATACAATTGGAATAGCTCCTGACCTCTGTATTTGGATGTCAAAAAATTAAGCAACAGAAGGCAAAATGAAAGGTAATGGAAAAAGGATATTATGCTTAAGAGAAAAGTAAGAATAACTAGTTTAACATTTGTTAAAGTAATATTTGTAAACTTCTCTGTACTCTATAAACTACGGGTAAGTAACTTAAGACAAGCCCTACTTAAGAACTGGAGACCTAGACCTATTATTGGTTTATTAAATCCACTCAGGAAGTCTTTGCCATGACCTTTTCCCTTCAGGTACTTAAAAGGTAATTGTGTCTTGGAATATTGAGAAACTATTGTATGTTTTAGATTAAGCTAATACTGTAAACACACCATTCCTGCCCTGAAATAATACCCAGTGGTAGATTAAAAATTTTCGTGAGAATTTTTTTGAAACAAGTCATTCGTTGGATTGCCTTCAGTAAATACTGAGGTGTTCATCGTAAAAGACTGTGATCTGAGTTCACCCTTGATGAAAATGAGTTGGCTCTAAAGGAATTGCAGCAGGGAGCAATCTGTTCCAGAATGCATTTTTACCTTAACTGTGTCATAGGGTGATATAATGCCATGGCTGCAGAGGACAACCACTGCATGGAGAACAGGAATAAAACCAGTTATTAAACAGAAGTTAACCCTGTGGGAGTAGAATTATCAAAGATGCAAGTATGTGAGCAATGAGTAGTTCTGTCACATAATTTGGAAATCACACAGGCTGACACTTTGCAAAGACTTAAAACTGAAGAAAAATGTACATTAAGAAATGTTGTTCTAAAAAGCTTACATGTGTATTTGAACAGAATCTTTGATTATTATAAGAACATGATCTGTGTCTGAATTTCAAGGTTGCATATAGCAAATCAGTGACACATCTGACTATCTTGTATTGTGTCCGTACTGAGACTAAAGCAGAACTTAGGTATCAGGCCATGACCTATGGAAAATAAGTACTCTTTGTAGACAAGGATTATGTTACCCCGGGATAATTACTCAGATTTAGCCTGTCTCAGTAGCTCAACCAAGCACATTTCAAGTAAAACAATACTGAAGAAGAGCTCACACATCTTTGCCAAAGATGTGATATTGTTATGATACAATGTCAGAGGGTTTCTTCACTCTTGATTTAAACATTTGGGAAAAAATTGACAACAAAATTGGAAACCATGGATAACTAGCTACCTAAAAATCTTTGAATATTTTGATTAAAGCTTGAATTTTGTTCCTTTAATTTAATTCTCTGCTCTTCATCATGTCCATCCTCCTGCTCTGTTCTCTATGCCCCCCTTCACATCCCTTATGTATTATGTCTAATATTCCTTAGGAAAATATAAAGAAATATTGAAACAACAGGACAAGCTGTTGTAACATTTCAATCCTTGTTAAAAACAAGTTACTGGAAATGTCAGCAGAGACCTGATTCCCACGAGCTATTCAGCTCATTAAGCTGGAAGGGATATTAGGCCCTTCGGATGTTTCTCTGAATTAAACCTTGAAACCTTTTGAGATTGACTGGTTATTACTTATCTTGAGCTTGGATACAGCAAACTATTAAGCAAAAAACCTTGAATTATGTGGAACTGGGAGAGAAAGGAGGGCTTGTCAGTCTCATGTGATGGCTCAGGACTGAGATGCCAGGGCAGGCAAAGCATCTCACACTTCAGCAAGGTGAGAGACTATCAGGATTTGATCCTACTCTCTGGCTTCTTTACCCCTTCAGGTGAACCCTTTAAATACTTTTTTTTCTAATAGCTATGCTCTGTCCCTGACCTGAGTTTGTTGCTGGCATTCTCGGGGAATGAAATTGGATTAAGAAAGCTCATCCCCACATAGAAATGTAAATACATCCAAGGTAAATATATACAATGATCTCTTTCACTGACTGATTAAAATTTTGATTTTTACTCTCTTTTTCTGCAGAAATAGGAACACTCTCTCTCTAGATATACACCTATACTTACAGGGGTGTGTATATATATATATACCCCTCCTATATCTCAGGTATGAGGAATGCTGAACAAATTTTGCAGGAAAGGCCAGCCTCCATGTACAGGCTTTTAAAAGTCTGTTTCATATTGATGATTTTCCTGGAGCTGAGGGAAGATATGGACTTCTGCCATGCAGCATGCTTGATCTTACTGCCTGATATTGCAACCTTGTTTGCTACAAGAATGTTACAGGCACTTCATTAACACTCCCCTTTCCTTTCTCTCTCTTCAGTCTCTCTTCCCACAGCCAGTGGCTGTCACTGTGTGCTCTGTCTGGCACAGGGAAGTGGGCTTCTACTGTCAAAGGGGATGAAATGGAGGAGGCAGTGGTGGCAGCTACCATTGCCAAGTCACTGCTGTGCCACTGGCTGGTGGTCTGGGCTCTGGTGCAGCCCCTTTCTCCTGGGCTGGCTTCTCAGGCAGTGTCCTCTGGGGAGCTGGCAGCCGGGAGCATCCTGTGGGCTTTGGTCCAGCTCCTGTGTTGCCAGCTGGCCAGCACTCTGCCAGTCTAGCAAACAACTCAGTGCCAACAATGGGGGAATTCAGTCCCTGGAGCTACAGCTGTAGCGTTGTGCAGGAATCAGTTGCATTAAGATGTCAGACTGCAATATTCTATGTGTGAGTTCCTGTATTTTCCTAATGTAATGAAGGCTGAGCCATCATTTTGGGTAGCATTGGGGGCCATTCTGAATCAGACAGGGTTGCTTTGTTAAAAGGCCTTTCTTGCCTGATGTGCAAAACTCCAGCTATGAGCAAAACTGCCTGGCTATTTAGTATTCGTATGTTGATGGTGATGAGCATCGTGGGACTGCTTTAAGCGATAGTTTTCAGATTAGCTAGGTATAAATGTACTTTATCAAATGCATCTATAATGAACTTTCCAAATCCTTCAGTCACAGATTGTGAATTGTTCATTTTTGAAGCAAGTATTTCAGAATTCTTTTTTCTATATTATACCTCTTTGCACAAGTAAAATACAATAATTCCTTAGGTTTTCTTCAATAACATTTCATGACACGGTTCTGGTCTATTAGTGTTCTGTATAATTACTAAAAAATGAAGTCTAAAGCAAGTTTTAGGCCAAAGGAAAAAAAAAAAATTATTTGTTCTTAATACAGCAATATAAATTTCTAGTCCTGCCAAGGCAAGTTGTGTAATTAGTATATGCTCTTCACAAGCTCACTATTTTCAAAACAGATTTTCAGGCATGTGATTTTGACTTTATGGTTTCTAATAACATCTGTAAACAGTTGAGCGGGGGTAGTGTTTCACTCTGAATGATGGGATTTATACATTTTTCTCTTCTCACCAAACAGAAAAAGAACTTACTCAATTATTCATGTCATGCTTTAAGCGATACAAAATAAATGTCCTTGACTTTTTCCTCTTTTGATTGTGTAGTTACATTTTCCTTTTTGCTAAAGTTTATGCTGGATTGACAGGAAAAGATGCCTGTTCCATAGCAAAAAGTAGCAATATAACTTTCACCTTTCTGATAGAGCAGGGAAAGAAGAAAATATGTTTCGTATTTTGCCACAATGCACTTGACCCAAATACTTTCAGACAAACTGACAGAAAAGGCCATTTTACAATCTAATACATATATTAGGGTCATAGGTAGTCTATATTTATTATGTGAGTATTTTTTGTCAGAGAGGGCACTTTGCATTACCATGAGAAGGACAATAATAATCAGGAAGCGGAACAAAAAGGTTAACTCAAATGCATGCCAAAAATAGTTGAAAACCTTGTTTTCCAGTCCCACTATGCATTCAAAGTAACCCATTAGATCTGCCTGAAGACCACATATGGCCACAGCATTTTTTGTTGTCCCAGTTCGGTGCAGCTGTCAATAGAACGTCAACAGAATTTCACTGACTGAAGAAACATACTTTTAACAGAATGTTATCATTTAATATGTCATGACAAGTAAATATGTTTTGATTCTTATACATTATTCTTGTTGCATATTTTGTGGGAGCTTTAATTCTAATATGTTTTAGCTGCTCATTAGGCTGAGATACTCGGAGTTCAAGTAAGCTGCCTGGAGTTTTGACTTAGATTCTGGTGCATTTTCCCTCTTGGCCCTTGAGGGCTCATCTCAGCTGTCATCACTAGGCAAGAGACACAGGGTAAAGTAGCAACACAATTTCTAATCCACAGGCTTAACATGAAATTTCTTATTTGATTATCAGTCAAAAAGAAATAAAATAGACATTAGTTCTGATAAATGTGTTATAGAGGGGTGGACTTAAAAATATAAAAATTTGCAGTCTGATATTAAAATTTGTATATTTTAAACTAGAAATTTGAGCATGTGTTTTAAAGATTTTTGCTTTTTAAAATTTTTTACCTTATTACCAGGCATTTGGGCAGAGAGGGTCAAACCAGAAGATGCTCCAGAAGAACTTTTGATTCAGAAACTAAGAAGCTGCATTAAAGACAGCCGTGATCAGGCTAGTATTCTCCATTTCTTTTAGAGCTTTAGCAACATGATACTCTGCTACTATGATATAGATTCTGAAGCAGGGCTGGATCCTGCTTCACCTGGAGGAGAATACGTATGAAGATGATGTGTGCCTCAGTGCAAGCACCCTCCTGGACTTAGCCTAAAGCTTAGCTCGAGCGATCTAAAATGGTTTCTGGTCTTTCTGTGCACGAGAGGAACTTCTCTCAGCTGTAGTCCAGGGTTCAGAGGGGAGCAATCAGAGGGTAAAAAACAGTATCTGTGTTAAAAAAAAATGCGTTCTGTCTGCTTGGTTAATATTTTGAATATTTGGAGTTAATATTGATGTGGGAATTATACATTTCTTAAGGGGGGGAAACTATAAATAGATTTAAGGATTTTATAAAACTAAGAGGAAAATCTTAAAAACTATAGCTTTGAAACAATCCTTCATGAAGTTTGTACTATTTTCTGATAAACATTTGAGCATGTAGGATTGATATGAAAGGAGTTAAGACTAAAATCATTGTTATTTTGGCTTCGAAATTAATCCAATTTTCCTTACCTCTTGAAATATTTTGACAGTTTGGTTGATGGGCCAGGTTGGATATATACTGGGAATGATTTTTAGAGGAAATTGCTAAATATACCTAAAAACAAATTTACAGTTCATAGTAATGCATAGCTTTCTGTTGTACTTGGAAATATGGTGGTTTTTTATTTGTTTGTTTGGTTGGTTTTGGCGCCCTTTTTTTTTTTTTTGAAAATGAAATTATTGGTAGTTATACAAATATCTTTGTGGAATAACTTCTCAGTGGGAAATAATGACAGAACAAAATAAGGTATTATAAGGAGAGAAACTATACAACATATTTCCTCAATCAGTGGTGAAAGATTCTGGGTTTTGGTGTACCATCGGTTTTTAAGCAAGTAAAATATGATCAATATACCATATGTTAGAGTTCATGTAAAAGTAGTCCTTATGTCCTTCTTGATAAAGGATTGTAGTTTTGGCTTTGGTTTTAAAGAAAGAATGAGGAGAAAAAAATGGAATAGGGTTACAGTGACTTTCCACATTTGAGATCAAAATGCAATGTCAAATGTCAAACTGAGTAGCAAAAGAGAAGTGTTTTCTAGATTAGTATTTTTGCTCTATAGAGGCTAATAATATGCACTGTATTTTAATGACTAATCTTGGATTGTGAAGGCAGAGAATAACTGATGTTTGAAGACCTACTTAAGGAGATGTAAAATAGATGCATGTATAATAAAATACGCAACACAATAATAACTCAGTTGGATGAAATTCTGCATTATTGTTTGTGAAAGTTTGTCATTATAATTTCTAAGGTGAGACTGGAAGACATAAAAAAGTACATTTTCCATATTTTGACATCTTCAGACCAATATAGTGTAAACTGAGGCATACAAAGGAGCTGTTCGTATTTTAAAAAGGAAGAGGTCTTAAAAGAGGTCTTAAAAAAGAAGAACCTCAGTAGAGCATGGTCATAAACTGCCAGATCTGTCTGCAGTAAAGAATTTATTGTCCAGTCAGGGATTTTCCAGGCAGTGCTCTTCAGGCAGTAATAAATAATACAAGCCAAAATGTTCACCTGAATATATAATTTCTAGTTTATTTAGTGTATTAGTATTAAGTTTTGAGGTATTTTTGTGGGTGTGTTTGGTTTTGTTTGTTTTTTTTGCTTTCACCATAACTTTTATGACTATAGAGAAGCTTACTTTCTTGTCTCTGTGGAGGCTTTAGCATTTTTTTTACTGGGTATAGGCATATGGATACTTTTTTTGCTTTACCTGTTTGACTGACAACAAGGATGATATCTGAATTGAATTCATATAAAGTGTCACCTAGGAGATATAGAAAAGGAGCTTCCATATACTGTCACTGTTTCAATTTTTCAGGAGATAAGCAAGAACCTTTTTGAGCTGTCAGCTATTAAAGTGAGTTAAGTGGCTATTTTCTATTAAAACCACATACAGTATTTTAAGCAGTTATAAGATTTAGGATTAGCCCTAGGACAATACTATAGAGATGCAAAATCCCATTCTAGCCTCCATTATTTTCATTTGCTAAGGCACCAGTTCAGAGTACACAAACATGTATTTGCAAGACTTATTAACTCACTGAAAGAAAATTGCTACTGTAATACAATAAGATGATTTTTTTTTCATCTTTTTAAACTCTGAGTTGATATGTAATCCATATTCCTCACATCTGTTTTGAGATACTGTTCAATTTAAAAGCTAGGTTATGTTTTAAAACAATTTAAACTTACCATAAATTTACCTCAGTACAAATATCTTTGAATACAAGGTACATACCTATAATGGTTTGATCTGAGACAAGCACATTTTGGTGACATATTTCAGTGAATTTTTCTGTACATAAAGGAACACAAAACACACTGAGAAATTTTGCATATGCTTGGTACTTTCCCAGAACCTTCTTATCATCCTGCAATTTTCTTGAACTTTAGTTCAAACACTAAATAAATTTTGTATAATAAGGTAATTGCTCTTAGCCATATTTATTGCACTGTGTAAGCTTACTTCTGTGTTGTTACTATAAATTATTGGTTAGAATATGAATGATATGTATTACATCATATACTATAATAATATAACATGGACAGGCTAGAAATACAATGCTAATTTCAGTAATTTTTTTCTTCTTTTAATTTTCCTCTGTTAGAGATATTTGACTAAGTACAAAACAGGGTTGCAATATATGCACAAATATGTCCATAACTGATATGGTACTAAACTTTTACTTGTCTTTCTGTAAGCTGTGAATCTCAAAATTTTCTTCACCTTTACCACTTAATTTCCTTCTGTGTCTTATGCTGTCTTTCTGCAATATTATTCATTACATTATACTGATGGGTCTGGTGAAAACTGATTTTACAATTATGATGCCTGACTGACACACATTAAGAGCACAGATTTTGTCAATTAGAATTGCTTGAATTACTGACAAAATATTACTTTCTACTGACGGATGAAGTGAAAGACACTGAAATACAATATCAGTATTTGTAAGGAAGAAGCTCTACTGGTGACATTTAGACCTTTGAAGTTATGTTCATGGCAGAGTGAAATTATTATTCAAGCTGTGAGTGGGAAATAAATGTGGAATGGCAACAGTTTCTTGCTGTTACATTTCTCATAGCTGTACTTAGGGAGATAATACGCACACAGGATACATGGACTAATGCCATAGTGAGTATTTGGGATTGAGAAGTCCATATCCTGAACCAGCTGTGTTGGGCTGACCTTGGCATGTTGTCAGATACCCACCCAGCCTCTCTCTCATTCCCCCTCCTCAAGAGCACAGAGGAAGGAAATAAGATGGGTTGAGATTAAGATGGGAGGATCCCTTACCAGTTACCATCATGGGCAAAAGAGTCTTGATTTGGGGAAAATTTTCCCCTTCTCCAGGATGGGGTCCTTCCTGGGGTACCCAGTTCTTCACTAACTGTTCCTGTGTGGGTTTTTCCCACAGGATGCAGCCCTTCAGGATAGATCCCTGGGGTCTCACCGTGGGCTGGAGGGGAATCTCTGCTCCTGAACCTGAAGCATCTCCTCCTACTTCTTCACTGACCTTGGTGTCTGCAGAGTTGTTTCTCCCACATTTTTCCTCACTCCTCTCGCCCACACCTCTTGTGCCTTTCTTAAAATACGGTTTCCCAGAGGTGCCCCCAGCTCACCTGTATCCAGTACATTCCACCCTCCATCTCTTAGAAACACACAGTTATGAATCATCAAGAATATTTACATTACATACTTTTCATGAATTTTGCTTGCAGCGAAGACAAAAATTCCTCACACCAAAATCAAAGTAACATCATCACAACACAAACAAACATAGACAGTATAGATACACTCCCAGCCTCCTGGATTTGAGTGGTGTGGAGCTGTAGGGAGAGCCCTGATGGTATGTGAGCACTGCTCCACAACAGGCAAAATGCTGGTGTGGCACCAGCACTTCTGCAGCTGCAGATGCAAAGCATAGCACTGCACAAGCTGCTGTGAAGCATCATAACTCCAACCCAGGCAGACTCTCTGCAATATCATTCTTGTATCACCAGAGAGATAAATTTGTGACTTCATAGTTTACCCTGCTTGCTGGTCTCTGATTTAAGCTAAGAACTAAATAAGAAATACAGTAGGAAAGGCTATGAAAAGAGTAATAAATGAGGCCACGTAAATGCACTGACAGGAGCAGCCATTCCATCTGTACTCTTTGATGTACTTTATTAAGCTGATAACTAAGTCAAATTTTATTTTCCCTGTAGTATTCTTGCTGCCTTGTTAGTGTGTTAATGACTTCCGTCTGAGCATAATGGCAAGCTCTTTGGGAGCTGTGAATTTAAAGTATGGGCATGTTATAATATTTTAATGGCGTCATATCAACAAATATCAAGCATTTGTCTACCAAAAGCAAAGTGCTGATAGCTATAAACTAGTCTCCAGCTGGTGTTCAGAGGGTCTTATCTGCTTCTTAGCCCAAGTGAGAAACAGTTGATACGAATGATGCTTGTACCTTACTCTTATTTCTCCACTTTGTGATCATATGCCAGACAGAATGCAGCAGAGCTCCTGAACGCAGAGTTTGGTGATGCTTCAAGTAATATTTTGACTGGTTCTTGTTGAGAACTGTTCAATGTGTGTGAAAAGTTAGCAATATTTTTGATTCATCAGAGAAATAAAAACATGATAGATGATTGTAAATTATCTGTAAACAAGTATATCTAGTACAAACAAACCTGAATTAATATTTTATCTTCAAATTATTTTAACTGGGCTCTTTGTTTACTGCAGCCTTCACCACCCCTTCATTCGAGAACTGGAAATCACCTCTCTCTTTTGGCCAGTTTTGGACATTTCCTTCAGAATTCAATTTCTATGAGTTTTGTATTCTCTTGAAGCCTTCGGAGTCTCAAGGTTAAAGGAGGTAAAAAAGATTGCAGGTAGAATTAGCTACATAACAGAAGGTATTTTTTTTAACTGCATAATTTAGGAAATCAGTGAAATCAAGTAGGTGGCCAAACAGAAAGGATTGTAAGCACATGTAGGTAAGATAGATCATGCTGAGGTTAAAGCCAACAAAAATTACTAGACATTTCCAATTTTTTATTACTAGAATCTCATTTGATTGGTAGCTTAGTCCTGTAAAATAAAAAAATATGTCTCTTATTTGAATAGAGAATCATAAATAGTTGTGGTTCTGTACCGAAAGGTAGTAAAATATGGTTTCTCTATGCTGTAAGAAACCCTTAGAGATACCAGACAATCATAAGTATTTATTGCGTAAACACTCTGGCAGAGCAAATAGTCAGGAGACTTTATAGCAACAAAGGTTTCAAAGACTGCAGGTCACCTTCATTAAAAGAGTTTCTTGGAGCTGCTGTGTGGATTCCCTTCCTGAGAACTTTCCACTTCAGAAGGCATGAGACCTTGCACTTGGTGTCCCTTTGTTCATGAAGATTTCAGCTTTTCTCCACAGTACTGGCATTTCTCCATATGATTTAGGGAGATGGTAAATGCTGGGTTGGGTCAAGTCTTCCATCCTTTATTATATTGTGTTAATACTTCTAATGATCCAAGATTCGTGTTTCTTACCTAGATGAAAGAAATTGATCTTACAAATCAGATGAAAAACCAAATACAAAACCACACTTACTGATGCCAGATGTGAGGAAAAAATATGTAAAACTGAATTTCTTTGCTATTCACATCATCGATAATCATGAGAGTATATCTTCCCTGCAGTAGCTTGAACAGACCAATGGGATTTGGATTCAAAGTGTTTTCTTCAAATTTTATATTTTTCTTTTTTCATATTAACAGTACTTGTAGTTCTTACTACTGGCTGAAAAACAAAAGCTGCAAGCCAGGTAAGCCTGCAGCTGTTATCATATTAATTTTTAGACACTGGTGAAATGTGACATGGGGATGGAAAATTCAAATCCTGATTATTTCTTGTGTGAGAGAAATGTCATTATGCAATGATTTTGTTTATATTTATTACTGAGAAAACATAGCATATTGGATTTAGACTTATCTGTTGGAAAAGGATTTTAAGGTGTTGAGATTAGGTATAGTTTCGTGTTTGTATCATCAAGAGCAGTGCAGGACATTGGATAATAGACTAAATTATCTCCTTTGAGTAGAAGGAGACACAAAGGGTTTTAAAGAATTAAGAATGTGGTAAGAGGAATAAAATTTACTAGTGGTCAGGCCCCAAACTGTCCTCTTAGAGAAATCTTTTCCTTTTGGCACAGCACTGAAATCTCCTTTGTAGACTTATTTTGTACACAACTGCAATAGATTGGTGCATTAATAGACAAGAGGATTTAAAGGCTTAAGAGACATGAAAACATTCCCACTAATACTGATATCTGGTGAGCGTATGAGGTTGGGGAAGAGTGGTAAAGTGGTTAAGGATGGTGAGCTAGAAGAGGAAAAATTAATCTTGAGAGAAATGGGAAAAATCCTTTTGTTGGTGTGAAAACAATTTATAAAGCATTAGTATTTGAAGCCTCATGCTACGGGAAATGAACGTTTTGAAGATTTCAGCTTTAAGTACCTTTCTAAGAGTAAACCCTCCAAAATTTAAGTACCAAGAAACAAAAATTAAAATTATGCCATTTTTAGGGTATCATAGGAAATAAAATGCATGCATTTGAAACTTTTGGCTAAAAGTCTTTTGATATTATTCCTATTCCTTTGAGAAATTTTAAAGATCCTGTCCAAACACTGTTGGTAGTCAAGGTCTATATAAGACTTAAGAGGGGTCCATCCTTTTCTAGAATTGCTGAGATCAAATGAAGATATTTTAAACTCTGCAACTTTTATTTCTCTAGATGCACACAGCTAAGCTTTTTACTCTGGAGGATTTAGAAGCTTGGTTGAAACCTGGCATTTTTTATTTTAAATACACTGACTGGTGTATTAACTCAGCTATAACATGAATTGTGGTTATCGAGATTGAACTTACACCCTTCAGTAAATGTGGTTTGCCTAAACATTATAATTTGATCTCTGTCTCATTTGTTTTTAAGAATCACTGATCACCAATTACAACAATACTTTGTCTGGAAATGTAGCACCTCTTGAGCTTTTGAATTGCAGACAGACAGTTTCTTAGAAGCCATCATTAAAGCTGAGTAAAAGAAATTGTTGGTATGTGATCCTGACAAAGGAGAAAATAAGATAAATGTCCAATTTGAAATTATAAATGAAAAATAAATAGAAAAATATTTGTTACCTTGATTGGTGTTAAGATAAAGAGGGACTTTTTTATCAATTCAGATTAAGAAGGCATAAATGTATGTCACTTGATCAAACCAGGATGATTTAAAATTCCTTTTGTGCATATAAACCTGTTGGTTCTACTCTCTCTTGATACTAAGGTTGCTGATTTGAATCATCAGTCCTTCAGCAAAGGGGCTTGTGGAAGCACAGATGAGACAGCCATTCCTTTAATGCTTTAATTAACCAAATCCATGGGGTTACCATCGTTTACCCCAGTTCTGTTTGAATTACCTACTGTTACTGTGGTTGTGACTTCTGTGGTGACAAGCACGTGTTTTACTTAGAGGCTGTAAAGCCCTCTTCAGTGAGCTTTTCTAGGCACTGTGTTTCTTTCTGGTGTGTCCTCTACCTGGGACAGGTCCTTGTCTAATTAAGAGAGGTCCCGTTTTCTTCCATGGTAACACATTCAGCCCAAATTTGGGCCCCTGTGTTCCATTCTCTGTTCTCACAGTTTGTTTGTGTATTAGAGCAGAGCAGCAAAGAAGACAAAGATTTAATATAAATTTCATACATACCACTGTTTTAAAGAGAAATCTGATGACCACTGATGCAGCTGAGGAAAAAGCCAGTCATAGATCTAACTTGGGTTAGACAACAATGACTTATAAATTGTGCTGGGATAAGCCCTGGAGTTTAAGCATTAGTCCTACATTTAGTTTAGAAACATGTTCAAGAACAGTTTAAAACCTATTAGTAGTGATACTGACAATAGTTTTGCCTTAATCATAAGGGAAGCAATCTGATAATTTCAGACTTCAAAGGTAATTCATTTGATTAAAGTAGACTGCTTATCTTTTCCCTTCCCCTGTGCCCAAAGGAAACTAAATAAGCAATTAAATAAAGTATAATGAGAAATAATTCCTCTTGATTCTGCTTCTTTCCATTGATTTTGCTAAAAATTCCCCAAACTGTAATTCAGTTTGTGCCCATTGCCTATGGTCCTGTCACTGGGCTCCACTGAGAAGAGCCTGGCTCCATCCTGTTAGCAACCTCCTTTTAGCCATCTGTACACACTAAGACGACCCCTCCTGATCCTTCTTTTTTCTAGGCTAAATTATCCCAGCTCTGTCAGCCTTCCCTCATAAGCGAGGTGCTCCAGTCCTTTAATCAACTTTGTGTGCCTGGACTCTTTTCAGTATATCTGTCTCTTGTACTAGGGAGCCCAGAACTGGACACAGTACTCCAAGCATGGCCTCGACAGCACTGAGCAGAGGAGAAGGATCATCTACCTCAGCCTGCTAGGAACACTGCTCTTAATGCCACCCAGGATAACACTGGCCTTCTTTGCTGTAAAGACACATTGATGGCCAGCTTGGTGTCCACTAGAACACTCAGGGCCTTTCCCGCCAAGCTGCTTTCCAGCTGGGTGACCTCAGCATTTACTAGTGCCTGGGGCTGTTCCTCTATGTTTGCAGGACTTGGCATTTGTCCTTGTTGAATTTCATAAAGTTCCCATCAGCCTGTTTCTCCAGCCTGTTCGAGCCCTCTGGATGGCAGCATGACCATCATGGTGTATCATCCACTCCTCCTAGTTTTGTAATATGAGCAAAATTGCTACCCAGTCACCTACATAATTAGTGAAGGTGTTCCAAGGGACTGGACCCAGTACTGACCCCTGGGGCACACAGGTACACTGGTAGTTACTGACCTGTCACAGGAGTTTATGCCTCTGGTCACCACCACTGGGCCTGGCCACTTAGCCAGTTTTTGATCCACCTGCCTGTATACTTGTTCAGTCCATACTCCGATAGCTTGTCTATGAGCATCTTATGGGAGACCTTTCTGAAGTCCAGATAGCCAGTATCTACTGCTCTCTCCTCATCTACAAACTCACTCATTTCATTATAGAAGTTAATCGAATTGGTAAAGCGTGATTTCCCCTTGGAGAAGCCCTGCTGACTAGTCCCGATGACCTTTTTTGTCCTTCATGTATCTAGAAATATTTTCTAGGATTAGCAGCTCCATCACCTTTCCAGGGACTTAGGTGAGGTTGATCAGCCTGTAGTTCCTTCAGCTGTCCTTCTTGCCCTCCTTAACAATAGGACAACGACTGGCTTTCCTCCAATCTTTAGATATTTCTTCCAGTCAATATAATCAATAAGATTATTGAAAATGGCCTTTGCAATGACATCTGCCAACTCCTTCAGCACACGTGGATGCATCCCATTAGGGCCCATGGACCTATATGTATACTGGAAAACAACTTTGGAAAGAACTGCTAAACCTCAGTTCTCACTGTCCCTCTCTTGGCGGCCTCTGTACCCAGCCAGGGACATGATGCTGTTACTTACTACCCCTTTCCAAGGTCATCTGCTTCCAACTCCTTGCAGTGAGCAGAGAGGGACATTTTTGACTAGATCAGGTTTCTCAGAGCCTTATCCAACCTGATCTTGAATATTTCTAGTGATGGGGCATTTGCCACCTGTCTGGGCTACCTGCTTCAGTTTTCACCACCCTCATTGTAAAAGAACTTCTTTCTTATATACCATCTAAATAGACCCTCCTTCACTTTAAAACCATTACCCTTGTCCTATTGCAACAGGCCATGATAAATTTAATCCCCATAATCCACATCCTTAATAGGAGGTACAAGCTACAAAAATCAAAGCAACAAAAATAATTCTGTGAAAGGGAATATAGATATTATCCTGAAACTTGACTCCAGTTATTACACATAAAATTTTTTGCTGATTCAGAAGCTTCTTATCTGAAACAGAAATTCGGGGAGCACCACAGCAGCAGCCAGACTTTATCTCTTAAGTTTAAAGATGTTTGTTATAAGAAAAAGTGCTATTGGCAGGAATGCCACAGTGTGAGATCCATTTAGCATGAAGCAGAACTAAAGGCAGAGAGACAAGAATTTTAACATATGCCCCTGTGTAAAGTCACTTGGGAGAACTAAATGACAGTGTCATGGAAATGCTATTACAAGTAAGCAATAGCTCTGTGTTCAGACTGACCTTACAAAGCCTCTGTGCTTCAAACAAACACCTGAACTAAAAATAAATAGTTTTTTGAAAAAAGCAGCAGCAACTAGAAAGGTTATTCACAAGTTATTAACATCATTCCCCCTCCCCCCCCACAATGTATTGAAAGCATTTTTGAAAAATACTATACAGAAATTTTGAAAATTAACTTGCTTCTATGCACTATGGTAGACAATAGATAGGCTTTGAAATTTTTAGTTTATGTATTTTGGTGAGAAAAGGGAAGAAATTTTAACTTAAATCAATTTATTCTTCTTTATCTTTGCAAGACAATTAAAATCTTGTTGATTTAAGATGATAAGCCAAAAACTATGAAGTTTTGTAGTAGAAATTTGTGTTATGCAATCTGAGAGGTGCTGTGAGCTAAAAATACCTCGCTTGGAAGCTGGGCCACTTGGGCACTATTCCTGCTGCCACTGGACTTGTAGCTTTCACAAAATGAATTAGCTTTCACAGTAAGAGCTTGAGATCATCCTCTTTTAGCCAATGGTCAAGACACTCTCTTCGGCAGTGAAAAGTATGAGCTTTGAATTCTCCATCTCTTAGGCTGAGTAGTAAATAGGATCTTCGTCTCCCATAACCTGATGTAAAACTGTAATTTCCAAACAAATAATTTCTGCTTCATTAGGCAAAACAATGCCAAAAGGTAGGTTTGGTTTTTTAATAACCTGAACCTTGCGTATGTCTGGGGTAAAACAATGAGCTATTTCAAATTGACTGTATTTTTGACAAGTATACCATCCTGCCCCATACTATTGTATTTTTTTGAGGGGTAGGAGGGAGTGGTTTGGGGTTTTATTTTGACAACTTCTGGTATCAATATCTTTCCGTACTGAGGCTAGACAAAAAAGAGGACATATCACTTTTCTTTTTAAGGGGCTGGCAGAAGTCCAGATCCATGAGTAATACAGTCAATGAGTCATGAGCGGAACCATTTCTATGGTTCCTTACCAAATACCTGTATCTTATGTGAATTCATAAGTGAGGAAAAGGCCATTGATTTTATTCTACTCCATTAAAATAAGATGAGGGGTTAAAGACATTTTGTATGCTTGGACATTAGTCTTTGTACAGTGGCTGATGCAATAAGCCAGCATGGAAGCTGTATTTCTAGCAAAGTTTTCACTGTCATGGTACGAGAGCGGAGAGACCTGTAGGCTATGAAGAGCTCAGCCTCCCATCACCTGAGTCACTCTCTGCTGCCCATCATGGGCTGTATCTGTGTCTCTCCATTGTTCTTCATAAACAATTCATGCATCTTCAGAAATTTAGTTAAATGTTCTCAGTGGGTGCTTTCAGACTTTTTTTTGGTTAAAAAAAATGATTACAGCATCTGATTTAGTTAAATGTTCATCTCTTTCTAAAAATACACTCTTATAAGGAAAGATTCTCTGTTTTTCCATATTCATGGAAATCAGATGCAGAGCTCCTGTCATACTGATGAAACTTCAGCTTCAATATTTTTCCTAGCTGAACTCTGAAAATGTATCTCTGTGTCTCTCTCTGCTACTGATCCTTCCTCCTCCCACAAATAGATCCAATTAGAAAAGCTATCATATTGATGTAGTACGGGCAGACACAGATTTGCAATGACAACAGAGATGTAAAAGAGATGTCACTATTTTCAGCCCTTTTAAGACAGAAAAATTTAAATCGGTGGATGCTATCTGTAGGAGTAAAAATGTAGCCCTCTGACAATAATTGGGATCCTTGGGATTCTACAAGAAGATAGAGGGATTATCTGCTACTTTAGTCATTGCAGGTATGCTGCTGAGTACATTACTGAAAACCAGTAAAAAAGCATTATCATTAGTTCACGGCTCTCAGCAATCACCTTTTATCCGGCTTCTGTTTAATGCTCTCCTTATTTATTTGTCTGTGTGCTGTGTATGCAGCAGTCAAATGACTGTAACAGATACTTAAAAGAAAATGCAGGGCTACAGTAGAAGTTTGACCTTGCTATGGCCCATGATGGAAAATTCTAGTCACACATACAGAATATTTCTGTTATTATAAAACACAGGATATGGTTTACCAGACAAAAATTACCTACAGTGCATTTTAGTATCTTTGCTAGAATCCAGTGTGGGCTTTAGTCCCTTCCCTCTCCCTCTCCCTCTCCCTCTCTCTTTAATCTCTCTCTCTCTCTTCTTTCACTCTACCCCGTATTCAAAATCCACCACCATGTGTTTATACTGGAAGATAAGGGTCTAGCTTATTCCAATTTCCATTCTGTGTGTATATTTACTGATAAAACTCTGTAACTTTTTGCAGACTCTGTGACTTATGACATTCCTTTTCAGCTGTGGGCATCTATGAACCCTCAGTGCTCCCTTCCCCTTTGAGGTGGGACACCACAAGAGCTCTGAAAGATTTTTATCGGGTGTTATTACTGGAGTCAACATTAAAATGACATATACAGAAAGAGATTTATGACTGCTTATATATAAGCTGCTGTAGAGATTATGGAACTTATTCTGTAAACTGAACTGCTTAATAAAATAGCTACATCTTCACCGCTAACGAGAGTTTCCTTTGAGAGAGTCAATTTGAAATGGTTATCAAAGTATACAATTCTATTGAAGAAAACATGGGGGTAACTTCTCATCTCAGTCTTGTTTTTTAAGACTGGCATATGTCTCCTGCCTGTTTTACCTTTACTAAAAAAACCCCACAACCCCCCAAAAGTCGTGATACTCTTTATGTTAAAAAATTTGGGAAAATTTGGTTAAATGCCTATAAAAGTAACTTATGGAAAAATCTCTTACAAATTAGTCAGTCAATATTCAACCGCTGACAGAATTTGAACCAACAATTAATGGTTTCATGTCACTTAAAATCAAGGTGTTTCTCAAGGCTTCTATTTTTGAACTAGGTCTATGATCAAATAGCTTCTCTTTCAGGGTTTCACCTTTGTACAGAAAAATCACCTATAAACATCCTATGCTGGTTTGGGCTGGAGTAGAGTTAAATCTTTCATAGTACCTACTATGGGACTGTGTTTTGGATTTGTGCTGGAGACCAATGAGTTTTGTCACTTTCATGTTTCCAATTCTACTCTCCCATCCTGCTGGAGGGAGGGAGTGAGCAGCTGTGTGGTGCTTAGTTCACAACTGGGGTTAAACTGTGACACATCCTTAAATAGAACCTGCTTAAGAAATAAAATCTAGTAAAGCTGATAGAGCATGACTTCTGTCTATAGTAATTTTGACACCTTGTCTTGATTGTCTATGCATGTTTTTTGGGTTTGTAGTATACATTGTCCATGATGGTTCATAGAAAAGCTACTTGGGAATGGAAAGAGGGCTGAATTAAGTAATTTTGTTTTATCACTTTCCTGTATGAAGAAAATTATGGCATACCTGTCATAACAGCTCAATAACAGCAAAAAGGATGAGAATGTGGTATTTTCTGTGTGATTAGGGCTTGAGGATAAAGGACAACTATTGTGTTTGTAGAATTCAGAGTGGCCTGACGTGTAGACATGCGTTCCTGCGCATGAGGTAGTATTGAGATGTTCTTGCTTTAGAAGTTTTACACTGCTATTACCTTTGAAATTCCATTTTCTGCATTCCCCAATAATGTTTTCCTTTGTTCAGCTTTGACATTATGGCCTTACTGGCAAACCCTTTGCTTGCTAATTTGAAATTATATATTCTGGAAAAAAAGGATTGCTTTCTGGAAGAGGGGTGATGAGGGATGGAAAGTTGGAGATTCAATGTTTTTATGTTTAAATGTTAATATTCTTTTTACTTGTATACACCTGTATTTGTTTATAGCTAGCTCAGTTACTGAAATAACATATAAAATATTTAATATAAATAAATTAATATGTTATTGAAGTAAAATAGCTCACGCCAATGTGTCTTAGGTTGAGCTATTATTTTATTTGAATTGCCCTTCCTTTGACCCAGTTGATACTGCTTAGACACAGTAAAGCCAGTTTATTCTACCTATTTAATCTCCTTTTTTTCTCCAGCTCCTTTTGTGGATTTTTTTTTGGTCTCAATTTTCTGGCAGGCTTTTTTCTTCTTTAGATGTTTAGCCCAGTTCAGGGATTAAGTTTCTTTTATTATTATTATACCATTCACATTATTGCTAAAATTATGCACATTTTGCCACTCTGGTTAGTGCTAATGAGGGGGAGGGTGAAGCAGATGATGATGTTATTCCTCTTCTTCAACAGCATGTGGTTCTCAATTATTCAGCCAAGTCCTCCATTGCCCCATATCCTCAGTAGACCATACAGACATGAGAAGTCCAGTCCTGAAGTTTTCCTGCATTATTCATAGCATCAAGTGGTTGGTTGTTCAGATTGTAATTTACTATAATCGATTTTCTGGGTCCTACATATCAAAAAGATTTTTAATTATTAAATACAAGGTTATACATGGGCTCATCTCTCAGAGGAATGTTAAACCTCACTAACTTATTTAAATTCCCTTAAAAGCTATTAGAACTCTGAATAGTATTAAGCAGTTCTTCAATTATCAGCATATATTACAAACACTTTTTTATTGTTTTCTCTTGAGTAGTAACCCCTTCTCTTGCTGTGCTTTTCCAAAAAAAGCAAGAGGCTCTCTCTGCTTTGCCTTTCTCCATTAGGTTTATGAAATGCCAGAGTGCTGCCACTGCCAGTCCAAAGCTGTGTGAGGATCCCCATATTTCCTTTGCAGCTCTAACCTCACAGTATGTTACTTGTAGAGCATTTAAATGTGACTGTCAAACTCTTGAACTCAAGACAGACACCATTTTTTTTCCCTTGTGAAAGGAGGTGGCTGGAATATGAATGCAATGCTTAGCTTGAGGATGAGTTTGCTTTCTTTGCTGTAGCACTGGTCTGGATTTCTGAACTTAGGTTCCAATAACTGAGAAAGAACCATTCTTGCTGGCCATTCATGACTCATTGCAATGAAGCTAGTGGAAACACTAGCATCCACAATCAAAAAAATCAGCTTTTGACAGCTTGTTGTTCTTTCTCGCTGACTTGCACTTTTTCCCGCTGATGCTTTCTCATTTCTTCCTTGGTCACTTGCTTTTTACTTTACAAACTACATCTGACATCCGCTGCTCCTTCAGCTCCTTTCCAGCATCTCTTGGGCAACCCCAGCTTCAGCCCTGACAGCTGCATGCAAGACTCTGCTCAGCTCTGCTAAAGCGTAATGCGCACAGGAGAGGGAGATGTGAAGCTTTCGAGAAAGGCATGATCCTGTTTGACCCTTGAGCTCTTCTGGCAGAGAAGCGTTTCCCATATTTGATTTAAAATGGGAAAGCACCCTCAAATACAGCACAGCTATCGTATATGTTATCATAAAAATCTTGTGTGACATTTGGCAGGCCTGAGTATCACCAGCCACCCGCTGTAAAGTACCACCAAAAACGGCAGTCAGTTTTCCTGCAGTTGGAGAAATCCAGCTGTGGTAGTTTAAGACAAACAGCTCTCAGCTACAAGCTACCATCACTCTGGCAGGAGCAGCTGAAGTAATATGTACTCATTTTTCAACTGCCACAGTTTAGAGCCAGCACTGTTTGTGCGCTGGCCTCTTATCAGGTGGCAGTGCTCTGCATGCTGGAGGCAACTGAGGCACTGGTGTGATCCCTTCTGCAGCTTGTGCAAGGGACTGCTGGTAATTTGAAGAGAAGGAGCCATGCGTGTTAAACAGCTGCTGCAGCTGGAGCCTCCAGAATTCCAGCATGCAGTTTATAATTGGGATTTATGAAAGTGGGAATCAGAGGTCAGTATTCATTCAAACCACTAATGATATTCTTATCTTGTGATTTTAGGATTATTACAGATTAGTGCGTGTGACATACTGAATAAAGTGTAAATATTTTCAATTCAAATTCTACCTTTCCATTATATATTATTGGACACCTTGGCTATTTTAATACTTTTTGTTTAAGCTTCTGAATTTAGCACCATAGTCTTTAAACGAGTTGTCTTTTCAGGCACATAAAAATGCATATGCATGTATATTCAGATAAAAATGTGTAAAGACATAGAGCTTTATCTGTACATAAAGGCAGATGAAAATACTTGGTTAAAGCATAAGTAACATTGTAACTTGATTGCAGAAGTAGACCAACAGTCTTGTTGGAATACTTGTAATTCCTTTTGCCCAGTGCAGATTATGTAAAATTGCGTTTCAGGGACTGATGACAGAGTGATTAGCAGCAAAGTACAGTGTAGTGGGAGGTCATAGAGGTTGAGTTCCCTCCCAGAAATCACTCAGTCTTGAAGGAAGTCTAAATGAGTTGAGCGCTAATGCTTCAAAATCTCTTGGCTGGCCACCTGGCTGGGAAAGGGTAAGAACTGGTACTTGTCTGAGTTTGGCTTAAAAATGGGATTGAGAGCCCAGTGTGATGCCCTTAAAAGAAGGGGAAAATAAATGTTGAATCAGGGGCATGGCAGAATTAAATTTATTTGCCTAAAATTCCACTTCCTTTAAAATAAATTTTGGTTGTGGAAAAAGTAAGCTAGTAGTGGGTATTGATTAAAACAACAGCAACAAGAAGAAGCCACCAAACACCCCCACATCTTTAAAGCGAAGGAATCAGAAGGAAAGAAATGCTCTCAGCAGACAGCAGGGTCATGCGGTCCACAGCATGTAGCAGTGGTTGGTTGTAGCACCTACTTTGGCTTGGCTCCCAGTGCAATCCCTCATGGTTTGGCTATATCAGAAGCATAGCGCCAGAGAAAATCCCTTGAAGTGCTTCTAGTGAGGTCATTCAAAGAGCAGTGAGCTTAGATACAGAAACATGTGCTAGAGGAAAATAACCTCTAGAGTCATACAACAGTGTTTTTGAACTATACATATGAGATTTAGGGGGACAAATCTCATGGATCTTTAATCTCTCATTTGCAGTTGTCTTAGCAGCCTCAGAAAATGTCTCGTTCCCTTGCTAGAGAAGACTTCCTAAGGCAGAGCAAAATAAAAATGCTTCTGAAAGCACACTTTCAGAGAGACACACTATGCACTACCTCCCTGAACCTACTCAGCTAGTTCATTGGAAACAAAAGAAAAATACAGAATTAAAACTAATGTAGCAATATTCCACAAGAGGTGGATCAGAGAGGATGGGACAACTGTGTGTGTAGTTGAACTCAAGCAATGCCTTGCTGCTTTCAGATGGAGGAGTCTTGCTTATATTTCTTCTCTCCCAGTTTTGGGGTCCTACCCTTACATTAGATCTGATCTCAGAGGTTCCTTTTGGGACCTGGTGTGACTCAGTAAGATGGTAAAAAACACTTCTGGGTTATGCCAAATTAGCTTGGAGGAAGGAGGGGAAAGGGATTTATGGGTTGGACCAGATGACGTCCAAAGGTCCCTTCCAACTCTTCTGATTCTGGCAGAAGAGAATTTGATGCAGAAGGGGTGTTTGTTTGTAAGGATGCGAGGCAAAAATTATGGAGGGGAGGGGGTAGAGAAGGACTTGTCCATTCAGCAGCAGTAAACTGACATTTGGGCTTCTCCTGTTTCTTGAAATGGTACTTAATGAAAATGTATATCCTCATACGTCCTTGTTTTTCTATTTCCTTGTCCTGGTTTGTAGAACTGTCAGCTGAGACTGGCGATCTCATTTCTCAGTCTGTCTGTAAACTACCACGGTAGCATGATTTGCTGCGTTTTGGTGGGGTTTTTTTGGTTTGTTGTTTGGTTGCTTTTTTTTGTAGGGTGTTATTCAAACTTGCCTTTTTTGGCCTGCAGTTGCCTTTTGAAAGAGTTGATATTTTGATGCAATATTATTTTAATCCTTATTTATAACTATTAATATTTCCTCATAGCTTCTGCATCTCAGCATACAAAGAGAATAATTTGGTCTCTGAGCCTTTTCCAGTTTGCAGTGGTTGGCACAGAGCTGACCTCTATACATTGGCCATGTTCTCTTGAGTACTTGACTTGAATAAGATTGAATTTCAAAGTGAAATATATTCACTTCCTTTTCCTCTCCCACCTTCAAAATTGTGCTGCTAGTGTTTTACCATAAACACCTTCAGATTAGCAAGGTGACCTGCCTCACTTTCATCTAATCACTTGAACCAAATGCCCTTTCCTAGATTTGACAATTGTATGGTACCTGAGGAGAAGGCACACTGCATAATACATAGCACGCCCTGGTGATCTGTTATCCCTTGCATGCCCTAGAAACTTTGCTGATTTTTGAGACCCTCTTTGATGTCTTTACTGCAGTGAGCAGTGAGGTTCTTTGTTTTCTGCATTTTCCTGCTCCATAGTGAGATATTTTAGGTACAGAATTAATAACTACATTAAAAGCCTACCTGTCCAATATCTGCCCAGCACTACTTTAAGGAAGGAAAACCATTATAGTGCAAATCAAGACACATTTCTCTTGCCAATCCTACCCAGTCCTCCTCCCAGCCCCCCCACCTTTTTAAAAGGTTAGAGAGGGTGTAATTCAGAAAGAAGTAATGGCTTCGTCCTCCCCTTACATCCTTATGGAATAAGGACTGGGATATGAGGGGGAACATCAACTGAGGTTGGCATCTGTACTAGTTTGAAAGCAAACCGGTGGGAGAACCCAAGTAGGAATTATAATTTAATAGGAAAATTAAGATAAAGGCAATAATACAGAAACACTGGCCTAAACTGACAGAGTCAGTATATGACCTGACACCCTGTTGGGCAGGGTGGTGGTAGCAGTCCAGTTAAATGGTGGCTGCAGTCCTGTTGGAGTGATGAATGTGATTCTGTCGAAGTGGTGATCCTGAAGTAAAGTCTGGTCCTTTTCTGGAGATCCACTGGTGATTATGGAGCTCTTCTCCTCTGGGAATCCAGTGGGTAATGCTGCTCCTGGTGTTCAAAACCTCAGATTATATCCAGGTAGGAATGCTTGGTTCCTCCCCCTGGGCGGAGCAGCTCACAAAGGGATGATGTAATTGTATGAGTCATGTAATGAGACTCGATGGCCCATTAGCAGAGATAGCCCCCAGAGGGATTTATCAGGGATGAGTCATGGTAGGAGATAACGAACACTGCCCCACCTGTTTTTAACAGCTTATGAAGATGGTGGTAGAATACATACTTTTGATTACGTCTTGCATTGTAAGCTAAGACAGCATCCTATCTGTGAACACAGGGCTGTACCTTACTCTTTGGGTATATGGTTTTCCTAGAAATGTACATTTCTATATTCCTAGAAGTAAGAGCAAAGCAACAGTAGTCCACCAGCTCTTCCCTGGAGACGTGGTGATGTGCTGCTGTATCCCATCCCTTTGCCTTTCTTTACACCCCTCCTTTGGTGCTAGTATGCTAAAATCAGAGAAAAGTTGATTTTAACTGCTGTTTCCTGCAGAAACAAAGAATAAAAGAAAAGAGTCCTGGAGTATGAATGAGTACAAGTTAGGAAACTGGTGACCTGAGACAGCATGCACAGCATGAAATGCTTTTTTCAAGTATACATACAACTGTTCTTACCTTATCTTTTATAGCAGTGATGTCTGTAAACGCTTGTGAAAACATTAAGAGCTGACTAGAAAAAAAGAAAAGAACATTCTCTTCTCTCCTCCCTTCTCAGTCATCTACAGGACTGTGTGAGCAGTGCTGAAACCCATACAATAATGACAAAATACAGTAACTGCTGAAAACATACTCTTTTAATGGAATAAAAAGCATCTATTTGTACAGTTACTTGCATACCATCACTTAGCACTGTTGTGCATTTCATTAATGTGGCTTTTTACACAATTATTCCACACAAAGCCATGCTCACATCACAAACTCAGGAGCTGAACTGTGTATCAAGGCAGAAAACGGTGATGTGGAGCAGATGGACTCTCAGATGTTCCCTGAGCCATTAGTCCTGCCTGAGTATGTTTGTACCAAAGAGCTCAATAGAGATAGGTGATGGGTGTAAGATGCAGACAGTCGGGGTTACATGAGAGGAAAGTGAAATGTCTGTTGGAGAATAGTGAGGCAGAGAAAGCACTCTCCATAGGGGTGCTCCCAAAACATCCTCATTAAATATTTATGCTGCCTAAAGGTGAATCTATAAAACAGTGGAGAAGTGACTGCTGTATGCCTAGCTTTGCAGCCAACAGCTCTTTCTGGTTAAAGCAGCTGATGATTGCAGTGGGAGCAGTGTGGGCTTCTAAATTTAAGCCTGTGGAAATGTTTGGATATATGAGGGGAGAATCAGGAGGAAGCCCATGAGATTGAATCCTCGCTGAAGTTTTTGTTCAAACAAACCAGTTCAAAATGAGCCTGGCTACACCCCCAGGTAGCAGTCAGGCCTTCCAGTAGCTGCAGTGTCTGATTGCATGAGTGGCTAGAGAAACTGCTCACAGGAGTACAGTCCATACTTAAGGGGGAAATTTTGATTCAAACATGCAAATATAGTTTAAACAAAAAAAGATTAATGAAGGAGGATTATTAAAGGGAAAAAAAATCATCTACAAAATGGAACAAAAGGCCACCAACGTGTGCAAGAGCTGCAGTAACTCTTTTATGTGCTCATTTGTTGCTATAAGAATGGCTATATATCAGAACATGCTAGTAGCAGACAGGTAATTGTCTCCTGCCATAAGCTGATGCATATACAATAAGTAAAACTTGGAGATTTTGTAGTTGTTTGTTTTTAAATTACTGTGTTCTGTTCCAGTCAGTCAACGAATAATGTGTGCTGTTTGAGGGAAGATGTACTGAATACGATGGAATAAAGGTAAACCACAAATTATTTTTATAAAAGCAATAGCTCAGATTCCTAGTGTAAATTCCACTTCTGTCCCTAGGGCTGGGAATTTCGTTGGGTAGGCATGCCCCAACACCTCCTCTACCTACTCACAGGAACCCCAAAGACAGAGCCACAAGGGGAATGGACTGTGTGGCTCCTGACTAGTTCCAGCTGATTCCATACTTCCAGAATATTAGGCAGATTCAATTATGTTATGGTGTCTTAAAAATTTGTCGTGAATATTTAGATGAAGAGTAACTTATGCCGGTAACAAGTGTATTTCTGTAATGAAAAATAACGACCGAAAGGATTTTTAAGTCTGGCATAAGTGCTGATTTGATTTTACACCTAGTTTTTAGGTATAAGGCTAATTTGCTCTAAGGAAAGCTCGCTGGTAACAGGATAAAGGTGTTTTGAGCATCTCAGAGCACTTCCTTGAAATCCTTGTAAAAACAGCTTCAGGAGGCATGCAGCCTTCTTAGAAATTACATCAGAGCTCTGATGAATTAACATTGTCTTTTACTGTGACAGAAAGACTTGTAAATGGTATTCAGAAGAATGATAAGGGTAATAGAAGTAGGTCAGCTTGGCAAATAAATAGCCTGACTTACCCACAGGCCTTGATTTGCTGGCACTTTGAGATTCTGGGCCAGCTATGTACCAAATCTGCTCATCTCATATCATATTTAATCCATACCATTTTTTTGTGGTTTGTCAAAGATTTATTTGATATACTGTGCGTATAAAAACTAATATTCCAGTGCTGAATTTTTTCAGTGGCTAGTTTAACTTGATTCACTGTGACATTCCCATGTGTAATGACATCTTAGCTACCAGTTTCACATCATTAATTATGATATTGCTCTGTACTGTGACAAGAGGCCTAAATTAAAACTTGTTTTAAAATATATAAACTGACATTTTTGCAGGGTCATTTATTTCATGAAGTAATAGATATTGCAGGCATGAAGGAAATATCAGTCCAAATTCTGTGTTTTCCAACAATCTTTATGGAGCAATAGCTGTTGGACAAACAGAAACAAAATTGATGTGAAGACCTTTTTTCTTTTTCCTGTTCACCCCAAGTCAATGTTTCAGAAGCATCAAGAGTTGTGAAAAGATTTTATATCTTTCATTGAAGAATTCTACTGAATGTGACCTTATATTATCCATTTAAGCATATGCTATGAAGGGTGTTCCAAAAGTCTTTCAGCAGGAATTTAAGCAGACACAGGCTTAGGAATTTAATCTAAATTGTTTAGGATTAACTAAAAAAATAATCACGATCATTTTATCCAGAGAATAATGGATTTCCTTAATCTGATTTGAAAACTGGATGCAATAGCAGTACTTGCTGTGTTTTGGCATAAAGCAAAAATGGACTGTAAGAAAAAGTGCTCTGATTGTGTGATTTTACCTTTTCTGTGTCGGTTTCACAAATTACCGTGTTATTTTGGGCACACAGTTGTTTGGGAGAAATGGCAATTTCTTGCTTCCTTTGCATTTCAGCACTGAAAGGTATCTAACAGCTCTTCGCTCCTTTTCTGCAGCAAGACATGCATTTGGTTTGTTAGCAGATGGTCTTTTTTTTCTACAGTGCTAATCAAACTTTGATGCATTTGGATTTGCACAAGGGAAAAGCTGACAAGGCTGACTGAGCACATCTGCTTGGCTGTTTCTTACAGTTCCTGAGATATGACTCAATATTCACTTAAGACTGAAATGCTGGAATTGGAGAGTCAATGTGGTGGCAAAAGTTTCATTTGCTGTAATTAACTAGGGCAGAGCGGCTGCTCACACTTCTCCAAATAACACTCAGGTTGACAGCACCAGCTCCTTTTAATTGATGAATTGCAACATTACTGTTTAGCAGCATCTGAGCAACATCCTGTTTGTGAAAAACCTGAGTAACCAGGGAATTCCACTTGGCTGTTCTGAAGTGGGTTGTTTTATAAACAAGGCAGTCTCAAGTCTTGTTCTTCATGTTTTGATGTGCATGGAGGTAATGCATATATAGAGAGCTTTCAGGACTGAGGATTGAATCAAACTCCTGGTATTGAAATTGATACAGCAAGAATGGGCAGAAAGGGTCTTTCCATGTGAATAAATATGGTTTTGATGTTTTTGTTGTTGTTGTTTCTTGGTTTTTTTTTGTTGTTTCTGTTTGTTTTTGTTTTGTTTTGTTTTTTAAACTTCTTGGTGCCTGTGTCAGTAACATATATGATACCTGAGCTGTGACCAGCAGCTCTATTTTTTTACTGGTTAAAAAAATAGATTTTTTTATTTTTTAAAATTTTTTTACTGTTTTTTTTTTTTTTAATTTTTTTTACTGTTTTTTTACTGGTTCCTCTCTGCATCCTAATATTGTGCTTTTTGGTTACTTGTACAATGAAAAGCCAAACTTTTATCTTTTCACATTTTTTCTGTTCTACCCTGTATATTGACATGTGGGAGACAATGAGTTCCAAGTTTTTATACTGAGTGTACTGAAAATTTTTATGCAGCTCTAGCTTTTCAGTCATGCAAATAGAATTTCAGACTCATCTGTGGTAAAATGACATGAATGATCTCTTTGGTGGCCATGTTCTTTTCATAGCACTACTTGACAGAAAGGCACATCCTACCACAGAGGAAGGTCAAAACTGTGATAGGGAAGTTCAGTTCAGTGTAGCATTGAAAAACAGTTTGAGAACACAGTGATGAAAACTGTTCCCTTAGTCCCTGCAGGGCATCCATCATCTGGGGCTTCCTTAGCATATCTTTTGTGACTGTTCCAGAAAAGAGGCTTGTAGGAGGACATATGTTAATAAATACCACCTATTCTTTTGTTAACTGAAGGCTCTCATATGATTTCCAAGAGTGTTTCTGGCTCATTTTAATCTCTAGATTCTGCCCTACAAGTGAGTAGCTCTGCTTACAAAGTTGTTTATGACCAGGAAATGTTTTAATACTCTAATGATTAGAGAGAACATACAAAGAATCTGAAAAGAAGATGTAAAAATGAAGAGTGAAGGAGATTATAAGAAAAGACAGCATCTGAGTGTGCAATGGATATAAAGGGTCACCTATTTCCAGTGAAAGGAACTCCAAGTAATTAATTTGCTTCGTAATGGGCCCATAAATATTTCAGTGTGTTCAAACTGATGTCTCTAAATAAGCAATTTAGAAATTAGTTTATATGGGCTACACCAGATAATTAAGTTTTTATTTTTCAGTCAGGGAATTTAACTGGATAATGCTGGAGCTTACTGTTTGCTGGATTTAAGAAAGTGGAGTTTGGCTTGTTTACTTGGTTCTCTTTATTCTTTCTTAATTTATGTTCCCTGTGAATGGATAACTCCAAAAAACTATGTGAAAAAGAGGTTGTATTTTGCAAGACAGAAAAAAATCAGTGAGTATCACCAGAATATTGCAAATCATTCTTGAAATGACAATACTAAAGAAGGATGGTAACAGCACTGGTTTGGTGCTTCTCTGTAGACCATTCTTATGCAAATCTTGAAACCGCAGTTTCACCTGAAGTTTCTAGAATATAAGAGAAGGCAAAGACTGATTTTTGAGACAATTTTTGGTTTCCTTGTTTAACTGTATTTTCAGAATGAGATGAGAGGAACATTTAGTTACTTTTGAGTTGTGGTTAGGTTAAAAAAATAAAAAGACAACATTGGCAGAACTCACCCACTGCCATTGGCTTGGGCATCTAGCTGCATTCTGGGGTTATTTTCTCAAGTGAGCTGTGCCACAATGTTTTCCTTTATCCTAGAAAATACTGCATGTACATTATACTAACAATAGAGTTTGTTTTTTTGTTTGTTTGAGATGGTTCATTTTGTCTTTTTAATTTCAGTGCAACATTCGCAACTCCAATCATTATTTGAGTAATTTTAGTCCACTTTTATTCATCCCAGTTCTGATTTCTGTGCAGTCATATTACAGGTAAGTATTATTGGAATATTCTATATGTATTGATTCATCAAGATGGCCACATTTGTACTGGTAAGTGAAAATAAAAATTGGTAAATTTTTAATAAGGCATTTTCTTTCCCTTTTAATACTAAGCCCTCCTAACCACCTAAAATTTATTTATGGTACTGGTTTTTTGGGTGGGGTTTGGATAAAGAATGATTCTGCAACAGCTTAAAATAGAGAAGATGTTCTTCACTTCTTAGCATATACACATTTCGATATGCATATGTATTATATAATATATAATAATATATATTTATTTGACTGATACAGTTTATCTTATACTCCAATATTTAATTTTTACTTGAAGTGGTATAGAGAAAACCAATTAAATAGAGAAACTATTGCTCTTTCAGAAAATGTATTTTCTCTGTTGCACAGGGATACCATTACTTAAGATGGGATTTTTTGGGATTTTTTTTTAATCACTCCCCACTTATCAGAGATTCAAGAATTCCATATCTGCAAGGGACAATAATCCTTTCTGTACATTGTAATTGTGATGTTTCTCTTTTTTGACTTACAGCACATCACTTTGTTTGTCATATAATGTTATGATAAAATTTTCCTTATAGCGATTGTACACACTGCTGGGTCTAAAGCTGGATTTGGGTTGTGGTATTCAGTAGTATCCATGGAATAATAAAATGAAAGAATTTTGCTTTTTTGAAAGCATGGAATATAAAAAATGAAGTTAAGAGACAGAGGTGAAGCAACTGTGTTATCTAGAACCTATGGCAAGCCAGCATTCCCTTGATGCCTGAGTTCAAGCATTTCATCATTTGGCTGTTATACAGCAATGGCGACACATCATTTTCCATGATAACCTATTTTTTTAATATAAGCCATAATATCTGAGTTGGGTTGTCAGATATAAGGAAATTTTATGATCCACCAATATCTCTCCTTTCTTATAAAAGTCTAGATTGATCCATATTTCCACAGTAGACAAAATTGGAAAGTTCTCAGATCAAAAAACAATTAGAGTTTGAGCAAAGTTTACTTTTGTATTTGAAGTAGAGCTGACAATGACAAGTTTTGTCACATCACTGTAGAATTGTGCTATACAGTGAGATTCCCATAGATGACCACAGAATCATAGAATGGTTTGTGTTGGAAGGGACCTTAGAGATGAAGTAAAGCTGATGTTACTTCTCAGGGCATTAATTTTGGATAATGACATTATGCATAACTGGTTCTCTCTGCAATTGCAGTTTGTTCTAGAGATCCTCTTTAGCTCAGACTAAATTCATTTATGTTGTCTAAACAGTTATTGTTCGACCTCAGAGGTGATTGCCCATCAGAGCCTGGGAAATGGTTTAGATTTGTTTTAGTCTCTGGTACACAAAACTGAAGGAAGAAAAATGAGAGTCAAAACCTGCAGCTGGATTTCTTTTGGGTATTACTGAAATATGTAGTAAGTGCGACCAAATACTGAAAAAAAGATGTCTGACATCTAAGGGGTGTGATTTTTGAACAGTGAAGGAGAAATGAGATGGAAGAAGAAAGTTCATCCAGCCTCCTCCTTTACAGCAGCGTTACATGGATGCTTTGTACTGCACAGACTTATGCAGTAAGTACGGGGTGTGACTGCAAAGCAAATCCTTTTATAAGATATGATTGATTTTATTATGGGTTGGTAGAATTTTCCTTGGTTAACTTCATATTTGGACCATAGTTTTCCACATCTGTGAAGGCTTATGAAAACATTAGGAGTTGACTAGAAGAAAAAGCGTAGGAAATTCTTTCTCCTTCCTCTCCTCTTTCTCCTTCCTCTCAGTTGCCTACAGGACTGCCTGAGTAGTGCCTAGGTTGATGTCCTTATGCTCTGCTGCAGGGGTGGAAGACAAAATTACCTGTGATCTTTCCTGGCATATTCCTGTAGCAAATATCTATTTGTCATCTATTACAAATTTTATGTTTGTTTTTGGGTGATGGAAAGTGTTATGGAGATGAAACAGGTTCTCCATAGCCTCTAAGTACTAAAAATCAATGTCATGCCTGTGATTTGGAGCGCTGAGCTTAATGTCTCAGGTCCTTTTTTTCATGTTTCCTTCCTTTGGATTAATGGACATCATAAGAAATAGAAGAAGTAAACATAGATATACATGGGTATACATAGCTCAGATACAAATATGCTACAGAAACTGTTGGTTTATAATATTCCTGTGTAAAGAGAAGAAAGACTTGGGATGTACATTTCTGAGTGCTTGTCTTTAGATAACGTTGCTGGGACTTTTGAAATGTTACATTAAGCTATAATGTGCTACTTTGATCATATTTTAGTGGCTGAAGATCTCCTCAGCTCACAATTAGTATGTAAGCTGGAAAGGAATGGACTCAGAATCATCTGCGCTGTCACAGATTTTTCTCACAATTCCAGCTGATGCCAATATCTGAAAAAAAGCTACCTACTTGCTTCTCACCCACTGGGACAATTTGGGAAGATAACATAGTTCGTGTGTGTGCATTATTCAGACACGTACATTTGACGTATCTATAAACTCTACATATCTGTATATGGGAACTCATATTCATAGATGTGGCAAAGATGGTAGTTAAAATTCAGTCCCAGATTCATACCTATTGTAAGAACATATCACAACCAAGCAGTTCAGGGCTAAAATTCTTCTGCACAGCCTAACAGAATATTAGGATTTTGAAAACTTTAGAGGATGTTCTGAGATAGGATAAGAACAAGCGAGCCTTACTTACTCATAGCTTTCAAAGACACTGGTCTAATAGTCTGAAGACCCATGTTCCTTGTGGAAATGGAGAGTATATGCTTTGTCTACGAAGAAGTTACGAGACCACATTTGTTAGAATCCAATTATCTATACAACAGTAGTTTTCTGAATGCAAGGTGCAGCAGTCTTAGAAGGCATGGAGATAACACATATACCCTCAGGTTAGCTACAGAAACATAATGACTGTGTAAAAAGAACTAGCCTTGAAAAATTGCCTTTGTAAGTATCTGTAAAGAAATTATATTGCCTTCATTTAACAGATGAGGGAAACTGACATGAAGGAAATGTTAAAGCAAGTACCTATCTTTAAGCAGCTTTCTGAGCTTATCTTTCAAGAGCTCAGACTGTAATTGACTGAAAATCTATAGCACTGTTGCCTGTTGAAGCACATTTCCTGATCACGTTCCTACACCATAATCACAGGACCTTCCTATCTTAGCAGAAAGTCACTTGTCTCCATATCTGCAATTACTTAACACAGCCTGAGTAATCCTGAGGCATTTGGATTTGAAGTCAAAAGTAAAGTGGTTACAGAGATCAACAAAGAAAACCATTGTGAAGTGTAATTCAGTAGCATGTGCCACTGTATCTGTAACACCTCTGGTATTTGAATAGAGGCCCTTAGATCAGAATTTTGGAGATTGTGTAAGAAACATCCAGTAAGATAAAGACGTGTTGTCCATTCAGTTTTTTGTGTCAAATATTTTTTTAAGTCAGCATGAAGAAAAAAATCTTTGAAACCTGTCAGCCTATCAATCAAACCATGACTTTGAGGATCAGGAAAACATTACCTTATATGGACTCTGGCAGCAGCATATCTATGTTATTGTTTCTGATATTAAGTTAGAAGCTGTGTGGAAGGATCAGGGACAGGTACTGCTCAATGAGGTTGTTTTTCACAGTAACACCTCTCATAAATTTGGAAAAAGGGAGATTATGTGAATTACCTCTAGTATAGTGTAAGTGGATTTATAAAAAAACATTTTAAAACTTTGAGGAACATACTACAACTAAAACCACAATTAATATATTTATCATAATGAATATTCAATCAGCAGCTGAAATGGGACTTCAGGAGTACTATTTGGAATGTTTTAAAGCATTGGTGTCACGTAAAAATATATGTATCTTTCCATACTAATCTCTTGTTCCAATATGCTGCTTTGAAGTGCTGGGGACTGTGGGAAAAGGCAGCAATTGTATGACTGGCAAGAGAGTCTGCTATTGCCCAGAGGCATGGTGTGAAGAAAGACTAGATCTGAAAAACAGCAACTAGGAACTCAATAGCAATAAGGATCAACTCTCTAAAGCACTTTTTCTTACTTCCCTTCATTTAAGTGATTGGGGCAGTGGGATAGCTTCCCTCTGCTGATTAGAGGTTTTCAAGACGCTATGTCCTAGAAACTTCACAGTTCTTAAGACGGTGAAGCTGCAATTCAAACGAAGGCTCTCATCTAGGCTTATGCGCACAAAACCACAATCGGGACACGGGGCACCTGAAGCCCAGATTGGATGTCCCCCACTTTTAATTTCTTACCCTAATTTTATTCAGTACATACTTTGGGATATTAAGCAATTAATCATATTTTAGTGCCTCAAGCTGGACATCCATAAAGTAATGTGCTGTTGCCGACCACATGGGAAAAACACAGAATAAGTGAACTCCCTATCTGGTCCATTATAAATGCAACGATGGAATCCAGATCTTCATGCTGTCTCACCTTGGGATTGCCACTTTTACTTGCAATACCTTTCCTTACTGTCTCCATACTTCTATGCAATGGTAGGTTAAAAATCCTGTAGATAAAAGCCTCCAACAATTTGCAATATTGATCATATGCAAAACTGAGGAGAAAAAGCACTCCTGTTGTCACATGGTTAAAGACTGGTGGGTTAGTACAGGATGGATTTTTCAGCCAAAGAAAAGTGTAGCTGGGGGATGTGTTAGCTTAGTGTGGGAAAGGAATCTGGGACCACTTCTAAACTCCGGATTTGGAAGGTGTTTCAACTACAGTAAACTTCAAAAAAGCGCCTGAAGTGCTCCAGCATGTGTTTTTCCTTATCCACTGGCAAAACTTTCATCTTGTCCTTCAAGTGGATGTCTTTTGTCCATGACTCGCTCTGCCCTTGGCAGCGATAGTGCTGCATGAGGAGGAATAGTGAGGAGCTGCATTTGAATACTGCAGGAGGTAAAGTCTCTGCTATCTGGGCCATTTTCCCCCTGATAATGGGTAACTCTGCTTTTACTTTCCAAGGCCGTTCTGGATTTTATGTACCATTCTCATATACACCTTTTCATAAAAAGAGTTTCTCACTGTACAAGACCAACTTATTTTGGATTGAACAATTTGATTACCTCTCTGCAGCTGTTACAGGCCACTCAGAGAATGACTTTTAAGAAGAGCAATGACAGGATGATTCTTGTGGCAGCGATTTCAGGTGATTCCACTCCCTTGTCTGCTGGTTTGAGTTTGTGCTGTCCCCTCTTCACTGCATGTGGGTATGACTTTGAGTACCCATAGGGTGTTACTTCAGCAAGATTTGTGGACTTTTTAAATATATGAAATGTTTGTATATATATATTTTGTGCTGAAATCCTCCTTAATTCTCTGTAATGATCTTAACAGGATGACAGGAAAGTGAGTCCAGCTTTCAATTCAAGAGAACATTTTAGCGTTTGATGAGCTCTGTGTACATGCGTAAGTGCTGTGGCATGAATAAGAATGAAAGCAAGTGGTTTCATGGAATAGAAACATGCAAGCAAATGGCACCAGTGTGACTGGTGCTACATGTGGTTATTTTGCTACATGTGGCCAATTTCGTGTGCTTTGCTGTTGCTACTGAAGGAAATGCTATCCCACTGATGTATGTGAAAATGTAGACATGTTGGGGGCTGGGCTTTAACTGATTCAGATGACTTACTTGAAAAGATGTTTTTTATCTTCAAACTCTACAATGTGTTCCTTCTTTCTTTTTTTTTTTTTTTTTTAATTCCTGCAAGTGTTCAAATTCTGTTCCTGTACCTGTGTATTTCTTGGTAATATGTGCTCCTAAGTATCTCTCTGAGCTATGAATTAATTTTGATAATAACATTTATATCCCTATACCTTCAGGTTTCTTTCACAGTTCTTATGAAAAATCTTTTCTTGATAATAAGATTTTTACATAGCAATGACATTGCATATCTATACTTTAAACATTGTTATTGATGTGATTTTATCTAAGAGATTTTAGCATGTTTATCTTTAAGGAGACCTTTGAGGGAAAATTAGCATTTTGTTTTATTCATGTAATTTCTCCTGGTTTGAACCTGAACTATTTTGAGGAATTTTACTTAAAAGTATCTAGAGCTTAATACATAGGACACAACTGTCTCACTCTGTTACTGCGGAGTTTACTAAATGGAGAGGTGGAAACACCAGAGGCTGGTGTCTTAGTTCATTGTAAAGAGGAAGCTTAACAGTGTAAGGTATTTTTTAGTCCTTATTTCAGTAGCTGTGGTCCACCAAGATTCCGAAGTGTTGTTCTAGGCTAAATGCAAAGTAGTATCCAGTGCATTTTCCTTTTTTACAGACCAAGAACAAGGTCTCGAGCTGCAAGCTGTCATCTGTCTGGGGTCAGCAGCAGCAAAGATTGCCTTTGTAACTGTGTTTTGGTTAGAGCTTCTAGAAGCTCTTTGGGCTTGGTTTGATTTACTGCTTTTTCTCTATTTCTCTGTGTAAAGGTTCTTTAAGATGAATGAGAAGGCCCTTAGAAATGCCTTCTCTGCAAGGGGCATTGCTGCTGAGTTCACTGCTAGCTGAAGGTATGTACAGCTGAGCTAAGCTAATGGTTCTTTGCTGCCAAAAGGGACAACCCAACTCCCTCCCAGTGACAACTCCTTGACAGCTCTTTTCTGAACCAGTTCAGTTTGCTGTCTCAGTAGGACAGGGTTTTCTTTTCCTTAGGGATAATGAGTTTGCTGCTGCTTTAGTTACGTGAGTTAACTTGGCAACGGGCAGTATGTTCAATGTGCCTGAAATGTCATGAGAGGCAGCAGCACATGATCCAGGGAAGGAGAGGTGTCAGGTAATGTGCAAAATTGTGACATGGAAAGCTGTCTGGGAAGCCACTGGTTTACAGCTGGAGCATACTGAGTCCTGAACAGGCTTACCAAATGTAGTTCAGACCTGACTAAAAGCTTTTCTACTCCTTTCCCTACTCAGCCTCCTGTGTAGTGGTAGAGCATAAGAGAATCAATTGTATGAAGTTATTTTCCTCAGGGCTGATTCAGAAAAACCCATCTCCTTTAATTTCATCTTTTTCACAGGAGGGTCCAACCTTGCTTTTTACACTCTCCTCATAAAAACCTGCTTTTAATCTCTTCTGTGGATTAGAGCTTTGGCCGTGGAGGTGTAATAAGGGTTGCAGTTTTCATATCCCTTGGGTCACAGAAACAGCAGTATTTTGGCTTTTTTAAAACTGGAGTTTTATGTTTATCTTTCCTGTTTTCCAATGTACATTACTGGGCTTTATTAGTGTGACTTCCATTCACGCAGTGGGTATTACAAAACTCAGCCTGAATCCCTGAAATTGCCTTTAGAAATTACTTTTCCTATTGCATCATATGCTACCTTTTAAAGGAGAATTCCCTGACCTAGGGACTGGCTCTTGGCAAAGAAACCACATTGTCTTATTTTCCTTCTCTGCTTTCCCTACTTGTAGATATTTGAGAGAAATCAGGACTTTGAAAGAAATAGATAAATTTGAACTCTCCGTGTCAGTCATTTTGAGTCTTCTTGGCTTTATTGCACTTCACTGAACAAATAAAGAATGTAAAATCAAAACAAGAAATTGAGTATTATCTATATATCCTATTACATTTTTCATCATAGCAAAAGCTGTCACTGACTGGTGAAAGTTGGCAGGGGGATCCACTGCTGCCTATGTTTCTCATTGTTAGTATCTGCCTTCCAGTGGTACACAAACATCCTGATTGAAATTGCACAACAGATAATTTGCTGAAATAAAAAACTTTGAAAGTGGAGTCCTTTATTTTCCTTAGAATAAGAAGGTCACAGAGCCATTCTTTTTATCAACCACTCATTAAATAGAAAAGGATCTAATTAATGAAGTTGTCTATTGACCATTTTATTGTGCACAGTACTCCCCTCTAAAGTAAACCAGTGATGTCTGCCTTTATACTGCAAAACATCAGAGAAAGAATGTCATTAAACTAGTATTTGAATAATTGTGAACCATATGATTTAGAAACAGAAAAGCTGTTTGTATTACACCTAAATCTTGCCAAGACTGAATTTTCCAATTGGATTTTTTTCCTTAGGGAGCATACTATGAACTGCTGAAATTTATACTGTGCTACTATAAAGCACATATTGTATCAATTTTCTTCTCTGATCAAGCTACTTTTAATTACCTGTGATCTAGGAAATTTACTTGATTCTCTGACTTATGTTCCTGTAATTTTAAGCAAGAGTTTTTCTCTTTGATCATTACACCTTAAAAACAAGCACTTATCTTAATGTTGTCTCCTAATTTGAATCTTTTTTATGATTTCTTTTTTTTCATCTCTAGTTCAGAGTTTTTACCTTATGCAAGGTAACGAATATCTAAGGGCTCTTCTCCCTGCTGGAATATTAACCAGCCAATCTGGGCTTTTCTGCCTGGTGTGTCCCTGATGAAGTATGTGAACAGGAGCTTTTTGTAACAAGACTAGGACTTCTGTTTCAAGAAGTAGTGTAAAACACAATTGAAGCAGGTTGTCAGCAGATTTTCTGAGTGGTAGAGGGAGGAAAAGTAACAGGTTAACAGTAGGAGATCTTCCTCTCTCGGTAATAACGTGTTACTCTTTTCTTACCTGATTTGATTGTGTTGACCTTCTTGGCAGTATTTATTGCTAGCCATTAAAAGGCATTTCTTTCCTCTGGTTTCCTCATTATGTCAAGTCCTACATGTGTATAAATTACTGCCAATGCTATTTCTCCCCAGCATTTTTTCTCCTTTCACTGCACAAATAATTTTGCATTGACTTCCATTTCCCACTGACATTTCACTTGACTGTCTCCTCAATATATTATTTCCAATATTCTAACTTTTCCAGTTTCCTTCATATTACTATTTCTCTTCTCCTCTCTTTTATGTTAACATCAGTGTTCTATCTAGCAGGAGCTAAATGCATGCAATTAAGGTGGTCATTTCACACCTGTCACAACTGGTTGATTTAGTTCTGCTTAGAAATAGAAATTCACTTGATTCTGATTTCATAAATTTATGTGTCTTGACTGCAGTTTGTCAGTTTCTGAGGCTTATATGTCAACCAGATTAAAATGCATTTTTTTTTCCTTTAAACAAAATTAACATTAATGCTTTTGTCTTTTTTTTTTAATGCATTCTCTTATCCCTTGTCCATTCCTTTCCAGGAAAAGAAAGCAATTTGTAGCCTACTGATGTAATTTGCTTTTATCTGCCTAGGGGTTTTTTGTACCTGAAAAATATAGTGATATCAGGTCTAGGATGCTCCGCAGTTTAAGGGATATTGTGAGAATGGATCAGAACTGTTTGCTGTGCCAGTCTGCTTTTCTCATGCAGCTGGAAAATATCCTCTTGGCATGTGAAAGCCCCTGGGAGTGTCTCAGCAGGCAGGCAACTGGAGTGGCTCAGCTTCACAGGCATCCTGGGGGCTGCTTAGCACATCAGAGTAGAATGTTACCTCTGACAGAGGGAGGCAACAGTAGTGCCACACACTAGAATCTCGGTTTTTTTCACAGTGTTCCTTGTGTCTCCATGTTGGCAAAGCTTCTTTTGCTGGTAGTTTGATGGCACTTTGGGGGCTGTGAGGTGGGATAGTTTTAGTGGTTGCAAATCTGGCTAATTTCATAAACACATGAAGGAAAGAATGGATACAGATGAAGGTCTAATGACCGTCTATACAAGCTATAGTTCAATTTATATGCTAAACTAAGTTAAGTTAAATTAGATTTATTATTCCCCTCTATGTTATGCTTGTTGTGGAAATAAAATCGCAATTTTCTTGATGTCTCTAGTTATCTTACAAATAAGACATTAGAGCTAAAATAGAAGGAAGAAGGGGAAAATGGAAAACATTGTTCATAAATATATGAACAGCTGTTTTGCAAGCAGAAAATCCTGCAGATTTCCACCATTAGTTCTATATTCTCTCGCAGAGTGAATTCTTGACAATCGCGTTATCCTAACTATCTAGCCATCAGTAGGATTCTCCTGCTGATGAGTTTATAGGTCAGTTTATTGATACTAGAGACTGTTTTGGCAGGATAACATATCTCAGGAAGGACAGATTTGATAACATTTGAAAAGCTAGATTTAATCAAGGTAACATCAGCTGTTTACAAAGTAAGGTTTAAAGAAAATAGGACAATTCTTTTGCTTTACTTTCAGAGAGATATTGCATGGACAATACTGTATATACACTGAATAGTCCCTTCAGATATTTTGGTAAATTCACTTGGACTTTATTTGCTAGGAAAAGGCATCAGAATCTGCAGAGAGGAGAATATATTATGGATATTATTTAGTGTGTATTGGTTGTCCAGTTCTATTAGTTTTTACTTTCATTTTGCTACTGATGAACCTTTCAATCCTTTGCATGGTGAAGAGGGCTAATGTACTCCATTACACCAGAAAAATGTGACTTTCATCTAAAGATTGTCTTCAGATCTTGCTAAAGCTCATGGGAATGCAAAATAAATGAGTAATAAGAGACCTGGGGACAGTAGAAGCTACTCTTTGCTATGCTAGGAACTAGAATTTTAAAAATGCCCTAAAATGCTAATGTATTAGACATTACCCACACTTAAGATATTGTTTCCTGAAAGGCAAAGGAATGGCAAAATCTAAAATGAGGGAGCTGGGCTTGTTCAGCCTTGAGAAGAGATGACTGAGGAGGCACCTCATCAATGTATACAAAAATCTGAAAGGAGGGTGTCAAGAGGATGAAGCCAGGCTCTTCTTGGTGGTGCCAGGCAATAGGACAAGGGACAATGGGAAGAAACTGATGCACAGGAATTTCCACCTGAATATGAGGAAGAACTTCTTTACTGTGTGGGTGACAATGCACTGGAACAGATTTTTCAGAGATGTTGTGGAGTCTCCCTCACTGGAGATGTTCAAGAACCAAACGGATACAATCCTGTGCTCTGGGGTGACCCTGCTTGAGCAGGGAAGTTAGACCAGATGACCCATTGTGGTCCCTTCCTACCTTACCCACTCTGTGGTTCTGTGAACCCAGATTCACAAACAGCACTGTGGTATTTGAAAGGCTCAGAAAAACAATTAGAAAATCCTGAATGCTGGGCTAAAAGCCAGAGAAAATGCAAAGCACAAGAGTATGTCTCAAAGCTCCTTTCTCTCCAGATGTCACTAACTTATCTGCTTTGAGGTATGGAGACTAAAATCCATCCTAAGACAGACACACTTTGGCATTAGTTTTGAAAGAATAGAGCAGACCTTCCTTCTGTCCATCAAGACAGGCAATCCAACAATTCTGCCAAGTGGTGTGTTTTATCTAATGATCTGTAGGAAGTTCAGAAAGGAGGAGAGTAGGAAAGGCTGTATAGTCCAGCAATTAGGACCCTTACTTTGTGGGGAGTGAGGGTGGGGAATCTTGTCTACCAGTTCTGCTTTCACAATTATTTATGGAGATTGTTCTGTAAGCATGAATCAGAATCTGGGTTTCCTCATCTTATGTTGATGTCCCAGTTGATGTCCCAACTAAGAGAACATGGACTTGGTTTACTCATTCTACTTTTTTTCTGCTAGGCCTATTCCTCTTCCTTTTTTCCTCTGCTTTTCTTATTTTTTTTCTCTTTGTGAGAGACCCAGTTTAAAGTGGAAAGTGAATTCACCTGGCTTAAACTGATGGGCTGATGGGTGATGGCAACTTTTTCTAAGAGACTGAAAATGAGCAGGTCATGAAACCAAACTTTACCATTCTGGGTAAATATTTGAATGACCAAAGAATTATCTATTATCTACAAATATTTAAAATAAATATAAAAATAAAGCATTTTCTGAGATGCCTGTCATTTTGATATGTGTAAGGGACATATCAGATTGGTCACCAAATTCCACCCTCCCTGGCTCTAATTGCTGGCCATTTCCTGGCCCATGGCCACCATTGCCCTGATCCTCTGGCAGCCCTTTCCCACAGCTCCCTAGTCAGACCCTCCAAATATGTCACCAAAGGGGTTCAACAGGTGGAGCAACTGGTGGATGCCTGAGCAGAAAACCTACCTGCAAGGTTGCAGGCCAGAAAGGAACAGCTGTGAGTGATGCAGAGAGTTGTGCTGGCTGAAAGGCATCTTTGAAACTGCCAAGTAGGATTATTTCCTAGGTCTTTCGTTGCTTAAGGAAAGAAGGCTTTCTCAACATTCTTTGAAAATAAGATGTTTTTGGTAAAATCCTATTTGCATCATCAAGTTATCTTACTGGATTCAGGATGGTCCTGAGTATAGATCAGTCTTGGAGGCAAAAGGACCTCAGTGAGATGTACAATGTGTTATTTAATTTTTTAATTGACAACAGATTGTTTGTGATACAGGCATTTTTTAAATGTTATGTTCGACACATACAGTTATATAGCGATGACAGCAGAGATTCCATGTCAGACCATGAAAACACAAGGGAGCTGGTGTCCTTCTGCTCACTCTGTTTTCAGAAAGACACTAGTGTGGTGTATTTGAAAATGCATTTCTGGCTTTCTAGGGTACGTGCTCTTCTGTATGCAACGTGTTTTTCTGTATACTGTCACCTTGTCAGACATGGTGTCTGTATTTGCTTCAGTTTCTCCAGTCACTTGTTCTACTTGCATCATTCAACTCAGTCTGATTTCTCTAGAGCTTCTAAGGAATTTTTGCTGATAGGATGACACTCAGGGATATTTAAGCACTTTACTGAATCTAGAGCTTGACCCTTTCACTAGGATGTACATTGGATTTACTATCTCAGCCTTCTTGCATGACAATACTACTGTAAACAACGCTACTCTGATTGTCAGAGTTCCTCAAGAGTTCGAGAAACTGTTAATTTGGTTTGTTTTTAAAAATTTGTGCTTTTACCCATGAAAGAAAAATCTAAGAGTGAGCAAGATGTTTTAAGCTGATACAGTAATTGTTAGAACTTTTCTCTGAGCTTAATACTTCAAATAAAACATCTGAGCTGTAAAAAGTGAAAAATAACATGTAGGTCAACATGCAAACAGCAAACAAACATCTCAAAACAAGATTTTGTCAGTTCAATCAAGCTCAGACTGATGCAAAGAGTGAAATTGTCCAGCTTGAATGTTTCTGCTTCTGAAACACAGAGATTCTAAATGGCAAAACACATATTTTTCTTATTCCTTTGACAGATAATTTCTCCATAGCGGCAGTGTTTCTGAGTGGGAATTTCATCCAGGTCAACATTCTTACATTCTGTCTGCTTATTTTCTATTTAAAAAAAAAATCGCCTGCCTGCAAAATTATTTCTAGCATAGTATTGATATAGGATTTAATGGATTTTTTTTTTCTTTTTTTTTCTGTTGGCCAACTGAGCTAGCTTAGCTCAGTAAAGAGTTTTTATATCTTGCCAAAATTTCCTTGCTGCGGCAATATAAAATAGCATTTGACATAGGGTTATTTTTTTGTAATTGGTTCAGCCACTTTTTCTATAGTTCAACATCCCTTTTCAATGAATAATTTATCTGTTATATGTCCCTCTAGGGTGAAAATTGTCCTTGATTTGTTTTTGTTGATACATTTGGAACCAAAGTACATAATTTGCTTCTAATGGCACCTGGTAGAATTAATATAATCTGGGAAATATTTTTTATCTTTTTATGCCCAAAATGTAAGTGGAATAGGTATTTCTTACTCCTGTGCAAGTCAGCATAGACTTGCAGAAATTAATGACTTCTAGTTTTAGGTAAACAGGAAAAAGAAGGATATATCAGTGAGACTGCCCAGAAAAAAAAGAGGAAGTCCAAACAGTATATTATCACAAATATGCATCCAGAAACAAAGACATTTCCAGACCCTGCAGATGAAAAATTTGAGAGGATTGAGATGTTCTTCAGTCACTTCTCTGCCTGGACACTTTGCTATTATCTGTCATTGCTTATTTGCTTTCTGTAGAGCCTGTTAGGTTCTATCATCCCTGTTGCAGTGGGATCACACATCGAAAGACTTTGACCACCACTTGCCTAATATTTCTGAGTTTAAAAACTGCCTTTCTCTTTGTTTAAATTTTGTTTTTGCCTACCAGCTACCTAAAGTCAACCCTGATGTAGCAAGCAAAGCACCAACAATAACTAATCAGTCTGAGTCAGTCTTCTGTTCTGATGGCACTCACAGCTGATAAACAGGAACCTTATACCTGAGAGCACCAGTTTCTTAGGCAGAGGTGGGAGGGCTCAGCTGCAGAAGCTCATAAAAATCTTTTGCTGGTGGGAAGTACCCAAGAAATTTACTCTTTATTGCTGAATTTCAGAGACAGAGAAGCACCAGGTCAATAATACATTGTTCTCATGCAATGTCATCTCCCTGCTCTATGTCATCCTTTGCAGTGTCATCTCCTTGCCGTATTTCCCTTGTTTATACACCAAAACCTGATGTTTAGCCTCTTAGCTACAGCCTTATACTGGGGACTGGTTTTCTGTTGGTTTTGTAGCATTATGCTCAATCTAATTTTATCATCTACCACTCCATTTGATTACATCTGTACTGTAAACCTCTACAACTGGACTCTATACCTGTTACATATTGTTCATTTCACAGTGCCTACCTTTATATTTTGGGAGTCTTGAAGTGCATGTTTTTCAGCTAAGCCCTTCTTACAGAATATCCAGGCTGGCCAGTTTGAGCATCACCAGCTATAGTGTTCTCAGCACTATAAGCTTTACAGTGAGCTTTGGCACCATTTGCAGAATTTATCTACTCTTGTCTTTTCATATTTTCTGTAGAAAAACAGTGAGTACAATTGGGTTTTAATATAAGTTTTAATTAAATAGGCTTATCTAGGTTTTGTTTTTTGGTTTGTTAGCTTAATAGGACCAGTGAGTTATTAAGCATACAGGATGAATGGTGCTCACCATTCATGACCAGCTATTTAATTTTTCACTTTTATCTTCTTCATTCAGTATTTGGCCTTATATTTTATTTATTTCAAATTATAAGAACATGCTCTGAAGGTGGAATTATTAATTTCCTCATGGACTTTGCTGCAGTACTCAGTGTAGTGCATCATACTTTTTTCAGTGCTTCTGAGGCATGTATTTGAATACATTTCCAACAAACTCCTCTGAGGTACAATGTTATGAATATTCCTGTTGTACTGAGAAGAAACTGAGATACATGGAAGCTTAGACTGCATTTTCACAAGAAGTGAAACTGATGCTCTTTTTCTTCTTCTTCTTTTTTTTTTTTTTTTTTTTTTTTTTTTTTTTTTAAACTTGTTAAACCCTTTTGTGAGTCATTTCAGTTTGTTATGTAGAAAACTACTTTTATTTCTTTCTCCCTGGGTAAACTTCCTGCTATGTCGGAGTTTTGTACAGGCTTGGGAGTGGTTTCAGGAGAAGTGATTGATGGGATTGGACTTCTCTACCTGGCAAAAAAAGTGGGATAGTTAGATTTGTCTGCCTGTATCTCTTCCAATCTCATCCCAAGCTTACATACAGCTTAGAAGGAGCTGCATTTATAGCTATCACTGAGCTTAAAGGCCAGTTGTTTCCATAAACTGTTGCTACATATTCCAACAGTTCATATAGGTGTACAGTGGTGTTTAAACATCTTGGTACATCCTCATGTAGTCTGAGTGCTGTTAGGAATCTTGTGTGCATTGTTGTGTTTTGACTTAGGTTTTTTGAACTGCCACATTTCAAACTTTTGAATGGTGTTTTTGAATTGGTGTTGTTTTTCTTCATAAGCCTCTGCTGCAGCTGAGGGTAGTGAGAGGAACAGACAGCAGTACATGTTCTAAGGAGCACATGGACTCTTCATTATCAAGCAGAACGTATATTACACTAAGACTATTTCTCAGCATTTTGAATCTTGCCTAGCTGTCAGATAAGAGATCTGTTTTCAGCTGCCTCATCCAAAAGTTCCAAGCACAGAAGCTTTCAGCGCAGGTCAGGTAATGATCACTGTGGGTCCCTTTCAATTCAGGATATTCTGTGAACCACTGTGACAAACACAGAAGAGTTTCCAGTATATCTAGACTCTACATTTCATCATAGCTTTTTTTCAGCTGGCTGATACTGATGATGAAGGGGTGAAGCTGAGTCTTCTGTGACAGCAAGATTGCTTTGAGGACTACAGTTTACTTCTGTTCCCATCAGCTGGGAGAATTGGTTCAGGTGTCTCTTGCATGAGACTGAGCACAATAACATGGCTAATAATATTGCCAAAGCTCTCTAAGGAGCCATGCTGTGCTGTTGAAAGTCACCAACTAGAACAGTCTGATCTTCTCTCTTACAAATCACAGGAACCCTTCACAGTGAGTTCACAAAATGAATCGACAGTATGCTCTAGCTGGGGATAACTTTCTAGAGATAGGTCAGCTGTGAAGAGTGCACTGTTAATTACCACTGGTGAAAAGTGAAATCAGCCTAAGTGATTTGCGTAGCACCACCTAGGATCTTTTTGGCAGATGCTAGAATGGGATCTACTTTTCCAGAGGGCACAAAGTTACAGGAACTGTATGTAAATTCTTCCAGTTTCTCTTTATTCACTTTTGCTTTCTAATTCCTACAAAGGAACAGGAGCTCTAAAGATGAAAGCTTTTTTTTCATGATTCGTACTGATTCTTACAATCTGCTTATCATATGCTCTGAGAGAGGACCCTTCAAAGAAAAATAGCCTGCAATCATAACAAAAGCTGTATTTGTTATTGTCCCTATCCTGCTGAGGTAGGTAGATGTTATCTTGAGTGCTTGGTTTATTGCATCTCATTTTACACAGTGTAAGAGTACAGTTTCTAAGGAAGTTGCCAGCCAACCAGAAAAATCTCTTTATAAAAGATCCTGGAAAAGCCAATGGATTTCTATACACTGAAAGTCTGGTTATTTATTCCCTACATGAATAAAACTTAATGAAAGTGAAAATGTTTTAGATAATATCTGTATTTTTAAATGGTTTTAAGGTCTAGCCTTATATAAAAAATGCTGCACTGCTTCAAAAAAGCTGGTGATAGCTGCTCTCAGATGGAAGAGTGCAAGTTTTTAGCTTTGTGCAAATGGTATGTAAAATTTTTGGCAGCTTCTGTTTCTTTAGTGTTCAAGAACTAAATACAAGGTTTCCAAAAAATGTAGCAGGAAAATATGTTTAATCCATGGCACAAAAATTGCATAAACATAGCTGCTCTCCCAAATTCTTCCTTTTCCTGCTGTATATTTTCTTTTTATCGTGAGCTTCTCAGCACAGTGTTTGGAAATACCAAGTTCCCTCTATTGTGCTCAATACAGGAAGACATGACTAAGAAATTACCTAACCTCTATCAAGTGAAATTTGACTAACTAAGGAAGGGAAATGAAGCAGAGATATTAAGTCCCTATAGCCCTACATCCTCCCTTATCATGAAGGATCCTCTTAACCAGTGTTGTCTGTAATGCTCTTAGCTGGTGGATATCTCAAGAGAAAATTTGGTAGTAGTCATGTGCAGCAGAGTTTTAAGATAACAACATTGCATAGGATAAGATCAGTATAGGTTACTCATTGTAAAAATAATAAGAATGACCTGGAAATACTTATTTGGTACCCATTGGAAGCAGAAGCATGGACTGTTAGCCTATGAATAACCTTTTCATTTTCTCTTAATCTCCCCTGCTTGTGCTTATCCTGAGCTGTCACTTGTCACACTCTGTGGCCATGTGGGCAGTCAAGGAACTCCCTATTGAGGGCCATTGCGCAGGGACAGGATGCTTCTTGTGCTTGTGTCTTGGACTGCCAGGCTTGGTAGCACATTTGGGATCCTTCCTTAATGCAAGAGGGGAAAAAAAGCCTCAAACATTTTACCAAGGGTTATTGAGTTTTGGTGAGAACAGATCTTCCCAAAGGAAGAGCTGCCACTGATTTTACAGTTTGAGACTGGGCTGCATTAGCTGCTGTAAAACTTTCTGTTGAGATTATTGCCAGCTAAAAGTCATGTGAGCTGACACTGACTGAAAGGACACGTTGACTGGAGAGGATAGCTGGGTTTTGTTTATTTATTTATTGTGTGTATATTCATATACACCAAATGTACCCACCTCCTCCCTGGGTTTATTACCTCCTCCCCCTCTCCCAAGATATACCCTTATATTTTCCTCTGGAATGTGCCAAAGCCTTCCAGAATTATATTACTAATGCAACTCCTATCTTTTATATGTTGTTTACTCTTTTCTTATCTTCTTCATGTAAGGAGAGGTTTTTTTGTAGTAGGTTTCATTTTGATACAAGTCCTTTAGAAAACAAATATCCTGCTGTGTCTTTCAGGTAGGATACATCAAAGAAGACACTTTGCATTTAAAAGACAGTCAAATTTTCAAAAGTTCTTAGTTGTTTTCAGATTTAATGCCAGAGGTTTAAACCTACCCTGGAGAAAGCTCAAAAATGCAAAAGTTATTTAGTTTTGTGGTAGAAAGTGCCCTTTCACATGGAGAGTGTAAAATTAAAAAAAAAAAAATCATACTGTAAATGATCAGCTTTCCCTTCTGGCTATTGATAGTGTTTCATATTTCTATCTAGTTGTCATTAAGTACCCTACAGAGTACACTTTTCAGAAAGTTGGGAAGACATGAATGGTAGTCTGAAAAACTGAAAAATTACAAGTGAAACATGCTTGTATGTATGAAGGAGCCTTGCTAGGAAGCTTTACAGGTACCTTTCAGAGGGTCAAATCAATCCTTAAAAGAGTGATTTCTATAAAGATTCATGTTAGGTTGATAGCTAAATCAAATCAGTTAATTTGATTTATGCAAAACGTTTGTGGAGTTTGAGGCCTCTAAATTGAAAGAGTTGAGGAAAAAAAAAAAAAGGAGAATGGAGAAGTGATAAGCAGAAACCATATGTTTTAGATTAAGAGTGTGGATTTTTTATCTTATAAATTTAGACCCAACTGTAAAATTGGCCTGTGGACTGGAATTTTTTTGGCTACAGTAGGTGTGAGGAGTCCACAAAAGACAAAATTAGACATCTACTGAAGTCATATGCATGCACAGAAAGAGAGGCTACATTTTAATTTATAAAACACTAAGGAGTAGCTTTTGTGCCTTATCAGTATTGAGTAAAGAGGAAGAAAGCAAAACTGAAAATAATCTTTTGGTCGACCTGGCCATTCAAATGCTTCATCTGTTTTTTTTTCTGCTAAAAACAGTAGTTTAGTGGGATTGTGACAAAAATGTATATTCCTGCATATTATTATATTGTTAGTGGTTCTTTTTTTAGATTGCAAATGATTTGATGTACAATGTATATGTTTTATTCTAATAAGCAATGACATGGCTTTCTTGCGCTGATGAATAGAAGACTTGCTCTCTGTTAGAAGACTGCAGTGGCTGCTGCTAATATTTATCCACTCCAATTTTCTCAAAGCTGTAAATACAGGGAACGATATCTGCTTTAGTCTTGAATTGGAAAATTAATCTCTTCTTCATAACTTTCAATGTCAGTGACTATATTTGTAGCCAAACTTCATTACTCTATTTACTATCTTCATTTCTTCTCTGTGTCTTTTCTTATGTCTTTCTGAGTCTCTTCCCTTACACCCTCCTCTCCCAAATTCAAGTGCCATTTCTTGGCACTGATTCTTTGTTGTAATGCGTAGACTTAGTTATGAATTAGTAATCAGAATTCAGAGTGTTCCTGTTTGTTCACCTAGTCCCCATATGCAATGCAAAGTCTGCCAGGTGGACTAGATTAAATACCTAGGATTCCATTTGGTTTTCCTCTGTCAGTGGGCGTTCTCCACAGCCAGTAGCCATACTTTTGGTTTTCCATTCCAATTCCTCTTTTCTTCCTGCTTAGTTTGTAAGACAGCTAAATATTAACGGAAAATAAATTTTTCCTGAAAATTAATTTTTGCAGTTATTCCAGAAGAACACCACTAGCCTTCTGCATCAAACTTAGGATAACTTTGTTAGCAATACAGGGTGGACCTGGAAAGTACTAATCAAACTCTCATATTCATAAGTCATTCAACAGATATGCATGGTGAAAGATAACAATCTGAAAAAGCTCTTAAACTCTACTTCACCTGCTTTACTACACAGGATATGGGGTTTTGTTCTGCAGCATTTAGCAGAGAATGTGCTCAGAATTAAACACATGTTTAGGTTCCTAGTTCAGTGAAAATCGATTTCAGTATGTTTTTAAGTATAATGGGAGGTTTAATGAGAGGCAGAATATGGTCAGATCAGTCATATAACTGGGTTATAGTTCAGTACTGTCAGTGGTCATTACAAGTTCAGAAAGGTCTCTTTCATGGAGCTATGAATTACCAGATCGTGCTTTCAATCTCTTTTCTGCAGTCTTTCGAACTAATGATCTGTGTTGGAGCATTAATGGTATTGTTAGTAAAGTAATACGATAATACAGAGAAAACTTGTCTTTTTGGGAGCTGCATAGATTCTGGGGGATTATAGTGGAGAATTGATGGTTTTTATTTCTTCTAGCTGTTTCTGAGGAATAGGTGCTGGTCTGTTCTCCTGTGGAAACCTCTAGAAGAATGTTCACTAAGGTATAATGCAGCTAAATACCTAGATATTAATTAAGGATTGATATATAAACTCTAAGTGTTCTCAGTAATACTGCTTTTTGGAATTTCCTTTCTTGGTTGGTTTTTTTTTTCCCCCACATTCCCTCCAAATCTATTTTTCCCAATTCCATATTTTAGATTTGTATTTTCTTTTCTATTCACTTAAATCCAATTTAGGCTCGAGTTTGCCTATTCCTTGTTTCCAAACTTATGTTTATTTCTGTGTTTTTTCTTTTTTTTTTTTTAATGAAAGCCAAGGATGCTGGAACATAATCAAAAGGACATTTTCTTTACCACCTCTGACTATGCACATGGCTTTGACAAGTAGAAAGAAAACCTACAGAATGTCCATGGCATGTAAAATGTACCGTAGAATGAATCATTTTCAGCAGCCTCGATGAAGTGGGAGATGTTCTGATTCGAACTGGAACCATCCACCTACTTCTGTTCATTACATCCACACTGCTCTGTTCTCTTCTCTGAACTCTGAGAGTTACTTATCCACCCACATGGTTAATCTACAGAAACCATTCCGAAAAGTTTGTTCCTTACCCTATAATCTTTTATACTTTCTACTGTTTTGTGTCATCAGCTAATTTAGACTATTTTTTAAATTAAGTAATATATGTTAACCATACCAATATAGGGTTTGACTCGAAGCTGTAAAATTCTACAAATTCTTGTTTAAGTAAACAACCACTTTAAAATATGGATTGTATATAATTTGCTGTGAGATTATAATTAGGTTTTTAATTGCATATTTAATATTTCAATTATTTGACAAATTGCTTTCTTACTATATTTTTGTTATAAAAATGGTTTAATTAATTTTCGAAACAAATAGTTGATAGTCTTTAATCTTATTTTCTCTAGGGTACATCTTTCCATTTGGTAAAGGCAATGAGATGAAGTGTTATTAGCAATTTTGGAGCAGAAGAATATTAGATGTGCTTTTAAGAAACAAAAGTGTGAAATCTCCTGTATGTGACATGTTTTATATTGGCTTGTTGGTGAGTCTCTCTTCTCATAACATTTTCCCTGCTCTCTCTTCATTTTTAAAGCGACTTTCCACCTAAAAAATATTGCAGCATATAAGATGTTCACACACTCTCACTTGCAACAAATCTGGTAGTTGAAGTGTTCACAACTGCCAGCTGCTGGGAATTACATGTGTTACCTATCTTCACTGTGCTCTCTGGCTGTGCCTGCTCCTGGATTGTGCTGCTGTTCCTGCTTCCCAACTACGTAATGCATCCAGTCCCCACGGCCAGCTCATTCTACCTGGAGCTGGTTCATCACAGCAGGCAGTCTAATGTATTATAAGCCAAATTCCTTACCCCCAAAAAGCAAAGTAAAGCAAGCCTGTCCTAATAGTAAGAGAAGAAAATTATTCCTGAACTTCATGCCGTGATGGTTATGTTGCTCATATTCCTTATTTAGCAAATAAGTTGTTTCTGCATGTAGCACATGAGCAGTTACTGATGAGCAGACAGTCCCCAACAAAAGGTGTGGTGGAGGTTATAAGCCTCTGGCATAATTTAGTGATTGATGATTTGCATATGTTCCTTGCAAAGGGCCCCTTAGACATTCCCTTTCCCAGGTGCCTCGACTGATGGATATATTTTACTGAGATGGATGGAGATCTGTTAAGGCACTCTTTTACTGTTTCAGCCCTTTCATGTGGTGTAAAAGGTTGAGAGAATAGATTACTATATACTCTGCTTTTTAATTCACTGTTTTTTCAGAGAGAAAATGTACCTAGATGAGTTTGCCCCTGACATCTAAATAAGCAGTTTGACAATAAAAGTTGTGGACAGCTAAGCACATCTGGAAGATAAGTGCATAAATTGTAAAACCAATCCTACAACTGCACTTGATCTGTCCTACGTATGTGCCAAAGTCTTCCCTCTTCCCTTATTCATGCTTTCATAATTCAGGGCTTTAATTCACCTGGGGGTCGCTGGTGCTCTGTCAACGTTTAATTGTTCTAATTACTCAATTATCTGCTCTGGTGAAGTGGTAAAGCCTTGACATTTCACATTTTCCCTAGGAATATGCATCTGTGGGATATATCAGTCTCTGTATTTGGTAAATACAGGGAAATATAATTCAGTTAATCCAGCCTTTCAGTAGCAGTCCTACATCATTACTGATTCCTTACTCTGGACTACTGAGTCCCTTGTTTTCTCAGCCCGTAGATCTTTGTGAGAGCTTTCCTCTTTAGAATGATTCTACTTAGTTATGAATTTGCTGGTGAGACGGGAAGGCTAAAAAGATGTGCTGAGTGATATTTTTGCAGGCTAATCCAATTAAATTGGAAGTTACTTTGCAGTGGGTCCCTTTGAATGGCAAGGGAGAAGCATGGCCTCATCAAGCAAGAAAGCTATCTTGTATACAGATACTGATGTTCAGAGATCATAGTGGCAACTGCTGAGTGACACTCCAGGAAGAATTGAAATAGATGATGTGATTAAAACTTTGACTTTAGAAAAAATGACAAAAAGTTTTTTTCTGCAATAAGTTGGCTTTTGAGTCTATGTTGTGGATTTTTCTTGCAGAAGCTTCAGTCAAGTTAAACTTTTGTGTAGTAAACGTTTCTGTAGTAAAGAAAAATGGAAGAGTTGAGGATCCTAAATGCTATTTACTGTTAAGAATGATTTCTTAGATGTATCTTTTGTTTTTCTTTTACTTCTCTGAGAGTGGGAAAGAAAATGTTCAATGTTTGCGTAAATGTTTTTTCCATAGCTGGGCGATGCCAGTTGATAAATGGAAGGTACTAAAGAAAAATGATTTATGAGGTAGCTATTCCTTCAGTTTTTGAAATAAAATTACTCCTGGAAAGCTAGAGAAGGCTTTGTGTTAGCTTTGACTGTAGAAATGAAAAGACAGGTAGAATATAGTACAGTTCTACTAATAGCAGTTAAATAATGCCTGTGCTCTTACTGTAATGGGACAAGTACTGCCAATTTTCTGTTTTCTTTGACTGGAGGAGAAGGAAGAGGATAATTTTATTTCATCAAGAGGATTTATTTGGATGAATGCATTAAGGGAATGGAGTGCAAAAAGCACTGCTTTTGAAGAAGCATCATCATGTACAAGCTCTGTTCGGCTCCTTGGAGAATTTCAGTAGCTGTACCTACCAGGATTCAAGGAACCAAGTCAATCAACTCCTGAAGATCAATATCTCTCTCTCCGTCCTCCTCTCTTTGCCTCCATATGTAAAGAGGCAGCATGCCTGTTGTGATGATAATCATATACTTTTGCCTCATGTTAGTGCTCTGTGTCATTCAGAGAAAAGTAATTCTTGTACTGATGATCGCAGTAACAAAGTTACAGGGGCAGTTAGAAAGCTGCTTATTGTGAGGGCTTAGTGTAGAAGGTCTGCTTAATTATTTGGACAAGAGAACTCAAATATCAAGAGAATAGGTAATGCCAGAGAAGAAGCTGGAAAACATGAAATCTATCAACCTTCATCAATATTATTGCGATTTAGGCCCAAGAAGCATGTTTCTTGATGTCAGTATAATTTTCAAAGTCTCACTAAGCAAGTGTGCTTTTTTGATAAGGCTCTGGACTGGGATTGGCAAATGTGCACCTGAAGTTTATCTAAGGCACTGGGAGATTTGCTGGAAGTCACTTATCACCAGTCTATGCCATATTTTTTTTATAAGTTATTCAGGCATTATAAGTTGATATGTGAATTGCCTTCTGATCTGTATTTACAGATGAAAAATCTATATTGAGATGTAGATATTGCTATTTCCACAATCTATTACATTTTAAAAAATATCTTAAAAAAAAAATGCAAATTCTACTGACTGGTTATGTTCCTGCTGTAAAGCTGGGATTTGTTGAGAGACACGAAGAGGATAAAGAGATACCTTTGGTATTTTTACTTATAGACTGGTGAACCTTGAAGTCCTTTTAAGTTCCCTGCTAGATCAGGGAAAGTTTTACTGGGCACCAGTCCTCATCTTCTCTGCACTTTTATTTTTTGTGGGGAAATGGCTCATGTGCTTCCTTCCCAGCTTCCATACACAGCTGGAGTTTGTGGTTTTGTGACACAGTCAAGCCAATGAGACTCTTTGTGACTTCTGAAAGAGGTGGTCTTACCTTACTGCCCTCCTACTACAGCTGCTGTGCAAATACAGATTCTTGTCTGATCCCTTCTGAAGTCAATGACAGGAAGTTACGTCAGCATAAAACTGTTCAAGTTTTCTTGCAGTTTTTTTTTTTCTTCTGGTTCATCTTCTGAAACTGGCTTATCCTTAGATTCCATTTCAAACTGTAGCCTGCCAAGAGAAAAAAATGCAGGGAAAAGTGGTAAGCTCCATTTCTACATTCATTTTGTGGCAAGATCTGTGAAGGAAAATAATAATAATAATAATAATAATAATAATAATAATAAAGTTATTCAGTAGTGTTCCATATTTTTTAAACAAGAAAAAGAAAATTTTTACAATTTTCTATTTTTGTGTGTGTTTGTGCTTGCTCTTTAAAGTGAAATCTGTGTTAGAATATCTTTTTAAATAACCTAGAAGGAAACTGAAGATCAGGAAATTTGTCATTGAGCATGTAGTAGGCTATGTACAAGCTTCAGAAGGCATTTGTTTTCAGCAAGCTTTGTTAAGGCACTTTTCCCTTTGAGCGGCCTTAGTTCAATCTTCTCGTTTCACTGTCTGGAAGTGGTCTGTAAGGATCCAGAGTTACTGGTTCTTTCTGTAAACTGCATAATGCAAACACGTGTATCTACATCTGATGGAGCAGTGGCGTTAATGGTATCAACAGCAGCACTGTGTTCTTTGCATCGTTCCCTTCTGCCAGGTGTGGAAGAGGAGGAGGAGGAGGAGGAGGAGGAGACAGTCTGTCACAGGAGGGTTTCTGCAAAAGAAGAGACTGTGAGGAAAAGTGGTAGGGCTTCCTACACAACCTGATCTGTTTTCTCATGGTTCCTACTCCCACACTGCCTGGTGTGTTCTTATTAGGAGCTGTCTGCTCATTTCCAGTATCTGTCTAATTTCTTAGAGGACCCTATTAAGATGCATGGGTCATGCAAAAGCAAAATTTAGTAATACTCTAAAAACAGGATGAGTGCTAAAGGGAAAGATTCTTCTCACATAATGTATACCAGGTAAACTCAGACTGTGGCATACCAAACTACTTTTTTTCAAATAATCAGAAACAGTTTTCTCTGAGCCCACTAACACAATACACCGAGAGGTTCCACAGAACTATATTTTGTTAAAAAAAGGTAAAGTCCTTGATCCCTACACACTATCACAGTTTAATAGACTGCATCTTCTCCCTTGCCCCAGCTTTATTTTGTGCTTACCTTAAAAATAATTCCCAGAATTTTCTTGCCATATTTTCCCTAGTAAGCTAACCAAATATAAGATGTTACTTGATAACAAGATTAGCTTTAGAAAAAAATATTAAAAATATTTTGACTTATGGGGATGTGTGAATGATTGCCAATGGGTATAATTTCTTTTCTCGTGCTGAGTTCAGTAATAATGAATTTCACTTAATGTTGGTTAAAAGTCCATTTTATGCATCTCTATGACACATTTATTTATGAACTGGCAGGATTCAATTTAGCATCTTGGATATTTTTGTGATTTAAGAGTTTTTGAGATTTTTTAATAAGTTATGAAATGTTCAGCCTTCAGTTGAATGCACTCAGCAAGGCCAATGTAGCAAATGGGCCAAAGGAAAATCCTGCTTTAGGGTAGCCCTTCTATGTGCCTTCTCTCTCTGCTTTCTTCTGTCTCTGCTCTTTTATAAATGCTCTCATATGTGTGTACTGGAAATGGACTCTTTTTTAAAAAATATCAAGAGAAACAAACTGAAGCCTGAAATGAGTAGTATGCTTTTATACCACTGCTTTTTACATCCATAATTTAAAATGTTTGAATTAATACTGTGAGACCAACTGGTGGATGAAAAAGAGTGGTGTATTTATAAGATGGGGTTTAATGAGACAACAAAAAGACCTTAAGCATAGTCTGCACTGGCCTTTGCAGCTAGCAGTGCTGTCATATATGTTGTGCTATTGAATTTTGTAGCAGTGCTGGGTTTTATTATGTATGTAGTTGAAGCTTAGTAGACTAGAAAGAAATAATTTCAATGGACAGGCTCTTTTTGTTATGAGTTTTCCTGCTTTCCTTTGACATGCCTTGCTATTGTTGCCAATTTTTTTTTTAAGGACAATAATTTTGTTAGATTTTATGCAAATTAAACATCTTTCCAGTTCCTTTGACTATGAAAGCAAAACATTGGATTTTCATTATAGATGCAAACAAATCTGGGAGAAAGCAAATACTTTGGGATAAATGGCTTCATCTTGCAAATAAAAGATGTGACTTAAACTCTTCTTTCAATGATGGCACAGAAGCTACACTCTGAGCAACTGCTTAGATTTCTGGGCTTTTGGGGAAGAAGGCTCTGCTTCCTTTTGGTCTTATGGAGAAACTCACTGATGATGCCACTTTTAAAACACAGAGCTGTTGAGCCCATCCTTAGAATCACAGAATTATAGAATAGCTTTGGGTTGGAAGGGACCTTTTTTAAAATGCGTATGCAGATAGAGAATTTTACAGTGTTGTCATGCAGTTTATGAATTCCCCATGGCAGTGGCTGGGAAGGAAACACCAAGATGTGTGTCCCTCTGGCAAGGTGGCAGCACTTCCAGGAAGAGACGCTAGTGGCTCTGATGCTCTACCAGGAAAGGTAGCAGCTTCCAAAGATCTTTTAGACACGTGGGACAAGAATGGTTTTCTCAGATTTATACAGGCAAACTCTGATTGGGCTTCATTTTAGGTACTTTTTGTGCTGTTCTTAAATGCTGATGTGGTAGTTTATGATTGGTAGCTAGAAAGCTGTTCCTGATCAGAAAGCACGAAAAAGCTGTTATAAGTCAGAAGGCAGTGTTTTTCTGGAATTGTTAAAAGAATCGAACACCTTCCTCTGCTTCCGATACTCAATCAGACTAATTAAATCAATTAAACTTTGCAGTTTCTGATAATGTTTAGAGGGATTTAATTTGCTTCTCTCCTATTTGTTTTGAAGTTATGTTGTCACCACTGGTGACTTCTTGCATTGGTTTCGATTCTAGAACTTAATATTTCTCTAAGATCTTGAACATGTGGTGAAGATCTTAATGAATAATTACGCTATTCTACTCAGATTTTTAAATTATATGTTTGTTTTGAGAATCATTCATTTTCTTTATAAGAAGAAAAGCAAAGCAGATTCTTGCGTTTCCTTTAACTTGATGTCCTTTTCTGTTCCATTTTAATAGATCACCTCTGCTATATTTCTTTAACTGACCCAAATGAAAGATCTTAATATGGTATTGAAAGCAAGAAGGTAGGTGTGAGAGGGAATTAAAAGATTATTAGCATACAGCAAGTCACTGGAACTGAAGATTACTTTGCAACCATTTCCTTGATTGTCCTTTTGGGAAAGAATCGTATCTGTTTACCTAGCATGTTCTTAGCTCAGACCTCTTAGGATTTAGAGGATATTGAAAACAGCAATGTGTGGAGGCCAGATATATGCTAGAAGGATGCCTGCATTTTGCCATGGGAAGTGAAGTGGAATTATATCTCAACTCTGTGCACAAGAAGCTATTTATCATGCTCAGAAAACAGCAGTAGGTAACAAACTTAAAACCTTTGCAGCTAGGAGACTGTTTCTATATCTCAAAACCTTTTTTCTTGTGAAGAAAGGATTCTCACCTTCATGTCATGTTGCACTGCAGTTTACTATGGAGTGCTGCAGTGATTTCTTATTTTAACTTGTTGCATTTTATCTAAGGGTAGCTGGTGTATATTAATTTAGTCTGTCAAATTATACAATACAGGTCTGAACTCATAAGTTTCTCTTTCTTTTAGGCTGATTAAGGTGATTACACATTTGTTATGAAATTGCTGGTCCTTTCAGGGAAAAGAGATCTAGCCTTATTGGGGATCTAGTGATTCTGTCTTAAAGACTTCAAAATAGATCAGCTAAATGGAGTTTGAATGAGGGACAGGTCTGAGGCTTCTGGTCAGTCAGATATGAGGAAGCTGTTGGACTCTATTCTGACTCAGAGTGAAGGGATTCTGATTTTTAATACCTGTGAAGAAACTCTGACATAAGGTATGTCTCTCAGACAAAGATGTTTAGAGGTAATGTTGCTATGGGGATATTTTGGCTTTTGAAGGAGATCCCAGGCTAGGCATGCACTAGTTTAGTCTAGTGTGACATAATTCAGTGCAAACTCCTGGGGAAAGGGCTCAAATCCAGTTCTGTGTATGATGCCACTAAAGTTTGGGGCTGCTAAAAAAGGCCAGATGCTACAAGGCCACTTAAAATAATGTTGCCAATATGCTTAAAGGCAAAGTATTTTATTCCACTGGAAGGGTTTTTTCTAAATAAAATAATAATAACAAAAATAACGACAATAATATTCATTATCAATAATATTAATCCTTGCTAATGATGTAGAAGATGGCGTGAAATAAGTAATAAATTTGTTTCTTGTACAAGCTGCAAATTGTTTCCATTATCCTATGTCTTTTGTGCTACAAAGGAAGTAGCTTTGTGCATATCAAGGTTTTAGCTATTTTTAGTAGTAGTGCACATTCAGTAATAACACATTTAGTGCATGTTTTTATTAATAATTTGCCTGTGGGACACTCCAGTTACATGTCAGTTATTAGGATTAAGTTTTACTATCTCCATCCCCAGAACTGGCTATAACTGTGCTAATAGAGTATCATCTTCTACCAACTTTTTAATGGAGGCACCGGTAGCTCTATTGGAAGTGAGTAAAAGAAGACTGATGGGTCCATTTTTTTTCTTAACAATTCTCTTGGCTAACCCAAGAGAGGAAGACTTATTAGACAATACAAAATACAGTTCTGGCACATAAAGGAAATTCCCTTTGGTTTTGATTCATCTTTAATTTGTTATTCTCTTCATCACTCTTTTAATCATTGATTTTTTTTTAATAATAGAGATTTCATTGAAACTGCTAATTGTTTTTCTTGAAGATGATTGTTTTTTACAGTATTACATAATGTTTTTGTGAACATCTAAAAGTTTAAATTTCTGTGTCTGTGTGTGGGTATGGTTTTTTATGATTTTTTTCCTCTCTTTTTTTTTTAAAAAGGTGTGCTTTGTACTCCAGTAACTTCATTCTTTCCATCTAGCTCTACTTTTGACAACTGCAGAAATGACGTTCCAAGAATGAAGGGAAATGGAAAGCTAGCTGGATTTTGACAAGAATGGACCAACCAATAGCAAAAATAATTTACTTTCTTTTGACATAAATGTGTCAATTTTTGAAAAGTATTTGACTGCTGCTAAAGCTAGACTGGTATTAAAAGATTTATATTAACCTGACTTTCAGAGAGAAGTGAAGTGAACTTTTATTCTAGGTTTGTCCAAACAGTACTTTCTTTCTAGCTCTTATCTTAATGGAAGATTTTACACTATTTTTACAGTTGGTTGTAATTTTTCATTTGAAAACAGTTTTCTTTTCCATCTAAGAAAATGTTTCCATGTGTGAGTTCAATTTTTTTAACTTTTCCTTTTCCATTTCCTCCCTGGGGAATTTTTCGCAAGCAGCAAAAAAATTATTAAATGCGCATTTTCATGTCAAAGTTTGATTAATTTGCTTTAATGAGAACAATTCCCTTTTAGCTCTGCTTCTGAAATCTAAGACTGGAAAAACAAAGACTTCTTGGCTCTTCCAAATTCGGTTCATAAATGCATTGGAAGATTAAAATCTGTGGTGCGTTTGCCATGATTTCTGCTTCCACCTAAGCTGTACAGAGAGTGAGTGCTGCTGTGGATTCTCTACAGGAATATTTATACAGATGGATATTTTACTGTCTAAAATCCTTCAGCTGCATATTTCTCTATATTCATTCCTGCTGTTTTGAGCTGTAGTTTCACGTATAATTATAAAGAATGTCAATTAGACTCATCATGGGCCAAATTATATTTTATTTACTTGAACTAATGTAAATATCATGATTTGTAAATAGGTAGAAGGCCGCATAATCTTTTGATATATATCTGCTATGTATATTTTAACATAGTGTCAGTACACAAACACAAACAATTCTACAATAAATTCAGATGTCAAAACCTCACTAACATTTGTAAGAATTATATTGTAATGCTGAAGTCTTCTGATTGCTTCAAGGAGATTTAAGTTTGGTCAAGTTCCACGAAAGTAGTTCTGCCATTTCTATCACTTTTCTTTTTCATAAGTTGCATAGAATTAGATCAAGAAATACAATAATCAGTTTTATCAGAACAGACAGAAATGTTGGATTTTAATCAGCTGAATGTGTTACTTCATCTTTAAACTGTATAAGCTACAGAGAGAAGAAAGCTTGGGAAAAGCAGAGGTGGGTCAATGGGACTTTCCTATTTATCAGCACTCAGGTTTAAAATAATGCTGAAACTACAGCCATATCCTTGAATGCTTTTTATGGCTGTCATGGTTTAACCCCAGCCTTTCACCAAACCCCACACAGCTGTTCGCTCAGTCTCCCACCAGCAGATCAGGGAGAGAATAAGAAGGGTAAAAGCTGGAAAACGTATGGGTTGAGATAAAGACAGTTTAATAGGGAAAGCAAAGGCCATGTACACAAACAAAGCACAACAAGGAATTCATTCATCACTTCCCATGGGCAGGCAGCTGTTCAGCCATCTCTGGCAGAGCAGGGCCCCATCACATGTAATGGTGACTGGGGAAGACAAACACCATCATTCCAAATGTCCCCTCCTCTTCCTTCTTTCCCCCACTTTATATACTGAGTGTGATGCCATATGGTCTGGAATATCCCTTTGGTCAGTTTGGGTCACCTGTCCTGACTATGTCTCCTCCCAACCTCCCATGCACTCTCAAATTCCTTGACAATGTAGCAGACCAAAAAACCAGAAAAGGGCTTGGCTGTCTGTAAGCCCTGCTCAGAAATAACAAAAACTTCTCTATATTATTACTACTGTGTTCAGCACAAATACAAAAAACACAGCCCCATTTTAACCACTGCAAAGATTAAGTCTACCCCTGCCAAAAAAGGCATAGCAACATATGTTAGCCATATTCTGGAATTGTGTTTTTATTTGATCACTTATGCTGGAATCATGATGGAATAGGGAATGTACCTTCACTACCCTGAATATTTCTGTTTCTTGAAAAGTATAGATGTATATAGATAGTACCAACAGAGAGATTATTGGAGACTGATTTAGAGTGATATGGGTAATGGTGATATAACCTTCCATGGTAAATGAAAGCAGATTTTTCTTATTGTTTTTAAAGGAAGGTTTCTTCTCTTTGTGGATTTTTTTTTTTTTGGTTGGGGTTATTTTGTTTGTTTTGTGTGGGGATGTGTAGTTTTTTTCTTGTTGTTGTTTTTATAATGCTGTTTTTCTGAGGTGTCCTACCTTGTGCTGAAAGACAGCCAGGAATCCATGCAGTCATGACAGACCATCACCACCAGAAGCATGAAGTGCTGGCAATATTCATATGCAGCGAGTGGAAATCTGTTGACATGACTTCCCAGGACATTTGATTACCTTTCACTCTCCCACTCTGCAATCAACCTCAGTTTTCTTCTTTTTCGTTTTTTTTTTTTCTTCATCAGTAGTAATTTATACTAAAATTTCCCCTTTAATAAATGCCCAGAAAACCTCTGGAGAAGATTTCAGTCCCTCCTGAAGCAGGACCACATGCCTGACATGTTGTAAGGCCGAGAGGCTATAAAGGAGCTCTCCACAGGCAGACATGGTGGATGTACAGGCTGGTGTACCAGCTGTCGAGTTACAGTTCTAATGTCCAGATTTAAGTTACATGCTGCTCTGTGGCCCTACTTGCAGTCCTATTTTCAACACTTCATTCTCTTGGGAGAGATTCTCTAGCTTTCCCAAAATGGCATGATCAGTGGACCTTGACAGCTGCTCCTTTAACAACTGCTATGCATCTGACCACTGACCTTCTGGCTTCCTGTGCATCTGTTGCTGGTCAAAAAGATCAATCTAAACATGTGGAGAACCTTACTGAATGTACTTTATCTGGCATTAATTAGCTCCTTCCAGTACCACTGATCAAATACAGACACACACACAGGTCCTCTGTTACTATTAATTTTAATTAACATTTTTATGAGTGATAGGCCAAGGAGTTTCTGTTATTAATTAGTTGAAGAGCATCTCTTGTGAATGCTGCTATGTGTCTGGCAAAAGAAAGGAAATTGTACAAAGAGAGAGGGACATTCATGAATAAAATCTAGGTAAACAGTGCATCAAGATACCAAATCAAGCTTTTTTCAAGTTTAATCTTTGACAAATTTACCTTATATACAGTAAAATATCCATCTGATTATGAACTAAATGCCTCTACACAGTAGTACAAGATATTTATTGGATGAATAGATAGGTGAAGGAAAATTCTTCTCATAAAAATGAATTTATGAGTCTTGATTCTTCCTAGGTAAGAAGAATACCTTTTTGTCTAATAGCGCAATGTTGCTGATGTTGGTCAGGCCATCTGAAATCACAGTGGCCAAGCTAAATGGACAATGGATTGTGGATTTCTGATGGGTAAGACCCTTCTCCAAACTGTTCCCCTTTTCTCAGCTTTCAACTGCTGCCATCTTCTTTTGACATTTAAAAAAAAAAAAAAAAAAGCTGGTACATCAGGATATCTCACTATGTTTTATATTGAGAAGAACAGGAGAATGTGATAAGAAGCAAATACTCTCCTTTAGATATCCTAAATTGCCCTCAACAGTCTGACATTTTCTGTGTGTATCAATTGCAATGTGCAGTAAGCATATCAAAGGGCACATGGTGCCTTGAGTAATTTACTTGTGTTTCTGTGCTGTGAAATCTAAATTCAGAATATTGTCTTATCCCTAGGGAAAAAGGGGAGAGGATGGGGAAGAAACCCTGCAAGGAAATATTATTACCTCTACTTGCAGTTTGCTAGAGGTCTTCTGTTTGTTTGGTTTGGTTTTTCAATGAACTAATCTGCCGTTGATCCTAAGACTATAAGAATGGATTTCACAAGTCATAATTTGTATACATAAGCTACTGTCTATTTAAATCTCTTATTTAATCTTTCATCCAACTTCTTTTTTTCTTAGTTTTAAATCTCTCGATGATGTAAGGATTTGAGCCTAAATGTAACAGTGCTCGTATGCTTAGTTTGTTTCTTTACTTTTTTTAACAATCTTGAAGAGTTTCCTCTGTGTTTCTGATTGATTCTCATACAAAAAGGTTAAATATTCAGAGAAAGATGTAGAAAATATGGTCATATGTGTGGTGTGTGTTTGTTTGTTTTTTTTCCAAGGGATTGATTTTTATTGAGAAATAATCCTTCTGTTTTTCTTCCATATATATCAGAGCTTACCTCTAATCTTAGAATCCAAAGCCTCTAAAATTGCTTTAGATTTATTTTTTAATTTTCTTTTGCAGATTGGCATGGCTTTCTAACATCTGATTCAGTTTTACTTATAATGTAGTTTTAACCTTAAACATCTGAGAAAAATGAGCTATGGTCAGAGTAAAATTTATTCCCCAAAAAAATTTATTGACATTACTTTCATCCTCTAAATTGATCCCTTTGTCCTTATTTGCAAATTTTGTTACCATTGCTGGTAAAGTGGAAGGAAGGAGAAGCTGTATTAGGTGAAAAGATAGATAACTGATATTTTTGCAATGTTTATTGTGTACTGTATTAATGTGGGAATAAGCCTAGTTAAAACCACAGAATTTTAATGGATAGAAGTTAAGAAGGGATCTCTGAATGAAGTCCAAGTTTGTGATCCTAAAAACTATAGCAGCAGACTTGGCCATAGGTTTCCTGTTTTCTTAGACTCCGCAAACTCATCTTACTCCCTTGCATTTCCTTCCTTGTTCTGCCTCAGCCAAAACAGAAACACCTTTCTGCTTCTCATCCAGGATGTGCACTAATTTACCTGTTCAAACTAAAGAATTTTCTCTTGTTCTCACTTTTGTGGGTTTTTTCCTTTCTCTCTTATGAAATACATGAGCATCCCTGTATCAGCCCAGAGCCGGAGTTTACATAACATAATTCTTTACAACTTGTGGGCAGGGCTGCATCAACACGGTACCCAGTGCTGTCCAGGTGTGTAGTGTCCCGTATTGAGCAAGACAATATATTATCTACCCAGCTTTGGCAAGCCTTTCCAATAGAAAAGATTCTGTGACTCTATGAAATACTACTAAACTCCACTAAATGTGCTGCTGCATGTTTTTGATCTCTTTTCCTTTAATGCAACCATTTACAATTATGAGTTACATAATGCCTGCTTGGCATTTACTGAGAATCTCTTTGTTGTTGTTGTTGTTGTTTTTGGGGTTTTTTTGACAGGTTAATTTAGAAAGATGTTCCCAGTGATGTAAAATGCTTGTTAACAGAAAAACTGATTATATCCTTAATGGCCCTAACTTTAAACACAAAGGAGCCTATTAAGAAAAGTGCTGAAGAAAAGGGACTTTTGAATCTTTAACTCAGCTTGATTGTAGTACACTTGGTAAAACAATCTCAGAAGTTCCTTCACCTCTTCAAGAAGCTTCTAAGTAATCTCAAACTTTTCATGGTTTCTGGAATTTGCAAAACTGACATTTCTTTTTGAAATCTAAGCTCACGTATGTTTCCCCAGCATCATGAAAGGGCAAGATAGAACAGACAAGCAAACAAAAATACGTAAAACTTAGTGTCCCACTTTGTGTTCTGTTTCCTGAATCAGTACATAAATTAGCTACCTCTTTTGCAAGACCATAAAGCTAGGAAAAAAATAAAGATTAAATGATACACTCTCAGGATATTACACTGAATAATCTTTGAGTAACAAAGCTTTATGAAGAAGTCATTAAGTTTTTGGAGGATTGTCTGTTCCACTCTGTCTATATTCTTGTTACATTCATGTCAGTTTTTTAAAAACTTTTTTTATAATGATGTAGATTTTACCTCTAGGAGAGATGATAATGATAATCTAATCAATAACATGTTCAATATGGTTTACTTCCTTTGTAAAAAGGAAGAGACAACCAACTTGTCTAGTTAAAGCCAGTGGCCAGTGTTAGCCAACATCAATTTATGACTTGTTTTTATTAGGGATTTCTCTGCTAGTTAGGGGAAGGGGAGGAAAAAAAATTGAAAAATCCTTTTCCGTGTCTTTTAAAAGTGTTTTTTATGGGTCTTGGGACTGGGATTTTTTCCGTGAGGTCAAATGGGTTCTTATATTTATTAAAAAAAAAAAAAATCTATTTTAATTCTGATTTTCTTCCCAGATAGTTTCTGGTATGTAAACAGGCTCTGCAATTTCTTGCCAGGATTTCCTTACTTATCTTCAGTCATATGCCAGAGAGAGCTAAAAGTGTTTCCCTTAAAAACCTGGGATCAATAGGTGGTTTTGGCGCTGATTAGGTGAATCTACCAGCCTGACAAATTCCCTTATGAAATTTGGCTTACAGAAAAAGATGCAAGTGCTAATGATGGGGAAGATATGTTACTGGCTTTGGTGGCAAACCAATGATAGAAGACTCTTGTGTAGTTTTCATGCTTTCTTAGAAGTTTGTTATCTGAATTTTGGTGAATAGCTTCCATCCTCTCTAGGTCTTCTTGCCAGGCCTTTTTCTGGCTCATGTAGTCAAACCTGTGAGCTCAGACAGGGTCTGCTCTCTCTCCCCTCTGATCGTTCTGCTTTGAAACCGTCTGTCTAATAAATTATTGTAGTGCTTTTGTACCATGAGGAAAACAGTGTGAAGCTGTTAACCTGCTATCCTTGGATGTTGTCCAATAACTTCCTCAAGATAGGTCTAGCCCTTGCCGAATGGATTTTTCTCACCTTGTCACACATGCTTTTACTGTTGTGTTACTTAGGTTAAACAGATGCTGTGTCTACATGGCTAAGCATGTGCAGCTTTCAAACTTGCTCGCTGTCTTTCAGATCTCTAAATTAATATCTCTTCTATTCAGCTTTTTAACATTTGTCACTCTGCAAAAGGCATTTTTCTCTAGCTAGCAATAATTAGATACCTGGTTAATGTGCTCTGTGTGTTTACTCATTATTAGGGTTTAATCCCAAAGTGACTATACTGTCTGCTGATAAGCAGGATGAAATCCCCATACATATTCTACTCCATTAGCTTTCCTAATCATTTTAAAGCAATTGCTCTGAAGATTTCTGTTATTCCCATAAAACACACCATTCTCTGACCTCATTATCCCTTTAAAAGGTGAGTATTTTAACTTTCTTTTGCAATCTTAGGCATTGCTGATTTGTCCACTCTCTATCCAATTTACACTGTGGGATGCTATCCGGAAAGTTTCCAGTTTCCTTGGTCAACCACAGGGTATGTGCATGCCAGAGCAGTGACAATGAACGTGCTGGTCCCCCGAGACACTGTAGCACCATCTGTGAAGAAATGTTATGGAAGAGGTTAATTTAAGTTCTGCTTTGGTTGGATAGACAAGAAAAAGTAACTGTCAGTGTTTGTAAAGGTAGAGAAGATCAAAGACATAGAGCAGACTTCTTGAAATTCTTTAGAAGCAAAGGTAAGAATTTGGATTAGTTTCATGTTAGAGAAAGTACACAAAGAGTTCTGGAAATTTAATGTAATGCAGCTTTACCATTAACCAGCATGTGAATACAGCATGATCAGGAGATCAGAATCACAGAATCATTATGGTTGGAAAGACCATCAAGTCCAATCTTTAACCAATCACCACCTTATCAACGAGACCTTAGCACTGAGTGCCACATCCAATGGTTTCTCGAACAACTCCAGAGATGGTGTCTCCACCACCTCCCTGGGAATCTATTCCAGTGCTTAACAATCCTTTCCACCTTTATTTACATCTGCAATTATCACTTTTAAATATTCATCTATCTATCTGGTAGTAAATGTGCCAAGACACTGGTGTTTTGTATTGGCTCAGTTTTTCCAGAGTTCAAAAAAGAATTTTGAGACATTTCAGTGTAAAATGATAGGATTTTTGAGTAGGCTTCGGAAAGGAAGACTTATATAGATATTATCTAAATTACTTTGATGTCTTTGTAAAATTTACACTTTAAATACATAATACTGTGCATCACTGGGCTGCTAATATGCTTGTTTCTTTCAAAACTCGATTCCAATTTATTTTTAGCCACATGCAGTTGTTGTGACTGAATGTGGTTTTGCCTCTAAATGGAATTTTTCTGAAAATGTTAGAAAGTGAAATTTCAAATAAATACATTTTAAATTATATACAAATATTGAAATTAAAATAAAAAAGCTAAAGCTGAAAGTTTGCCAATGGGCTATTCTATTCAAAATTTGCTACACACATGTTTTCTGACCTTAAAGAACCAATAAGCACCTACTTATCAGAGTCCCTTGTATGTGAAAGTTTTCAGAACATTCATTGAGTTGTTCTCTAAATCGTGCCTGTTAGCCTTCTATAAACAGAGCCTTGTGATGAGGTGTTTAGCCTCTCTTTATTGTTAGTATTGCACATCCTGAATTCAGTTTTGTGATAAAAGGTAATAATATGAAGTGATGATTTTTGGAACTCTGGAAAAAAGTGCTTAGTTTAGAAATATCTTTAATGTAATAAAATGCCATGAGATGCATGCATTGCTTCTTCTCAAGAACCTTTTGAAAAAAGGGTTTATCAAAAAAAATGTTGCTTCACACAGGGAGTGCTCTGTGTGAATGTCTTTTCATTATAAAGCTTACGGAAGTCCCATTAGGTACTGTAAATTTAGTATTGTTTTCTTGGTTTGTTTTTAGTGATTAATACCAAATATACCATACATTTCAGTGTGAGCACATCAGTGGTGTTTATGGTGAAAACAAGGCATTTTTCTACCCAAAGCACCTCAAGATTAACTAACTGACACGTGTCATTATATGGGTGATGGTTATGTGTAAGGTCTTCTTCCGCTTTTCATATTTTAACTAAATACTGTGAGGGAGACATACAAGCAGAATTGTCTAATTAAAATATGAATTTTGCAGTTGTGAAAGGCATAATAATTTTTAAACCTTGCATCATGAATGTTAAATTACTGCCAAGGCTTGTATTAATGGGTATAACATCATCCATCTGAAAGGAACAATTAATGTGAAGAGATTCACAATTATGAAGTACCAAAGTTTAATGAACTTTAACAGACATTTTCTCTAAATGCTTTTAAAGGTGTTGAACAAGGTTCATCACACCAAAAACCTGATAGAAAGGAAAAATTGATAATTTGAGGTAGGTGCAAACTAACCATCAAAGTGATTTTTTTAAATTAATGTACTGATTTAAGTGAAAAGGCATATTAAGACTTTTCTTTATCCAAGAATCAAATTTGAATCTGTTCCTGGTACTGTCAGAGAAAAAAAAAATATATGTTTGCTGTAGCAACAATTCCTCTTCACGCTTCATTTTAAGCCACCACAGAATCCTTAGTGTTTCTTCTAAGAGGTAATTGCACAGGAAAGGGAGAAGATAAAAGTAGTGAAGGATAACAAAGCCCTCTCTACACTGTCTTCAGAATTTTCAAATAGGTCTCCTTAGGCAGAATGGCTGTTTTCAAGTTGGCCCAATGAGCATTAGAGCTTTTAGATTTGAGTTTGTAGTGCGTAAGATAGGAAATATGTCAGTTTATTTGATATCAATTATTCCTTTGTCTGATATAGATATACACTTTTTGGATGAAAGAATAAAGTAATAGAAGCTTGTATTACAGACCATGAAATTTACTGAAAAGTTGTTATACCCAGCAGAATGTTGTTTATGGCAGGTTTCTTCTGACAGAAAGTTGGAGTTCCTGTTTGACCTATTTTCCTCAAACATTTTTTCAGTTCTAGGTGCAAAAAAGCTGATTGCCAAGTCTATTTAAAACATTTCTTCATACTGGCAGTGAACCAATGTTCAGCCAAAGTCTGGAATGCTCTCTCCCAATGCACACTGAAATGCTCTTCTGTTTTGTTTAGTTGGTTTAATTTTTTTTTAATGCTACAATAAATATTTTATTTTTGTAAGCCAGGATAGCAGAAGACATAGCAAATATGTGAGATTCGCTCCCTAACTCACACTCTGAGATTACTCAAATAATGATGAACAACCATCTACCTTCTTGTCTGGCTATGAAGTTCAAGGTCAAGATATGCTGATATTACACTTTCCAGGGAACTTAGAGAACTGGAAAGTCATGGGCAATTAATGACTTTGAGAAGATGAAAGAACTGCAGATATTGCTGGAAATTCTTCCAACAGAAGCTCTTACAAGGATACTTAGAGTGACATGTAATATAACATTTTTAGTAAAAGAACAGTCCGTCCTGGCTGCCTGAGGAAACCATGACAAAATGCTGAAGAGAAACATGCTGATGAGACAGAAGTCAATCTCAAATCTGTATTCTGCAGATCTGCTTCATTCTCAACCCCAAAACATTTGAGTGTCAAATAACAAAACTATCCCTAAATTCATTTCCAGTGTTCCTATGGTTGCACAAAGTTTGTTATGCTTTCTCCAGGGGAAAATTTCAAAGTAAAATTCACTGTTCTGCAGAAGGTGAGTATTGCTATTCTGTGCTAAATTACAAATTTAGAAAATATTCTGTGCTAAATTACAAGAGTGATGGATAAAGCAGCTTGCTCTATATGAAACTTGTGCTATTCATAAAAAGCGACATTTCGGCAAGGTGATTGATCTTCCTGTGACATGGTTTTGGACGAGAAGGCAGGGTTTGTCAGTATGGTATTGTCACTATGTCTCCTTGAACTCTGACCATGATTTCTGTTGGCTGCTCAGTCAGTAAAGTGTTTGCCACAATCAAGAAAAGTTGCCAACTGTACAGCAGCAATACACAATGCATAATCTTGCACCATATTAAAATAAGATTATTTTCAAGTGACTTCTTTGGGATGGATATATATATATATATATATATATATATATATAAAATTAAAAATCAGTTGGATATCTTCATCTTTTACAAAAGGCTTGCTTATATTCTTGGAGACTTGCTGGTAGATTTAAAGTGTTTTATTTTCTTCTTTCATTACTTTCTCCTGTTTGCAATGGATAATAGAAAAAAGTGAAAAACAGTGGAAAAGTTAAAAGGAGTCAGACAGGAGTCAGAATGGAAAAAATTAATCCCTCAGACATTCACTTAATTATTTGCTAATCAACAATATGCAAAGATTAATACTGTCAGTATTTATTTCAGAAATATGTAGCATTTTGAAACACGGGATGTGCTGTGTCTCAGTGAAACTGTGAAGCTTTGGGCTGATGGACAGCTCAAGCGTCTATATTTACAACTTCCTGTCCTTTGGATCCATTTGTGGGGTTTAAGCTTAGCAAAGAATCCTGTGCTTATGCTCAGTTTAAAGAAGTACTGCTGTACTTCAGAGATCTTGTGTAACTGGGGCTGGGTGTGAGATGAAAATGGAATTTTTATCACTCTTTACTACACACATTTTACCACTAGGAAATTTTTTTTTCAGCATCAAAAGAACAGGAGAATTCATCTAGTCTTTAGTCATTAAATACAGTGGTTTCTTAGGAAGCAATCTTCATGACCGACTGGAGCTGGCAAGATGTTCTGCTATGCACATCCTTTAGACAGCACTGATTCATAGAGACAAAAACTTACTACAAAAACACTTGGTTTTGAGAAATTCTTGGTTTAGAACAAATACTTGTCTTAGAAAAAATTTAAAGGTTTTATATTTTTTCTCTGAAAATACAAAATATTTCTAGCAATTCCTTTACAATAAAAATTCATAACATTTGAAATTAAATGTGAAAACAGTGAAAGAAAAATTATTGTATTTAATTGAAATTGGAATTTAGGTTTAAAAATAATTTTGGCCTATTTGAGAATGAGTTTTTTTAAGCTCCAGACTTTTGCAGTGGTCTGGAAAAGAGGTTTCCTTTCCTAACCCCTCTGTGTCATCCTTTATACCTCTAATTTTTTATTGTTTTTAAATTGCAAAGTATACTGTTTTCCAAGTCAACTCTAGGAGTGCCTCACTGATGTGACACTTTCGTACTGACAGAGGCCTGAGAGGAACTAATGAGGGAGAAACCCACCCATAACAGGATAGTCCCATTTCTGAGTCTCTAAATTCACACTCTGTTAAATTGCATGGGATTTCCTTAATCTTTTGCCTTTTTGTTAACTAGACCAGACAAAGTAAGAAACTTAGGTACATGGTAAACTTTCACTGAGATGTTGACTCTGCTAAAGACTTGAAGATCAGAAATCAGCGGAAGTCAGAGAAAACTATCAATAACACTACCTGCAACTGCTATAGACAATGCCCTAATTCCATACTGTTAATGAGCCGTCTGTTTTTCTGATTTTTCCCTGGCTTTTTTACTTGTTTTGTTTACATTTGCTGTTTGCATTATTTTTTTCTTCTAAGAAAATGTTCTTCCTCCATAAATTCCCTGGAAAAATCGTGAATAAAAAGAGATCAATGGCACAACTTTCACTGATCCCACACCTGAACTTGTCCAGGATTTCTTGACACTTCCTAGCACTTTCTAGATTCAGCTTCTTTGTCTATCAGGACGATCTGTTTCTCGTGCTGTCTATTTCAGAATGATCATTTCATGTTTGGGCTCAGATTCCAGCCTTGAGGTCATTTGTGTAATGGAAAGCATTCTGTCTTATTTAATAGTCTTTCAAAATATCTGCACATTTTTGTTTTTCAGCCACTGAAATACTGTCTATAACTTTATGAAAAATCAAATATACGAGTATTTCTTTAACATTTTTCTGAAATTTTTCTGGTAATATCTTCTCCCATGTCTGACTCTGAGAACTCCAGGAAGCCCATAGGGCAAACAGCGTTGTTTTTCTCTCAACACTGCAATGTTGCAGTCCTTTCTCTGCACCAAAGCTGTGGTACTGAGGGGTTGCACTGGGGTGAGTAGGGTTGTGCAGCTACTAAACTTAAGTGCTCAAGTGTATCTCCTGGCCTAAGTACATGAAACTTCATCAGACCATCAGGCTATTCAAACCATGATGTGCACGTATTACATGTGCACCCAACCTTTACTAGACACTTTCAATTCAACTGCATCATATTGTCATATAAAGTATGAAGTGATGTAGGTCATTCTACACCCTGAAGAGGAAGAAGAAAGACTGATGATAGGAACAGCAGTGACTGTCCTTCACATTTTGGTCACTCTTCAAAAGTGGACTGCTGACCACAGCAGCTGAGTCATGAGTACTTGCTGTCTGCAGAGCATTGCATTATGTTGGATCTTGGAGTGTCCCAATGCATGAGATGTCTAAGTGGTTACTGGGGCCAATGTGGAGTCCATCACACCAAACTTCTCTCCTTCATTGTTCACTTGGAAGAGATCTTATGAGGAATGGCTAAAGGAGCTGGGGTTTTTTAGCCTGGAGAAAAGGAGGCTCAGGGAAGACCTTATCATGCTCTACAACCACATAAAAGGAGGCTGTAGCAAGGTAGGGGCTGGTCTCTTCTTCTTGATAACAAGTGACAAGACAAGAGGATATAGCTTGGATATGAGGAAAAACTCCTAAACTAAAAGGTTGGCCAGGCATTGGAACAAGCTGCCCAGGGAAGTGGTGGAATCATCATGCCTGGAAGTGTTTAAAAAACATGTGGATGTGGCACTTAGGGACATGGTTTAGTGGTGAATACAGCAGTGTTAGATTAATGGGTATACTGAATGATCTTAGAGGTCTTTTCCAACCTAAACAATACTATGGTTCTAAAAAGATCTCTGTTCTTTTCTCTTTTTAAAGCAGCCACAGGAGGTTTAACTGTAGCTCAGGACACTGGTAGGAAGACAAAGGGGACATTGATGCAGGAGAAGGTTATTTGTATAAAACCTTTGGCTTCTAATCGACTTTAACTTTTATACCTAGAACTTTGCTTATGGATCCTGGCTATATTCAAGATCACAAAGCTGAAAGCAAAGCTGGTTTATTTAGCCTTAGGGGCTTTTGTGCCCTCATGCTACTTACAAGCCAGTCACGATTTGGCCCATAAATTGCTCAGTGCTTTGCACTTTCAGAGGAATGATTAAGAGCACTGTGTCTACGAATAAGCTATTTGTACTTCACAGTCATCAGCAAAACACTGTTAATAGATGCTGTAGTGTTTGGCTTTGACTTGCCCTTTGCAAAGTTCATTCAGTCTGCCATCTGAATCAAAGACAGCAGATGCACTGAGGTCTGATCTCACTGCTATTTGCCAAAACTGAAAAGATATTAAACATAGGGCAAAAAACCAGACATACCTGACACTGCTGAGAGTAGGCCATGCCGTTTAGACTTTCTTCTCAAGTATTTTTTTTTGTACATGACATTTGAGGGTGAGTTATTATATGACTGTGTTTTTAAGAAAAAAATGTATCAAGCAATGAGTGTTCATGAGCCTCTTCTGCACCTTCTATCACATGCTTTTTGTCAAACTGATAAATATCAAATATTGATTTGTGTTGTTTTCTTGGCACTCCTCTTGAATTTGTCAGGTTTAATGGATCTTCCCCATGATGCTTTATTTATCATGGAATCCATAGTCGTTTTCAAGTGGAATGACAGCTCTTATGATTGAATGAGAACTTCAGCATTAGTCTGGATAAAATTTGCCTGCTATTGATTAAAAGTCAGGTGTCTCTATAATTATGGAAGTGATCTATCATCCTTTTTTTTTGAAATAATGTGTCAATAGTAATCTCAAAGAATAGTTTGTTCATCCTGTCTATTAGACAGGTTTTATAGCTCAGCACTGGGGATTGAATTTATACAGCTTGATATTGGTGCATGTTGCCACTTACATATTTGATACTGGTACCTCTTGACACAAGGTTAGTAAATACTTTTAAGGAAATTACAGGAAAGGATGTAGTGTCATTCAATGGAAGTCCTCCAGGAGCAAAAGACTGCATTTGGCACTGCTTAGCAGCCAGATCACAGCCTTCGTGGTCAGACTAAATAAGCAGGAGGACCTCCTTCACATACATGAGAAGTAAACCCCAGTCATTCTTAGTCTATAATTTCCAGTATCAGGGGTGAAATATTTTTCTAAAGATCCACTTTTTAAAATGAAAGCCTTTTTTTTCTGACATCTGTATCATGAAATGTACACTTAACAAACTCCAATGTCAAGGCAAATACTTTAAGCCAACTTTTCTAATTTAATTCTGAAATGAGCCAAAATGCTGTAATACTGGTATTTTTGGGAAGACTTGCAAGATGTGATCTATTTCTTGTAAGGAAATGTTATGTAGTTTAGGACTGCATACTGGAATGTAGTTCCTCCTCTGGCTGCATGTCTGAGTGTGTGTGGTTTCATTCCTTCCCCCAGCTTTTTTTAATTGTTGGGAATATTTAGTGTAACTTATTATGTTTGAATTTTGGGGGTCTACATTTGTAGAAGTTTTATTTTTAGAGGGAGTACTATCACTATTATTTACTTGAAATAGATAACTGAAGCACACAGTGAAGTTATATAATGTCTGAGTAAATACTTTGGATTTTTCATATACTTTGATACTTTGAAAGAGTCAACATTAATGCAACACAGATAAACTCTGAAAAGCTTGCTCAAGTGCACATTACCCTAAAATTAGAAACTTTTTTCATTGTTCCATGGTTGAAAATGCCCTTTTAAAACAGCCATGTCATAGTCATCTTGTGAGTGGTCAGAACAATTGTGTGATACTTTGTGGCAGCTAGCGGAAAAGTAAAGCATTTTCTCTTAAAAGGTCTGTTTAGGGACTTCTCCTGACTTCACAATAGCAGTGACAACTGAGCACTAGAAAAAGAAGGATTTCGATGCACAGTGACTATTTCAGTGCTTTCTTCTTACTACGCGACATGCTGACAGCAGAATGATTTTTGATGCCTCATAAATAAGAGGCAGTATTGCTACCTTTTTTAAAAAAATATTTTTATTTTTAAAATAAATAAATCTTTTGAGTGAGAAACAGATCTTGCCTAGAAAGATGAGGGAAGTACACAATCCAGAAACTACTCAATTTTCATTTACAGTCAAGCTTCTTTCTTGGTCCTTGCATGCCTTTTGCGCTGATGCTCAAGCCATGACTGGGTCTGGAGCTGTTAAAACGTAGGCTCATCAACTTTGGCTAACATACTGATAAATCTGGGTTAAGATTTGAGCTGGTAACGAAGCTTGCATTGAAGTATTGCTTAGTGCAGCAGGAAGAGCAATGTCTTTCTGTTTCAGATGGAGGTATGATGTCCATGGAGGAATGAGAATGATACAGAAAATCCTCTAGGGAGAAAGAGAAGGGGAAAGAAAATGAGAATATGGAGAGAATAACAGTTAAAATCCATGGAGGAAATCTTAGCAGCTCATCCATGTATATGTCTTTCATAGGCACTGAGGAAACCTATTGAATCCCGTCTTCTTGTTAAACATTTCCAATATTTGAAGTATTTTTCTGTAAGGCTGAGACTGTTTGCTAAGTGTGTAATTAACTCTTTCACAGACTTTACCTGGGCTATGCTCTCAGCTTACTTGTATGTTACAGATATGTTATAAAATAAACATAGGTTTGATTTCCTCTCTCTTGGGTAGTCTAAGATTCTTTTCTCATTTAAGTTGAGGGGGGTTTTTTGGTGCGGTCTGTGGGATTTTTTTTTTTTTTTTTAATGAGGGAGAAGAAAAAACATGGCTGTGTATCTGTGTATTTCACTGCATACTCTGTGATCGCTGTGATTTACAGAAACAATAGATTTAGATATCCTCTGCCTATTTAAAGATGTTCAGAGAAGGAACAAAAATGAGTTATATGTTTGGGGTGTTTTTGCCAGACTCATCATTCTTTATGCTATTTCTTCATATCTCAGAAACCCATCTATAATATGCTGCAGTGATCTTGAAGAATTCAGCCTAATTTTAAACCAGAGCTTACAGTTTCCTTTCCAATGAACTTCTTGGAGTATAAAATATATTTTTTGCATGATAAACTGTGTCTGCTTTACCTTGTTATTAGGAAGAAACACTCAAATGACTCTTCATTTTTTTTTTCCTATTCTTTTTCTTTGGAGCTGAATATGACCTAAAAATAAAATTGGTCAATTGCAGCCTAAACATTAATGACTTCTTAAAAAAGTAATAATGCCCTTTCAATATCAACAGCACAGAAACAGTCCAAGGTGCACACTGTTTCAATGCCTTTTTGCATCAAACCTAGAACCACCTCTAATAATCCATGAATGCTGTGAGGACCATGAAGCCAGACTTGATGGACAAGATTCAAAAGTTAATAAAAAGCAATATTGAAAAAGAAGGACGTTTTTAAAGGATGCCAGAAGATGCACATTTAACTAAGTGATTAATCTTTTCTAAAGAGAGCAAAACATTCCTTTGAAACTTCTGTCTAGTTATTATTTTAATAGAGAGGTTTATCATTCTGAGATACCATTCTTAAATCCTTGTAAGTGTAAGCATGGCAGAGAAGCAATTCTCCATTCAGTTCCACTCTTTATTTGAGCAAGTGTGGGAAGGAACAGTTTTGGGACACAGACATTGATAAATGGCATCACTATTAATCTCTTAGTAACATTTTGGAACTGATTTGGACACTATCAACATTTATTTTTAGAAATGTCTTTTATACTAACACTTTAAAAAATGAAGTCAGAATGTTATTTTAATATTTCATATTTCAATGAATATTCAGCATATTTACATTAATATTTCTTGGTTCATTTAAATTAATATTCTTCTTCAGCAGGAAACGCAAGAAGTTAAACATATTTATATCCATTAGAGATGATTTAACTGAGCCGTTTATCTTTCAAATATCTTCATTGACACTTTAGGAGAGGAGGGCAGATTTAATAAAAATCTCCAGTCCTTCTGTCACTAAATAATAGTTCTGGGATAATTTAGATTAATGGAGCTAGGGCTGGATGTTGAACACATAATGGCACGTGAAGAAGGTAGAGTCACAAAAGGTAGGCGTATACACTTTGAGTATCAAAAAATTTCTGTCTAAAAGATGGCCCTAAGGTATTATGGTAGACATTTATTGGTGTGGCTGATAAGTTATAATATAGAAATAGCAAGTAATATCACGTATTTTATTTAAGTACCTCACCAAATATGTTCCAAGGAGCAAGTTATTTTATTACTATTTACTAGATTTGCTTAGTATGCAAAGGTCTACCTTGCTTTTTCCTGTTATTAACATGTAATACATAAACTGACCTAGTCATGTTTCGTATGTTAAACTGGTGGTGTATCACTGTAGCACATCCAAACTGCTCCAGAACATACACACACATGTATGTTGGACCTGAAACACAGGATTGTCTACAACTTACTTGCGTCTTGGCAAATTTTGTATTGGGAACATGGTGAAAAAGATGGTCCATCTTTTCTCCAATTTCATGGAAAAATGCCTTTTTTTTTGGCCATTTGATCATGGTATGAGCTAAAAGAGAGAAATTTAGCTGTGAATCTGTGGCTGAGGAATGAATAGCTTTCAGAATAAGAACAAATCATGCTATGATGTTGCTACCATGATGGTCTTTCTCAAATTCCAGGCAATTTATGAAGAGGAGACCACAGGGGGAAGACAACAAACAAACTGTATTTCTGTACTGCAAATCTCACTGTAGATTTTGTAATTCGTAAGGCTTTCAACTAGCAACTAAGGCTTTGAAGTATGTTTTTTGTTAGACAAGTGTGATATCTGATTGAAGGTTTATTAATGTTGTTTGGTAGGTAGCCATTTTGCTAATGATTATATACTCCCATTAAACTCTGACATACCCAGCAGCAAAGCACAACACTGTTCAACATCTCTGGAGGACCCCACATGAGAAATTTGATGTATGAATATTTTCATAGGTAGCAAACTCTGAAAAATATAAATGATACCCTTATGTGGACTTATAGCCTGCTGTTTAAAATATGGTTTAAGAATAGTGTGGTCTATGTGTGGACAGTCAAATGCACTAAACCTTCGTAGGTAAATGGGGAATGATGACTGCTTTCTCCGCAGAGGCTGGCAGCTCCACTCACACTGATGGAAACTTAAGAAGGGTAGGAACACAAAGAGTCACAAAGAGTCACTGAGCCCAAAAGAGTCAATACCTAACTTGCTGTAGTACCCTGATCTGGAGTGTAGAAGTAACACTTCAGAGGCAACTGAAATTATATGGAATTTTTCTTCATTTGATTATTGAAGTAGTGTAGGCACCAATGTAAGCATTTCAGGTTTTTTGTACTTGCTGTCAAGCCTCAAAAAACTTTGAAGAGACCTTATGGGAAGTAGGAGAAGAAAGCTCATGGAGATTAACATGAAGGTTAGCTGTGGTTCACCCATCTTGCTTTTTGTCCTCAGCTGTGGGGCATTCCTAGGTAAGGCAGACAAAGAATAAATCCAGGGTAGAGCATCAGGCAGGTAACTTTCTATTAGAGCCAACCACACCAAAAAATGCAAGTAAACACCACTGCCTTCTTCATATAAAATCCACTGACTCATGGTATCCTCTGGAACAGTATGGGAGAACCATAGAGATCTCATGGGAGAAAAGATATGGAGGGCAGTTTTCAGAATGTGAGACTCGAGCAAAGGCTGACACTTAGGAAGTTAACTATTACCAGAATACAGAATCATAGCATAGTTTGGGTTGGAAGGGACCTTTAAAGATCATCTAGTCCAAGCTCCCTGCCATGGGCAGGGACACGTTCCACTAGATCAGGTTGCTGAAAGACCTGTCCAACCTGATCTTGAGTGTTTCCAGGGACAGGACATCTCCCACCTCTCTGGGCAACCTGTTCCAGTGTTTCATCACCCTCACAGTAAAGAATTTCTTCCTTACATCTCGTCTAAATCTCCCCTCTTTTAGTTTAAAATCATTACCTCTTGTCCTATCTCCATAGACCCTGCTAAAAAGCTTGTCCCTATCTTTAAGTTCTCTTTAAGCACTGAAAGGCTGCAATGAGGTCTCCCCGGAGCCTTCTTTTCTCCAGGATGAACAGGCCCAGCTCTCTCAGCACAGAGAGGTGCTCTTCATGGGAGAAGTGTGACCCCTGTGATCAGTTTTGTGGCCTCCCTCTGGACTCACTCCAACAATTCCATGTCTTTCTTGTGCTGGGGACCCCAGAGCTGGATGCAGCACTGCAGGTGGGGTCTCACCAGAGCAGAGGGACAGAATGCCCTCCCTTGCCCCACTGGCCACACTGCTTTTGATGCAGCCCAGGGTATAGTTGGTCTTCTGGGCTGATAGTGCATGTTGCTGGCTCATGTTCAGCTTTTTGTCCATTATTAACCCTAAGTCCTTCTTGCCAGGGCTGCTCTCAATCCTTTCATCTCTCAGCCTGGTTTGATACTTCAATTCAGGTTTGATTATTAGTAAATTTGAAAGAGTTCATTTATGTCTGCTAGGTGTGTATGCAAAGGTACTGCACTGATGTCCATTATATGTTTTTTTTTTTTTTTAATTCTTATTTTGAAAGTTCTGTCAGCAATTTAAATTCATAGAATTCTAAATTTGGGCTATTTAAGTTCACTTGGAAGTGGAGTGTTTTATTTTGGCAGGTCTCTTAATATAACTCTACTATAAAGTTGAATTTATCTGAGACTTAAAAAGCAGTCTGCATTTGAGGCAGAATTTAGCTGAGACTCAAAAAGCAATCTGCATTTGAAATATGCTCTGAATTTAGCTGATAGTAGCAGGCAAAAGGTGTTTAAGCTTCCTGTTTTCTATGGATCTTCTAATTTTGCCCATTCAAATTTTCTATGTTATGGATGTGGATGCCTGGTTTCAGCACTCAAGTTTACTCCAAAACAGGCTGTAGAAATACACATCCTAGAATTCTAGAGACACAAGTGCTACTGCCTCTTAAAGGGATAATTAGCTGGAGTACAAGTTGTTAAGAATGTCTGTCCGAATCACTGTCAACACAATGCTTTTGACTCTGCTAAGTCAGGGATCTCTGTGCTATACTTGATCATGCAGTGAAAATATGATGGCATACTACAGTATGGGCTAAGTGTGGTTTTTTTTTTTTATTGAAATTTAGATGCAACAGTGTGGTTGTACCAGTGAAAGCTGATGGCTCCCATAAATATCAGTCTATCAGCTTAGCTTGTTAATGTATTCTACCTTCATGTATTATGGACAACTCAAGGTCTATGTGTATGAATCGAAGGGAAACATTTTCTTAAATAGCCCTATTATTCTTCAAATGTCTGTCAGTATTAATGTTCCCTGTTTCTAAGACCTTAAAAAATAAAAAGGATTTAGCTTGGCCTTTGTTTCTCTCATATGCAACAAGTTCCAACAGCTTCATTAACCTATGGAAGATGTTTACAAATTCTCATGCAATTACTTTGCTCCCTTGCCCCACATTTGAGTGTACTCTTAATGATGATTAGCTCACTACTTTCTGCTCTGAATATTATCTAAGTTCTGCTATCCAGGACTGAAAATAAGAAAATATTATTTACTTCTGATAGATAGTTCAAACAGTCCCCTGCACAACATTTGCTCAATGCTGCTAAAGATTCCTCTAAACTATTAGTGAATATAATCCTGCTTGAGCTTTTTCGGATCTTAGTTTTTTTAAATTCTCCTTCCATCCTTATTCTTATAAAAAGGTAATCTATGCCATTCTTGTCCTTCAGAACAGAATTTTCCAAGTCCCAAGTGCAATATTGTGCAGTGATGTTTTCATTACACTTGGCTCTCTGCAGTACTGCTGGTGTGTTTTCTTTTTTTTTAATATATTTATGTGTATATAAATATAATATAATATATATTTTTATATATATATTTACGTGTATATAAATTCTGAATTTAATCTCTATTTGATTTTTTGTTCTGTCATCTTGTTTTATATATTTTACTGAAAAATATACATCTATATATTACATTTTTTGTAAAACTCAGTACTCTTCCAATTACTGAAACAAGTTCAGACAGCTTCTTCTTCTGAATATACCAAAAACTGCTAAGAAGACATAAAGTACAAAAGAAATAACTATTCCTTTTTGCAAGCCTTCTCTATTCCCAGTGCATTATAGAAGCTTACTTTAAGTCCCTCTAATTATCCTGTACCATATTTGACAATTCTGAATCTGACAAAGTTTTTCATACACTTTTTGGCTTTTGTGTAAGGGTATTTTCTTGACTGTGGACACAACAGCTATTCCCATTGATCAGAACTGAGGAATTTCACAGAAGGAAGCTTATTCACTTGCATTTGCTTACCTTTACCTGCTTAAGGTTGAGTAATAATCTCTTTGATTAGCAAATGTGTAAATATTGTATAAATAAGGCAGCCCAATTTCAGATTCCAAGCTACTAAATCTATTGGCCATGGTAGTTTTCTGTCTGAATAGAACATTTTTCATTTTTTGTGGTCTGACTGACATGGCAGGGGAAAATCCTTTCTAGGTACTTATCACGTGATTTATAAGCATTTGGTAAATGGTGGTAGGGCCTGACTTTGAACTGCACATGTTTTCGAAACCTGGTGTTCCCAAAGAAATTTAAAAGCTTACAAAACAGAGAAGGCAGACAGAAAACTTGAGTCAAGTAAGTATTTTTGGGTGGGAGAAATGCAGGTATATATTGCTTGACTTGGCATTACGTTACTCTTTAACTGATTATGAAGAACCTTTTGTTCAGTGTTATCAGTCATTTTTGTTAGCTATTAGTAAAACATCAATTTTCATGTTCCATACCTTAGCCAGGTTCACAAAAATTTAGAACCCCTCAGAGACTTTGAAGCTTTTTTACCTTTAATTTTTACACTAACTCCTGGAAAGTGTCCTTGTGAATTACTCTCTAATTATAGTTTGAAGGAGCTGAAATATCAAACTGAGCTTAATCTGTTAAACTGTTAATGCCATGTAAGTGTTAGGAATCTAAATTCCATGAGTTTGGGGTTTTTGTTTTGCGTTTTTTTTTGTTTGCTTCTTTAAAATCCTCCATTTCAGTGCTCAATGAAGAAAGTAGCTTAAAACATCTGAAAGAAGTGGCAAAAATTGAAAATTAAATTGAAGAGTCTTCAAAATGCTGGTGTGATTAATTAGATTTGCCATGAAAGCATCCTGATATTATTGTCTGTCCTCACTAAAAACACTAATAAAATATGAAGACTGACCATTTCCAAGATGATATATTTGAAATGCAATCGTAAGGCCTTTGCACTATGTTCTGCTCTTGTACAGAGTTTCCCTCTGCTGTTATGCCTGTTTAATCCTGTAGTCGTGTACATTTTACCCTACTAATCTCTGAGGTCCAGTTAACATCTTGCAGTAGGTGTTTGCTATATGTCAGGGTTACCTTGAAGAGGTAGGTGTTACGAGCCAGTTAATAAAATTATTAGAGAGATGACTGTCTGAATTAAGGAGCGAACAAGACCACATGCCCAAGTCAATAGTATGGATTTTATTTAAAAGTAAATGTGAGGTAGAGAGAGAGAGAGACAGATAGAAAGAAATAGAAAAAAAAGCGGGGGAGGGAGAGAGAAAGAGAGTGACAAAGAGAGAGATTAAGTATAAAGTATCACTACTCCGTGGGTCCCGATGGTGTCCCGTTCATCCTCTTCTTCTGGTTTTCTTGATGGTGAGTGTTCTGGAAAACACAGAGTTCAGTGGATTAATATACATTCAGGTCAGCTGGGAATGCCTGGGTTACTCCCCTGGGGAGGGGTTACTTCCCTGTCTCTTGCCCTGGAGACACTGGATCTGTTGCATCACTGAAGATCACATGCAGTGCTCTGGTGCAAGGCCTCGGGAATCAGTCTGGGGGCATTTTTGGGTGTCTTTGATGGCTTATGACACCTCCTCTACTGCTTCTCACGTGAATGTCCTGTGGATAAAGCCTTCCTGAGGCAGGGGGTGTTTACAACTGAGCCAATTTGTGCAAGGGAGGATGGGTTTTCACTCCCTCTGATCAGAGGTTACACCACACACCTGAAACCTCTCCTCCTTAGAGAGGCTGAGGGAAGTACATACGAATGTGGCCTCAGCAGATGAAACTGTGGGCTATGGACTCCCCCACCCCCCAAGTCCACTCCAATGCAGAGATGATTTTCAGGACAGCTGCTGGGTGTGGCTTTCTTGTGGATAGATAGATTCTTCCCCCTCAGTCACATTATGGTTTAGAAGTAGAGCAAGGGTTAAAAGAATTTTCCTACCAGTTGGTTAGACAGCAAAAGGATTGAGGCTTAGGAGAGAGATCAGGATGTCTCTTAATCTGTGAATTATATTTCATTACTAAAGAGGAAGAAGAGCTTGAAGTGCCTTTGGAGGGCCTTGGATTTCAGCAGCAGGATTGTTTACTTGTTTACTTCTCCCCAGACCTGAGATAATTGGACAATAGTGTCACTTTTATCTCAAGTTCCCTTAGGAGGCTTAACTCACAGTCCGAAGTTCCAGGAGGCAGTTTCAGGGAAGAGTGGTCTTTGGTGGTCACAGCTTCTTTATACAGTTTTGTCATAGGGGGCAAAAAGTCCTTTATAACAGTGTTCAAGCCATTAATCACAATATTTCAGTCTCTCACAGTAGGTCATTAAAGTTGCTTCAATGTGTTTTTGAATACGGAGAAGAGGGAGGAGCAGCCATTAGTCCATGGGCTGTTTCTAGCCCAAAATGTTTGACTCAGCTTGTTTCTGCTGCTTTTCCATGTTGCTTCAGATAAGCCTCAGGAGCACGTTACCAGTGTAGCTTCCAGCACTCCTGGTGTACCCATGGTTCCTCTTCAAGGTATGATGTATGCATTTACTGTGCTGAGACTATGGCTTTTCCTATGTCACCTGGGCCCTCAGGCAAGTGAACAACCCGGAGGTGGCTGTTGGAATGTCCTGGAAGCAGAGGTCTATTCTTTTTGAGCAAAAACTTCACATGCAGATGCAGTGCAGTAGGATCCGCACACAGATGGAGGACACTGCCCCTCTGGTCATGGTAACAAACACTACAGTAAACTACAGACTGTCCTAGTTAGGCTTGATACATACCTATGGCTTCAGACCAAGTGTTCCACATTTATCAGCAGCTTCTTCATGTTCTTTTCTCTTTCTCAGCCACCTGCCTACACTGACATCTGCACCTTATCATTTTGCTTCATATGCCAGTGCTGCTCACCCAGAGGGAGTCTTTATATTCCTAGGATTACACAGACTTCTACTTAATCAGCTATTGTTTTATATCATGTATGCAATTGGAATTATTATTTTGAGTTGAAATTATTATCTGAGTTATGTGTGAGCTTTGAGGAAGGCACCTATAGAACTGGTAATTTGTAGAGGATTGATTTCATCATAATTTAGAGGACTTTCATGTCCACACTGAAACTAGTTTAGACTTCTTTTATAGTGAATAGAGAGAAAAAGAGCACTTCAAAATTAATTTTTTATTTTAGATAAACATTCTAGACAGTGTTCTATTTCTTTTCTATTTGTAGCTATTGGGTAGTGAAGGACAAAACTGTCTCCCATATATCCTATTATATATGTCATTCTGATGCCTAGCTGATCTCTGGTCTCTTGCATTTTATGTTTATGAGAGTCAAGTCATGCTGAAGAAAATCCTACCTTTGAATTCTCTAGTGTATGTTTGTATTCCCCAATTAAATTGTAAATTAAACATTGTATGTTACATGTTTATCAACTGTGCTGCTGCATACTTTTATGTAAATAGTAGTAGTTATCCATCTTGGTTTGCTTCATCTCAATGTTCAATCTCTTCATCCTCTATTTGTATTTTATTAAAAATATTTAATCTAACCAGTTTAAATTTCTCATTGGATATGAATAAATCATTAATGTGATTTTACAGTCTTTAATTGTGAGTCCCACAATTGTAGCTACAGAGAGAACTGTTTAATTAAGAAATGTAAATTTAAGTGCCATGTCACTGATATCACACGCCCCTCCCTCCCCCTGTTATTTCAGCCAAAGTTTTCTTTCTGGCAGTATTTATCCTTAAACCTGGAGTAATGAGCTAAATCAGTGCAATTACTTACGGAATAAAGTACTATCAACATGAGTAAAAATGGAAAAGGCTGTCTAACTAAACTGCAAGTTTTTTCACTTGTATTCAATAGCTCATCAAGACTTTGATCTGCTTTTCAAACTTACTCAAATACACAATGTCACTGATTAAGCATAAGAAGAACAAGAAGTTCCTCTATTTGTCATATGTCTGATTCTGAGAAATTTAAAGAGCTATCCAAAGCACAGAAGCTAATGACAATGTTAGACTTCAGTTACTGAGGAAAAACAGCCTGACAGGTCACAGCAAGCCTGAGTGGCACTGCAAAGCCACACTGACAGTTAGGCTTTTGTTTCAGAAGGTGGAGGAGGTACAGAATGTGACTATTTTAGGTTATATTCTCACTCCATAGGGAGAATGTAGGGGGAAGTTAAAGTGACCCATTAAGGTGTTGGAAAGGTTTCTGAAATTACAGTGTTCACAATCCCACGGAAAGGAATAGAGTGGCAGAGTAAAGTTAATAAACTTGGGAAAATCAGTCTTTTGGAAATGACAGGCAGGGTCTCTTGGGAAAAACAGCTAAGTAATAAAGCTCTCTCTTCATACCTTCTCTAAATATGTTATGAGAAAACGGAATATGTTAAAAAACCAGTGGCAATCTATACTAGTGCAGAAGGAGGGATATGAAAGCATATGGAGAGATTGGGGGTTTTTGTTCTTTTGGATTTCTTTTGTTCTCTTTTATTTTGTGGCTTTTCCAGTTAGGTGTGTGGTTTTGATTCGGGTCTTTGCAATATTTCTGCAGTGCAGAAATGATGTCCTCACTTCTTGGTTATGCTTTCAATATATTTTGTGTACTCTTTTTGAGTTCCTGGCTGTTCACCCTTCTTCCATTGCTTCTCAAATTTAATCAGTAATGACTGAGAAGGTACTTCCTTTACTTTTTGTGTGCTCAAGAATAATTTTCTGCATCTGGATTGTATCTGAGGAGCAGAAGAAAGGCTAAAGACAATAATAAAGGAATAGTATAAGTGAACACATAATGCAGAGAACCAAACTAGCATGTAAACTGCCTAATTGGCAAAAAAGATGAAAAGATTCATGGAAAAAATGGAGAAAAAAAGGAAAGTATCCATCACTCTTCAAACAAATGATAGCATTAAAGCATTTGTTTTGGCAAAATAAAGATACATTGTAATTAGATTTCTAATGCATTAATATTTAATATGGGCAGAGAAAAAAGAGTTTTAAGAGACTTTCATTAACTTGGCTGTTTTTAATTGGCAAACTGTAATGTATTTTTTTTTTCCAAGGGCTTAGAAAAAAAGAAAGAGGCACTTTTTGAATCACTAATTACTTTTGAGAAATGATGGTGGACAGGTTAGATCCTAGGGGACTGAAGAAGAACAAACAGTATATAGAAAATGTAGTTTAAGGGGGAAGAAAAAATGAGCACAATGTGCAGTGCTAGGGAAGAAAAAAAATGCTCTAAATGAATTATGAAACAATTTATAGGACCTAGAGGATAACGAAATAAGAAGAAAACAACCCGATTAAATTTGACAAGAGCAAAGTGTGTCAAAAAATCTGTTTACTTTCTTCAGTGAAAAATGCTTATCTAGTGGATAAAGAAATAGAAAGCAGTCTGTGATATTTTGCCCTGTAAGAATTCTGGTATCGCCTTATGTGATATGAACAAAATGACCAGTGACATTACCCAGGTGAAACTGCTGATCAGTACATGAGCAACTGGCTGATCTCCTGTCCCCCACCCCACACTCTGTGGTTTTCTCTCAAATCGAGAGGGCCTTCTTTGGTACAGCTCTATCTAATGTTTTCAAATATAGGTTTGTTGTTAGAATGCAGCATATAGTTAGAACATCTCTGGATTTAACTGTGTTGGATATATATTAAATATTACAGGAAGACACCAGAATAAGCTTTGAGAAATGATGAACCAGCTAATCACTGGTACTGCAGTGGAGAATTGCAGCTTGCAGCAGATGGTCAGCCACATGTCTAGAACAAGGAAAAGGTCAAATAAACTTTTTTCCTTTCCTTGTAGGAGGAAAAGCACAGGGCTTAAATTGAAATGAAGTAGCAGGAGTTTTGCTTGTAACACATGGGAGTTAATTATTATTCTCTGATGTGATTAAAACTCTCAAGTGGAACAGTGTGTGAAGCTTTAAGTATCATCCTTGAAGGAATGTATAGTTAAAGTGAAGGATATCCAGAAGAAAAGAAATCCAACAGGTTTGCAAAACATGAAAATCATGAAAGAATTCCACTCTGCTAAGTTTAAAAAGAGATGAAGTCTTTTTCAAGATGTGCAAATCCCTAATAAAAAGATGGAAATTACTTCCCCACACCCCAGTAGTACTAGGAGAAAATAGAAATAATCTGTAGATGTTCTTAACAAATGAAAAAACCACTTTTAAATGGTGAGGCTCATAAACCACTAGAATAGCCTACCAAGGAAGAGTGTGGAATCTCCTTCAGTTCATATTGTATAGAATCAAAAAATTTGATATTGGTCAGAGATGACCTACATGAGTTTCCTTTCCTGCTGAAGGCCAGACTTGTGGATCTTGAGGCCTCTTCCAGCCCTGCCTTAGTATGTTTTTTCTTATTCAGAGGTTTAAATGTACTTCTTTCTTTTCGGGATATATTCTCTAGTTAAAACTACTGACAGAACTTTTGTAAGGAGAATAGTACGTTCAATAATTCAGAACACACAATGAGTTGTGTGGGATGACTGCAGGTACATTGTCATTGCAGTCAGTATTTATGCAGGAAAATAACCCATGTTATCAAAGATTCCATGGTATAAGAAGTTAATAACCAACAGTGTAATTTTACCTAAATATTAAAGGGAGATAAATAACAACAGAATATGCAGTGGGAAATAGATTTGAATTTGACCTTTTCTCTCCATTATTATTGCCATGCAAAGTACTAGCATGAAAATTTGGTAAAATGTTGGTGTGTGTATTTTGCTATCTACTGCTGCTAATGAGTATTTCTGCCTGATTTTAGTGCAGGAAAGTAAATAGAACTTAAAGAAAGAAATAGAACTTAAGCTTATTAAATGGTGTCACTATTATGTTTTGCAAAATTTGTCTTGAGTTTAAATTTCTGCTGTAGCAGTCTTTAATGAAAATTAATATTTCAGGGATATATTAATCCATTGTACCATCCAGCTAGAAATAAATCCTGAAATATTGGGCTATATACAATAATCTTTCTTTTCCCTTGATATTTCAACTCATTTGGAGTGTACGGACTTCAAACAAAAAAAAAAATCAGACCAAAGCAAAATAACCCTTTTGTGAAGATTCTGGTAGTTATGAGAGCTAACAGTTTTAAAGTAAGCTAGGGAAATACCAGAGAATTACACAGAGGATAAAAAAAAAAAAACAACCCTTAAATGCATATTAAAGTTTCAAATACATCTACAGTTCCTGAAACAAATTGAAGAGCTGCCTTTTCTGTCAGTCTGGTGGATTTATACAGGAGATAATGTTCTAGAGAACTATTGCAAATGCTGGTATTAAATGTTTCTTTTAGAGGAAGAAACTTATAGGTATTGGGCAGTTTTCACATTAATGATACAGGCTGTGACTGCTTGCATATTTGTATTTTATATTACTTTACCATTTCGACTTGTAAATATTGTCTCTGTTTCGACAGAGACAGAGAATAAGAAAACTCACTATGAAGGTGATTTCTTGTTAACTAGTATTTTTCAAAATGCTCTTTCCAGATGAATTCATAATATTTCAGCCTGAGGCTGCCAAATCCACCTGGAGATATCCACATTTTAGGGTCAGTTGTGAGGTATAAATCAATGAGAACTCAGTCCAGTTCATTTATCTTCTATTTCCCTTTGACTCATCAGCTTCAGGAGCAAAAAAGGAAAAACATTCTCTCCTTTGAAATCTTCCAAAGCAGTACCCTCTCCAAATTGTCCTGAAAGCCTAAGATTTGGGCCATCAGTCAACACTTCAACCGTAACTTGTCTTTTGGGAACACCTTATTGCAAATAGGATTAAGGATATTTTCCTCTTTAAAACTGTATACCTAGTGAGCCAAGGTATATATTTCAGTTTCAGCACAGTCTGAAGCACCCATGTGTGCAGTCCCACAGCTGCAACTTGCTCACTAGTAGATTGAGGTAAGGAGCTTAATAATGGAACTACACTCCTGTGTAACATAGCTGATGGAAGCCCTTTTCCAATTGTGTTGTTAATGTTTTCTTCAGAAATACCAGGCTCTGTTGTTATAGAAAGAGAGAGAACCCAGTGGGACGTAAAACTTACTTGTACTAAGTGTTGGGGGGGGAGTGGGTTCCATTTAGCAACTTTTCTTTTTGCTGTGCAGCACTTGTCACCCAGTGCCTCAGCAGACTGTCAAGAACCTGTCCTAAGTGTGTAGAGTAGGAGGCTTCCCACCCTTAAATAATACACATGTCAGGAAGCTTTCTCTACGGGGTTCTCACATTGGTAGTGCCATCCTTGGGAACTGAGGATGGACGTGGTGGTGAATGATTGTTTTTCAATATTTATTTGGTGATTCTAGTTGCAAAAACTTCAGAAACAGCAAACTGGTTTTAACATGGAGAGGTGCAAGATACACCACCTTCTCCCTGGTAATGGGGAAGTAATTTGTTACTATACTTGAGTGTTTGACTACTAGTTTGTTTCATCTCTTTAGTGTTGTGTTGTTTTTTTTTTTTTATTTTCTTGTGTCATAGAAGTAGTTTAGGAAGCTGAATTCTAGTTTCCCAGACCTAATTATAAGATCTCAGTACTTTGAAATTTTCCTCCACTTTACATAATTCTGTTACTGCTATCTATATGTCCTTTTCAGACTTAATTTCTCTATAACCACATCTTTACAGGATTGATAAATACTCAAGTCTTTAAGACTTTAAGCTGTAATTGTTCTGCATATTTCCCTACAATGCTATCTTTATAATTTTAATTTTCTTTTATTTGTCATTGATTTCAAGCTTGTGATGTTAATTTTGGGTCTTGGTTCTAACCTTGGAAGCAGAGAGTGTGTTGGCCAAAGATATGAGAGAATTAATTCTGATTCTGAAGTTGCCAAATAATTGGTCTTTTGGGGGATATATGTTTAAAGGCATTTTTCAGGAGGCTACTCCAATACCCAGGAGTTCTCACAGTATTTTGTGAAGCAAGTTTTCTTCAGTCCCATCAACGTCTTGCACTGTGGTGGAGGAGTTTGCTTAAATGCAGGTTCAAAAACACACCCACCCACCCCTGCCCTGCTCTCCAAATTCTGCTATTTGCAACCCATTTTCAGGGAAGTTGCCTGAGAACTGAACAATTGCAACCAGAGTCGCAATGGTATCTGCGAAACAGTCCCAGTCACTACCCTGCAACAAGGCATCCATTCAGCACCAGTGGATCACATAAAAGGTTTCACCTAAACTGAAATGAAGAGGCTTTAATTACTGAATAGGTTTGTCATTAGATATAGGTTCACCATTAGTTTAGAGCACTTGCTGTAAATTTGTTAAAAATGTTACATTCAGACCTTCACTGGAGTTTGAACCTGTCTTTCGGCCTGATAGGAATTGTTGAAATCAGCCACAGGGGTTGATTAAGGAAAAAAAATCCTGCAAAATATTTCCACAGAGGAATGTTATCTACCATGTAAACAGCCATTTGAAGAAATTTTTCATTTCAGGGCAAGAGCTGTGCCAGAAGTTATTGACCAGCCATCTTTGCTTTGCTGACACTGTAGCGTATTTGTGTAAATGGTTGACTGAGTCCTGACTTTGGCAGATACTCTATAATTGCTTAGTAGAAGCCTTTTGTCTGAGTATTCCTATTTGAGACTGTTTTAGCCATATTCAGATTTGGACTTATTTCTCGTTGTGCTGTTCTAGTTAATGTTACAACCTTTTGAAAACAAAGTTTTAGTTTTCCTTCAGACAGTGATGTTCTATCTTTTGTATTTGCTCCAAGGGGACTAAGACTTGGAAAGTGCCAGTGCCTGTTGAAGTGTTTTGGTTTCAATTGCTGTCTCTGGATTTGTTTCTTGATAGATTGCTTTCCTTAAAATATCTTTTTAATGTGTTTAAGATGATGAACACATTGGGCTGGGCAATCTCTATGGAGATGTCTGCCCTCCTTTTGTGTGGAGTAGGCTGGAAAAGGAGGAAGAGAGAAGAAACATTTCGTTAGTATGTTTGGCAGCCATGGACTGCTTTCTTGATGTGAATTGTGGATGATGTGTCTCCATCGTGTTCTACCCCTGACAATCTTTAGGGAGCACTGCTGACATACTGTTTTTTTCTCTTTGTGTCTCCTGTCATCCTCTCCAATGGCTATGGTCTATCCTTTCTTTTAGAGTGTCCTTTGTTTTCCCACTCTGGATGTTATTGAGAAAACATATGTAGATAGATGTTCTGGGATCTTCATGATGGGCTGTGTCATCCAAACTTGTCACCCTTTTATCCCTTTCTCTTCTTGTTCCTTCTGGTGCCTCCACACTCCCTTCCTAGCAATGTTAACATTTCTATTACAAATACCTGTGCAGAGAAAGAAGAAATTGTTGATTTTCCATGTTTGTGGTCCATGCACCATGCAGAGAAAGACTGGTATGGGTAGATCAAAAGTAGAGTGGAAATTGCTAGGATAGATTAAGAATTTCTCTGAAATCCTTAATTCAATAGCCATAAAAGGAGTTGCAGGCAGTCCTTTAGCTATTGGATGTACGAGGCCCTAAGAGACAGCTTTCTTTGCTGTGCTTTTAGCAGTGCTCTTCCATCATCAGAGAGCATGTGGAAAGTGTTATATGCAACTAACACTCCGTAGGAGCAGAGAACTGCCAAGAGCTGGTGCAAACACAGGAAGCAGCTGCCAGCAGCCTTCTCTCTGTCTAGGAGAAATACCATAAGGTACCACGGAATAGGAATCTTTTGTCTTTTTAGCCTACAAATACTTCAAATTATGGAAGACAGCAGGTCTAGTGTTAGGACTTCCTCTCTCCTGCTATTGTCTTAAGACTCACTTTCCAGGAAAGCAGAGAGTGATCTTCATAAATATAAAATGAGAAAAAAAAGGTTGCTGTCAACTCATATGTGTTGCAGTGGTTAATGGCACTATAGATCTCAAGTGCTGACTTCTCTTGAAAAACACTGTTGCTTTTGTCAGGTGTGCTCTTGTATTCAGCCTTTCCCCCAGAAAGGTCAGAGTGTAGAGAAGGTTAAAATTAGTAATAATATAATAGATCAGTTAATTTTTAAAAACTTGAAAGAAGAAAAAAAGAGTGAGGTGTCAACAGAACAGAGATACCAAAACAGGAGAAGGAAGAGTGCAGGTAAAAGTCATAAAAGAAAAGAAAAATGTAATGGTGAAGTCAGAAAAGATAGGAAGACTGATATTACAAACAAAAGATAAAACCAAGTGGGTGATGTAGCAACTAATCAATGAAAGCATTATAAAGTATTTGTGACAATGAGGAGTAACAGCCTATAACAGCTCTAACTGCACAGCACAACAGAGATACTTGTCAGGCTCTGAAAGCATTACAGCTTCATTAGCATGTGCCTGGGTTAATTAACACAAGTGTGGAGTGGTGCCGAGGCAGCTGCAAGGCTTCCAGCCCTGGGGCAGGCAAACAGGCAGACAGAGTGTCTGCAGGATGCTTTGAGTTGCACCTGAGAGCAGAGGCCAAGGTTGTTTGACCCAGCCTAATACAAATATAAACAACAAGACTTGGAAACTGCCTTCCTGCAGAGTTTCAGGTGAAGAAGAGGAAGAAAGAATGGAAGAGGAAGAAAATGAAAGGGGATAAAGACAATAGATAACTAGGGGGGTTGGGTCCCAAGAATAAGAAGAAAACAAAGAAGATGGTGTCGCCCACATATTAACCCCATCAGCTCACATCCTCCTGTCATTTTTTCCAGTTTACACTAAATGGTTAAGCTGCCTAGTTGTGAAGGGCTTTGGAGTATAAAGTAGTGCAAAGGGGCTGGGAAATATTTAGCCGGGAACAGCTCGCGGTGGCACTGCTCTTCCTTGTGTGATATAAACAACTGTTGCTATTTTCAAGCTGTGTATCATTTTGATCTCTGTTAGAAAGAACTATGAGTATGTTGTTTGGTGTTTTTAAAATCCCTGTAGTATTGAAAGTTACGAGGAACCGTTTACTTACTGTCTTTTAGAGAGTGGAATCAAGACAGAGGGAAATAGATGATTTGCTCAAGTTCAGAGATGTGTGCCATAGAAAATATTTAATTCCAAATCTCCATGGTCTTACTCTGCTGTCTCCTCAGCGAAGATCCATGCGAGCAGTCCTCTCACTAATTTACCAACACGGGAATAAAAAAATTGCAGATAATTCCTGCTCTTGTGTCAAACTCAATATCCTGTCTAGCACAGAGATTCTGTGACTTACTCCTGCATTTGGATGAGTGCTGCAGAGGAATGAAGTATAGTCCAAGATAAATGCCACAGCAAATGGAAATTTATGTGGCAGAATGAACTAAGTTAGCAATGTAGTTTTAGTGCTGAATTAAATATTAAAGTGAGTGAAATTGCTGCATACAGTTTGGACTGTCATGCATTTTAATGTTTAATTCAGAAAGCCTCCTTTTTAAAGTTTCTTCAGTTAATCTTGGAGAAATAAGAGACAAAATCAAATGCTGGCCTGCTACAGAAATTTGGATAATTGCTTGATTCAGAGTTTCTTTCAATTCTGTTGTAAAGAACTTGTCTTCTGAGCTGCACTTAAAAAAGATTTTTTCCCCTGAAGCTTTAATCTAGGTGAACTGATAAAAGCTGAGATATCTTTTTTTTATTATTATTTTTTTTGTGTTTTTCACTTTTAATTCATAGTTAGCTTATTTTTTCCCATGATAGGTGTCTTCAGAAGTTTCTGCAAATCACTCCAAGTGCTTTTTAAAAAATGAATAGAGAGTTCCAGGATTGTACGTGAAATATGAAGTATTGTAATTGTAATAATTCAACAGGTGATTGAAAAGTACTGAAAAATAAAAACATTTTATCTGTAAATGTGAAGAAAATTAAGTAGAATGTTCATGAAAAAATGGAAAAATTCCCTTTATTTCAAGATGAATATTTATTAGAAAATAGAAATTATGTTACATACGTATGAGGCATTTGAAAGAATGCTGCTTTGGTTATAGTACCAAACAGACAAAATTTGAGGAATATTAAATGACATCTGTAAACTTTGTACTGTTTTATAGTCCACCCCCTATATGCTAAATGAGACAGGGATGCAGAGGAAATTATATGTGAGTTCATATCTGAAGATTGCTTGTCACTGTGTCTGCGCAAGAGGTAAAATATCTGGGGAAGTATGAGGAATTCTAAAAAAAAAAAGAATAAATATTTTAAGTTCAATTCTGCAATATTTATCTGAAGTTATAAGAGCCTATCATGAGACCAAAGCTAAATTTTTCAATCTATTCTTTTTCTGGTTGGGAACTTTGTGAGTATAATAACAAAAAATTACATCCAAGAAAACTAATATAGAAAGCCTTTTCAGTGGGAGCTTTGCTGTATTTCCTCCATCACTGTTCTTAGCATTAATCTGTTTCTGACTTACCGTTCTGTCCTGTTGTTTCGCTTTAGAGACTGGTGCCTTATCTATAAACTGCTTGTGGAAAACAAATATCTACTGGGATGCTGTTGCAATATGTTTTATTGGATAGGGTTAGAAGTATTTCAGTTAGCTAGTCTGTTGCTATATTTTTTTAAGCTTTTATCATATCTATAATATTTATCATATTTATCTTTTTATCATATCATATAAAGCAGAATGTTAGGAGGAAAATAATTTGAATCAATGTCATGCTCATGCTTTTTGTTCCTGATCCCTTTATTCTCAATATTTAAGGAATATAGTCAGCAAACTGACAAACATAATGCAGTCTAAAATTACATCTTGAATGTAATCCTTGTAACATTTTACATGCACAGAGATGACATTTATATTTAAGTATTTTTATCATGTCAGCATACAGTCTAGTTTCATTCAGAACCATATCCTTGAGGAAAACCACTGCTGATTATCCCAGCTTCAAAAATATGATGGGGTGAATCCCCACGTATCTGAAAAATCAAATTTAGCTTTCCTCTTTCAACCTTGTGAATCCACATAAAGCATATTTGGAGATGTAGAAAATCTGCGACAAAGCAAATGAAGGCGGAGTTTGACCCACAGAAAGTTGGGCAGGAAGAAAGGAAACAAGACTTTTCAAGCCATGCAAGATGGTGAATACGAAACTTAAAAGAGTTTCTAATGCTCTTAAGCTTGCAATACCCAACAGGAATTACAACAAGGAGTTATCAACTAGAGAGGTGAATTTAAATCTGTTTGTTAATGAGGACCAGTTGAAACAAAGCACTTTCACCGAAACCAGGTAGAATTTAAGGACTTGAGTCTTAAGCTGTGTTCTGAAAGGCCCACTGCTCAACTGAGAGGGCATCTCAAATTCATGAGGTTTCTCCTGAGAGGTCCCTCACTCTCATTCTGCTCTACACAGGCAGAAACATTATGGCTTGAGGATCACGTAGGTTATACCTGTCAAAACTGCTTAAGAGGTCTGGCCTGAGTATAGGACCAAGAGATGACATAGCACACAAAAAAATTAAGTTACAATAAAAATAAAAATAGGAAAAAAGTGCCTAAATTTTCCAGACTGCCATTTCCAGATAAGAAGTCTTATTAAAGCTAGTCTTGTTGACAGGAAAAGTATTATTTATCCATAAGGGTTTGATTAAGTGGAAGATTAGTTTTCAAGCAGGACATTGAGAAACCCTTTTAACTTTTCAATTTTTGCAAAGGAACTTTCCTCCTGTGATTTGTTGTGTGTCTGTGTCTTACTGAGAAGAGAAATCCTCATTTACTACTGTTTATTCTCCATGTGTCCAGAGGGCTTGGGGTATAAACTAAATTAAAAATTATCTTGTCTACTTGTTTTACCTAGAGCAGTGATGATGTGAGCATTCTTGAGCCACAGAAGAGATGAACAAAAGATTTGTCTAATATGTTTTCTTTACAAATCTGCCTATCTGCTGATATAGTTTACAGTTTTCTTAAAAGGTAGTTTGTGGGGACGTGGAAGGAAAACTGTGATTGATATAAGTGTCTGTCCATATATCTGTCTATTTATATGATGTAACAGGATCATGACAGTCTTTCCCACGAAATGGTAATGGTACTCAAGAGTCTCGATCATTGTCTGGGGTCTTAAAAATTTTAGAAATATGTCTAGATGATGTCATAGATTAAAGAAATTCAGATGTCCTCAGGATTCTGATGGTTAAACCTGTGGAAAATTAAGATTGGCCATCCAATCAGTGAGAAAGGTAATCCGTTGGAAGTGGTAATGAAGGGTTGCCCCCAGTGAGTGTCTGTCAGCTCCTGTTCTTGCTTGCACAGTGGCTTCTGGCTGACTTCCAAGTATAACATATTACTGAAATCCTCTACTGCTTTGAGTATTTTATTAGTCTTTTCCAGGCAGTGTCCCTAAGCCTTTTAAATTTATTTTTTTTCTGGACTTGCTTTTTTCCCCACCTGTTCCTGCTCTTCACCTACTCCTAAATGCCTTTTATTTGTGGATTCTTGACTTAACTCCCCCACAGTGTAACTAACTGAGGTCTGTAGTCAATACTTCAACCTTCCTTCACTCATGTTGAGGGCAGAATTCCTTCCCTCTTCCAGCTGAGAAATCTTTGCTTCTTGCCACAAATAACATGAAAGGGAAATGATAAATGAGTTACATGTGCAGGTACACAACTCAGAGCAAGGTTCTACAACAGGAAATCAATGGTTTGGCTGCAGCCACTCTAGTACCCCTGATTCAGGTGTATGCATGCCAAGAGAGAGACTGTTAGATCGTGGTGATGTTCATCATGTTGGGTTCACATTGGTTCCCAAGTATGGGTTTCTCACTGATGGTGACAATCTGTTTATCCACAATTATAAATTTACGGCTTAGTTTGTGAACCTTTCATGTGGCCTTTAAAAATTTGGTGATCTGATAGGATTCAATAAAAGACAGAGAGGTAGAGTTATTTCGCTGATTCATCCTGCCAGCCAGACTGATACAACACCCTGGCTCCACACCAGGAATTTAAAAATGACTGAGTTTCTCTCTGGCAAAGAAGATTCCATATGCTTTACGGACAGTAAAGTTCAGGGAGAAGATTATGTCAAGATTTATGTCTGCTGTTATTTAAGTTAATGAGAGAAATCTATCTAGGGGTGATGCATGCATGAGATCCAGTTGAATTAACTGTTTTAAGAGCATGATGAAAGCCTATCAGGTTGCATATGTTCCCAGACTTTTTATTCTAGTTCTTGCAGTGAAAAGCAAAGTGACATTTCCTTTTTCTCCTCCTATTCATACTTTTACTGAAGAAAAAAGAATTTTGGAGGTTATGGGATTATGAAGATTTTAATTTGCTTTAAGATTTTAAAGGTTAAAAGCCTAAAGGGGTTAGTTATTACAAGTGGGAACATGAAAGTCTGCTGGAGATGTCAATTTAATAGGAAAAATCAGATTAGAAAATGGAGCTACAAACTAAGTGTACTTTTATAATGATGATAAATTAAATATATTAATGCAGTCTATTAAACATTCCATTTATACATCAAAACCTTGGAAGGTAAAAGAGGTCTTAATCTGATGGTTTAATATTTTTATTATAAATTTATATTTTAGTATCAGTTTATATTCAACAGTGCATCTGTTCTGGGACTCTATACAGATGCTTGCCTGCTGTCTCTTTGCCAAACTGGAAGTGATCCCACCTCAACAGCGTAAATACTGGTAGAGAAAACAATCAGAAAATCTTCTGTTCTCCCAGTCATGGGCAGGTACAAAGGCAATCACTGAACTAGCCTGAGGTCTTGTCAAATGCAAAATAACATTTAATATCTTGGGAGGAAGGAGAAGAATTGCATTTTAATAATTTACTGTACTCAAGTAGAGCATGGCTTCTTTTCTGAAATCACAAAGGCAAAAACTAAATATCATTGAGTGAGTAAAAGTCTGTGACAATTCTAGAATAACTGAAGCTATCAAAATCATAATAATGCCATAGCAATACAGAGTTACATACAGGTATTTTGACGGTGATGCCTTGAGTGGCTACCTAGAAACAGAGACTAGACAAGAATAAGGGAATAAAGGTAGATATTTATTTGAAAGGCCTTCGAAGGTACACCCTGGGGAGCCAAAGGCTGCATCCAAGCTGGACCCCAAGATGGACGACGAGTCACGAGTTCTTCACACTTTTATAGGTTTGGTTCATTTGCATATCAGCATAAATTTGCCAATTAAAACTTTAGCTAATGATGTGATTTCTTCAATTTCTCCACCTCTCTAGAGGCCCTGGTTTACACCTTTTGGGCCTAGGACAGTCTAAGTGTCCTTGAAAAACAAGCTTGGAGAGGCTTTGTTATGTCTAGTTGGCATGAGAGAAGAGAAGTTAACAGGCTACAAGAAAGTTCAGAGTTACAACTAGGCAGTACAGGATATGAAGAATATAAAAGCTAGAACCTAAGGCATCAACAGAAAGTCCCATGTTAAACTTGGTGATGGTAGCTTTGTTAGTTGAGATAAAGTATTAAAAGCAACAACCAAGGCATCAGGAATTCTCTGTATTGACCCATTGTGTGTTCCTCTCTTTAGAAGCTGCACTGGTTACCAGGCATATCAGTTGCGGAGTTAGGTGTGAATTTCTTTGCAAAATTGGAGACATCTATAGTAAGACATCTTTCATTCCAGAGTATTGCGGCTGTAAGTAGATGAGATAGACAAAATGTTCTGATTCAATGCATAAAGAAGCAGGTGTGCACATATTGTCCAGGTAGGGGCATCTCAGTGTAAGCTCCCTAGCCTACATATATTGGGCTTCCTACAGCTAATGGAGAAGGAGAGGGACATGTTCTCTATCACCAGCTGAAACAGTCTATTTCTATGCTGGTTCATCAGATGGATTAAGAGGATTTCACAAGTTATATGTTGTGCCAGATCCAGGGATAATGACTAAAATTAGAGCTCTTGGGTAAAAGTACATACATTCTCTGTAGTGGCTTTCAACTGAGAAATGTAGGTGGTTTTGTTGTGTTGTGTTGTTTTGTCTTTTTTTTTTTTTTT
>VZTE01002698.1:34320-44918 GCA_013397775.1 Eulacestoma nigropectus
TGGTTCCGGGGGTTGCCGGGCATGAGGGATCCATCCTGCCTATGCCAGGGATCCTGGATCCTGTGTGTGCCAGGGATCCTGTCTGTGCCAGGGATCATGGCTCCATCCTGCCTTTTTCCCGGCCCCGCCGGCGCAGGGCAGGGGTGACGGTGACGGTGGCGGTGGCAGCTCAGGGTGTCCCCTGTCCCGGGCCCCGCACAGGGGATGCAGCTCCATCCTTAAAAGCTCTTCCCTCGCTCCCGGCCCCGCTGTCCTACTTTTCCCCGGCTGCTTTTCCTCCTTCCCTCCGTCACGTGCGGGTGGGCTCCGGGCCGGGCTCCGAGCCGCTCCCGCGGTCCAGCGCTCCCAGTCCCCGCCCCGACCCCGCTCCGGGTCCCGGTGCCCGCGGGAGCATCCACGGGAACGGAACCCGCCGGGAGCGGGGACAGAAGGGGCCGGGAGCGTGTCCTCCTCCCACGCGACCCCAAATCCAGGGCAGGGAGGGCCTCGGGGTTCTCAGCGATCCTCTGAAATCCGGGATAACGGCGAGGAGAGTGCGGGGGCTCCTCCCGGAGCCCTGGAATGGCCGTGCCTGGCAGCAGCTGCCGGCTCCGTCCTCATCCCCGTCGCCGTCCCCTCGGTGACGCTTTTAGGGCACAGGGGCATCTCCCGGTGTCACAGCGTCCCACAGCCGGGCCCGGCTGCGGATCACCCCCGTTCCGGGAGCGCTGACCCCGATTTCCCTCTCCGTGGGAGCGGAGCAGCCGAAACGCCGCCGGATTCCCGACCCCGCGTGGCTCCCGCTCGGAGCCGCGTCCCGAGGCTCCTCCAGCCCATTCCGTGCTGGAATCGCGGCCGGGTGTGGGATCCCGGCCGGAGCCTCGGCGGCTCTGGGGGCTCGGGGGCATCGCAGGGACTCCGGGATGCACCGGGGGCCGCACAGGTTCGGTCAGGGGTAGGCTGGAACCAGCATCCCCCAACCGTAAGGGGGCTGGGGTGCATCTCCCAATTCCAGGGGCCCGGTTTGGGGTGTCTGGGGTGCAGTGCCCAATTCCAGGTGCCCAATTTGGGGTGTCCAGGATGAAGTGTCCCAGTTTAGGGTGTCCAAGGTGCACCCCCCGATTCCAGGGGCCTGGTTTGGGGTGTCGAGGGTAAAGTGCTCAATTCCAGGTGCCCGGTTTGGGGTGTCCAGGATGCATCCCCCGATTCCAGGGGCCCCGTTTGGGGTGTCCAGGATGCATCCCCTGATTCCAGGGGCCCGGTTTGGGGTGTCCAGGATGCATCCCCTGATTCCAGGGGCCTGGTTTGGGGTGTCCAGGATGAAGTGCCCCAGTTTGGGGTGTCCAGGATGCATCCCTCAATTCCAGGGGCCCGGTGTGGGATGCCTGGAATGCAGCGCCCCAATTCCAGGTGCCCACTGATGAGGGTCTGCGTCCCAGCATCCGAGGGATATTCAGCATAAATCCAATTTATTCCTGTGGTTTCCATCCTTTTCCGGGTGGTCCATTCCTGAGGGAGACGCAGAGGATGGGGGCGGATGAATTCCTGTGGCTGGGACGGGAACCCTGCGGCAGCAGAGCCGCGTCTCCCGTTTATCCGGGAAAACCTGGGTGCCTGGAGCAGGGATGCTCCTGGCTGTGCTGGTGCTGCCGGCACAGCTTTTCCCGGGATCTCAGCCCGACTGGGAGCAGCTCTCCCGGAGCTCCCGGGGAAGCCGGGCTCGTTGAATCCCAACGCTGCGGTGGGGAAATGGCGAAGGGGAAAAGCCACGGGCGATCCGTGGAAGGAGCGGATATTTTGGGATGTCTCGGTTTCCTCGTCAGCCCCGGAGAGGGGGCACCGAGCCAAGCGCCGGCGGATGGTGAATCCCCCGGGAATGGGCAGCGCCGTGCTCGGCCGCTTCCCCCGTTAATTCCTTGGGAAGGGCACTGCCTGCCCTGCTTCCCCCACAGAGGGGTTTGGGGCCGGGCTGGGGCTGCCCGCGGGGTTGAAGCCCCTGGGGAAGCTCCCGTCAGCGCCCCAGCCCCAATCCAGGGATCCTTCCCCGATTCCAACAGCCAGGGATGTTGGAATCATAAAATCATGGAATGCTTTGGGTGGGAAGGGACCTCAGAGCCCCTCCAGGGCCACCCCTGCCATGGCAGGGACACCTCCCACTGTCCCAGGCTGCTCCAAGCCCCAATGTCCAGCCTGGCCTTGGGCACTGCCAGGGATCCCGGGGCAGCCACAGCTGCTCTGGGCACCCTGTGCCAGGGCCTGCCCACCCTCCCAGCCAGGAATTCCTGCCCAAGATCCCATCCAGCCCTGCCCTCTGGCACTGGGAAGCCATTCCCTGTGTCCTGTCCCTCCGTGCCTTGTCCCCAGTCCCTCTCCAGCTCTCCTGGAGCCCCTTGAGGCCCTGGAGGGGGCTCTGAGCTCTCCCTGGAGCTTCTCCTCTCCAGGCTGGACATTGGGGCTTGGAGCAGCCTGGGACAGTGGGAAGTGTCCCTGCCATGGCAGGGGTGGCCCTGGAGGGGCTCTGAGGTCCCTTCCCACCCAACCCAGTCTGGGATTCCAGGAAGTGCCAGTTCCTGCCCTTGGGTGGCCCCAAGCCCCTGGAGCGCTCCAGGCTGGGGCAGAGGGGCTGGAAAGCTGGGAAAGGCCCTGGGGGTGCTGTGCCAGCGGCTGGACACGAGCCCAGGGGTGCCCGGGGGGGCAGGAGGCCGATGGCCCCTGGGCGGTGGCAGCCCCAGGGTGGGCAGAGCCCCAGGGCAGGGAGTGTCCCCTGTGCTGGCCCTGCTGAGGGACCCCCTGGAATCCTGGGGGCAGCTCCGGGCGGGTTCAGCCGAGGGGGAGCCGTGGCGTGACACCGCCCGTGAGCCATCGCCCCTTCCCTGCTCCGGCTTCCCGGGAGCCTCCCTGGATCCCTGGGGGCCTCTCCTGCCCTGGATGGGATCCTCGCCCAGCGCTCGGCTCTGCCCCGGCTCTCAGCCCCACCCCGGGGACCCCGGGGGCTGCGGTGTCCCTGTCCCCCCACCCCGGCGCTGGCGTTTCCAGCTGGCAGCTCCCGCTCTGCTCCCGCTCCTTCCGCCGCCGCGGCGCCGGGAGTTGATGAGCTCTGCTAATTACCGTACGGATAATGAGCTTCCCTAATTGCGCTGGCAGGGACCCGGGGGGGGGGGCTCTCCCCACCTGCCATCCCACGGCACCACCGGGCTCCGAGGGGTCGGCTCCGTTGGGGTCCCCCCTTGGGTGTTGGCACCCGGAATTGTTGGGGAAAAAAACCCCGGGATCTTTGCGTGGAGAGCTGGGAGCTCTGGCTCATCCCGGGGGGCTCGGGCCGTTCCCCCTGCTCTGAGCACCCCGGGATCAGTGGGATGCGTGTTCCAGGCTCTGCCTGTTCCCTGTCACGGCCTCCGGGATGGATCTCCGGGACGGATTTCCCACCCGGCACATCCTTGGCGGGTTCAGCCGAGGGGGAACCGTGGCGTGACACCGCCCGTGAGCCATCACCCCTTCCCTGCTCCGCTTCCCGGAGCCTCCCCGGATCCCTGGGGGCCTCTCCTGCTCCGGATGGGATCCTTCCCCCACCAGGTGAACAGAGCAGGTCCCCCCCAAGCCCGGGATCCCTCGGGGGCTGCAGAGGCCGTGGGGGGCCCTGGAATGTGGGAGCTGGATTTGCCGTGCCGGGTCTCGGAGCGTTCCCAGCTGCTCCAGCTGTGCCTGCAGCCGGCATCACCCCCCTCTCTGCCCTTGGGAAGGGGCTGGGGCTGGGAGCGGGACCCCCGGCAGCCGGGAATGTTCTGTTCCCCCCCCTGGAATCCTGGCAGTGGATACGGGCTGCTGCTTCCCTGGAAATAGACCTTAATTAGCGCTGTTAATTGGGCCGGAGAGCCCACACCTGTCGGGTGTTCCGGGCCGTGGGGGGGAAGCTGTTTCAGGAAGAGGGAATTTGGGGGAGGGAATCTCATCCCCCTCCGGAGCCGCTCCATCCCTCACTGGAACCAAAAAGCCGCTTTCGGGCCCCGGCTCCCCCAGCCCGGGATGAAGCAGCGCATTCCCATCGAATTGGGGATCGAAGCCTCGGCGTTCCGGGAGGGAAGGGAGCGGGTGCTCCCCTCCTCCGGCAGCTCCGGCCTCAGCGCTAATGGAGCGACGTCCTCGCTGCTCACCTTTAATTAAGTGAGCCTCAGATCCCTGGGCTTAATTAACTTCGCAGTGGCTGATGACTCTCTCCAGCAGCCGAGGAGAGCCGGGACCGGCATCTCACGGAATCCCGGCATCCCAGAACGGATTGGGATGGGATGGGTTGGGTCGGAAGGGACCTTCGAGCCCATCCAGTCCCACGGCGGGCGGGGACACTCCCACGATCCCAGGCTGTTCCGAGCCCTGTGACCATTCCAGGGATGGGGCGGCCGCGGCTTCCGAGGTGAATCGTTGTTGGGATCCAACTCCTGCCTCGGAAAACGGGTGAAACCCCACGAAATCCCTTCTCCGTGTGGGCAACTGCCGGAGTTTGCCGGCTGTGGAATTCCGTTACCTTCCCGCCCTTCCGTTGATATTCCGCGTCTGTTTGCCGAACCTCCGCCGAGCGTCCGAGCTCCTGAGCGGCTTCCCAGAGCCGTCAGCCGCGCCTGTGCCGGGAACGTCGCTGCTGTGGGACAACAGAGCGGGATTTAACGGGGGGCTGGCGGGGCGGCGGTCGGGGCGGTTTGGGTTGGGCACTTAAACGCTCCCCTCATCCAGCTCCTGGCGCGGCCAGGCCGCGCGCTGAGAATTCCCAAAGAGAATTCCCAAAGGGGGCATTTTGCAGCAGCAGCAGCAGCAGGATGTGAGGGCTCGGTCAGCGCCGGCGCATCAGGGGCTGGAATGGGGCAGCCGCGGGTCCTGGCACAGCACCGGGGGGGCCTGTGCTGGTCACCCCCTTTGTGGGGTGAGCCCTTCTTGGAGTGGTCCCACACGGCTGCAGACCCACGAGCTGCTCCGACGGAGCTTTGGGGAGGATTCAGGTCCCGGCTCCACGGCGCGTCCGGGACGGACGCGGTGGCACCGTGGCTCCCGGTATGGCCTAGGAATGGCGCTGGTGCTGGGCTGCCTGTGCTGGTTGTCCCCTTTTTGGGGCGATTCCTTTTTGGGGCGATTCCTTTTTGAGGCGGTCTGTGTTTGGGGTGATTCCCTTTTGGGGTGGTCCCTTTTTGGGGTGATTCCTTTTTGGGGCAGTCTGTGTTTGGGGTGATTCCTTTTTGGGGTGATTCCCTTTTGGGGCGGTCTCTTTTTGTGGTGATTCCTTTTTGGGGTGACCCCTTTTTGGGGCAGTCCCTTTCTGGGGTGATTCACTTTTGGGGTGCTCCCAGTGACTGCAGACCCGACGGAGCTTTGGGGAGGACTCAGGTCCCGGCTCCACAGCGCATCCGGGACTGGCACGATGGCACCGTGGCTCCCGGTATGGCCTAGGAATGGCGCTGGTGCTGGGCTGCCTGTGCTGGTTGTCCCCTTTTTGGGGCGATTCCTTTTTGGGGTGGTCTCTTTTTGGGGTGTTTCCTTTTNNNNTTTTTGGGGTCGTCTTTTTTGGGGGTGTTTCCTTTTGGGGCGGTCTCTTTCTGGGGTGATTCCCTTTTGGGGTGGTCTCTTTTTGGGATGACCCGTTTTTGGGGTGGTCTTTTTTTGCGGTGATTCTCTTTTGGGATGGTCCCTTTTTGTGGTGATTCCTTTTGGGGTGGTCTCTTTTTGAGGTGATTCCTTTTTGGGGCAGTCCCTTTCTGGGGTGATTCCCTTTTGGGGTGCTCCCAGTGGCTGCAGACCTGCTGGAGCTTTGGGGAGGACTCGGGTCCCGCCTCCACGGCTCCTTCAGGAATTCTCCTCCAGCCCCTGAGCCCCGGCACTGCCGGGCGGTGCCGAGGCCACCCAGGGCTTTGCCGTCCCGCACTTCCCGCGCTCCGGCGGGACGGGATTAGGGATTTAACAGCCTGTGCCAGACAGACACTTAACTAAGCCATAAATTTGGAGTTCGTTAGTGAGGATTAATTAGTGTTTGCACAGGGCTTTGCTGCGCGGAGCCGCGCTCGGTGTCGGAGCTCTGCCGTGACCTTGGTGAGGGCGGGAGAGGCTCAGATCCATCAGATCCCAACGATGAAAGGGTCCGGGAGTCACCCCGAGGATTCGGGGCCGGGAATGCTCCGGGAGCCCATGGGCAGGGGCTGGAAGTTCGGGAAGGGGGAGCTGTGCTCCCCTGGGAAGGGGCAGAGGGAGAGGCCGGTGGTGCCACGGCAGCTCCTCCATGCTCGTTCCAAGCTCCCGCAGCTCCAGGGGCTGGAGCAGTGCCTGGGATCTGCTTTGGGATCTGCTTTGGGGGCGAGAGGTGCCCCAATGGGGGCTGAGCCCACTCCGTGGGACCTCCTTGGATGAATCCTCCGTCTCCACGCGGTGACTTTTCCGTGGAGCGACGGCGGCGGTTCCGCGGCACTGGGCAGTGAGGAATTCACCATCCCAAGATCCCGGCTTCCCTGGAGCTCCCATCACTGGCTGTGGGTTCCCAGGGATCCCCTCACAGGATCCATCCTGTTCCCATCACTGGCTTTGGGTTCCCAGGGATCCCCTCACGGGATCCATCCCATTCCCATCACTGGCTCTGGGTTCCCAGGGATCCGGCGCCGGTGTCCACCCACTCCCTCTCGGTCTGACTCCGCCCCTCCGTTCTCGGCTGCTTTGGCCTCACCTCCCTCTTTTCCACGATTTCCTCCCCAGCTCAGGGAGGTGTGAGGGGTCTGTGCCGGTGAGCAGAGGGACTGCCGAGGGCCATCATCCACCGGGGTGGAGTTGGGTTGGGTTGGGTCACTTTGGGTCACGTTGGATCACATTGAGTTACATTGGGTTGCGTTGGGTCACTTTGGGTCCCGTTGGGTCGCGTTGAGTTGCATTGGGTTGCGTTGGGTCGCTTTGGGTCCCGTTGGGTCACGTTGAGTTACACTGGGTTGCGTTCGGTCACTTTGGGTCCCGTTGGGTCGCGTTGAGTTGCATTGGGTTGCGTTCGGTCACTTTGGGTCCCATTGGGTTGCGTTGAGTTACATTGGGTTTCGTTCAGTCACTTTGGGTCCCATTGGGTCACTTTGGGTCCTGTTGGGTCCCGTTGGGTTGTGTTGGATTGTGTTGGGTCACTTTGGGTCCTGTTGAGTCACGTTGAGTTACATTGGGTCGTGTTGGGTCACTTTGGGTCACGTTGAGTTACATTGGATTGCTTTGGGTCATGCTGGGATGTGTTGGGTCACTTTGGGTCACGTTGGGTAACTTTGGGTCACTTTGGGTCCTGTTGGGTCACGCTGAGTTACACTGGGTCGTGTTGGGTCACTTTGGGTCATGTTGAGTTACATTGGATTGCGTTGGGTCACTTTGGGTCATGGTGGGTTGTGTTGGGTCACTTTGGGTCCTGTTGGGTCATGTTGAGTTACGTTGGGTCCCGTTGGGTCGTGTTGGATTGCGTTGGGTCGAGCCCCCGTTTCCATTGGGAATCTTCCCTTTTTGCACAGCCTCTGCAGGGATTCGACTCCAGGAGGTGCCCTTGGACAGGGGCCGGACACCCCGAGGGGTCACCCTGGTCACCCCCACCCCAAATTCCCATCATCCCCTTCCTGTGCCCACCCTGGCACCTCGAGGCTGCCGGCACCTCCTCCGGGGAATGTCGGGATTATCCCGGGGTCCCCTTGGGGTTCAGCGGAGCCTGGGAAGCCTGAACCGGGATGCGGAATTGGGGCCCTGGTCCGGGCGGGATCTGGGAATCCCCTGACCCCTGTCCCCTCTCCCGGCAGGACAAGAACAGGAAGCTGAGGCCCCTCTACGACATTCCCTACATGTTCGAGGCCCGGGAATTCCTGCGCAAGAAGCTCATCGGGAAGAAGGTACGGAGGGAGCGGGAGAGGTTGGGACGAGGCTGAGGATGAGGGGACAAGGGATGGGACGAGGCTGAGGATGAGGGAATGAAGGAAGGGGGTGAGGATGAGAGAATGAAGGACGGGATGAGGGTGAGGCTGAGGATGAGGGAATGAAGAAGGGGATGAGGCTGGGGATGAGGGAATGGGGATGGGACGAGGCTGAGGATGAGGGAATGGGGATGGGATGAGGCTGGGGATGAGGGAATGGGGATGGGACAAGGCTGAGGATGAGGGAATGGGGATGGGATGAGGCTGGGGATGAGGGAATGGGGATGGGACAAGGCTGAGGATGAGGGAATGAAGGAAGGGGATGAGGATGAGGGAACGGGGATGGGATGAAGCTGAGGATGAGGGAATGAAGAAGGGGATGAGGCTGAGGATGAGAGAATGAAGGAAGGGGATGAGGATGAGGGAACGGGGATGGGATGAAGCTGAGGATGAGGGAATGAAAGTCGGGATGGGGATGAGGATGAGGGAATGAAGGATGGGGATGAGGATGAGGCTGAGGATGAGGGAATGAAGAAGAGGGTGAGGCTGAGGATGAGGGAATGGGGACGGGATGAAGCTGAGGATGAGGGAATGGGAACAGGACGAGTCCGATGCCGGTGCCGCCGTGCAGCTCCTTACGGACAACACGGAGCCTCCCCGCGGGAAATTCCGGGATGCACCCATCCCTGGAGCGCCCCTCGAGGCGTTGCGCTCCCCATTTCCCGGGAATTCCGCCTCATTTGTTTCCCCGGGCACATTTTCCGGGGCTGGTTCAGGGCGATTCCGGGAATGAGGAACGCATTAGCCAGCGGAGCGCGCGCTCCGGATGCGATTTTCCAGTGCTCATGGAACGGTCAAGGAAAATCAATTCCCTTCGCGGCGCTGCTCGTCGGGGCTGCTTCGGTGCTTAATTGGATCTTTCCAGCTCGGAGCCTGCCTGGGCATTCCGGAAAAACAGGGAGAGGGGAAAGGAGCAGCTTGGGAGGTTTTTTCCATGGGACATCTGGCGCTTCTCGGAGTCGGAGAAGAGCGTGGGGGCGCTGGGATTCGTGATGGGAGCACCGGGTCTGGAATGGGATTCCGGCACCTCGGTGTGGTCCCAGTTTGAGCCATTCCGGGGTTACTGGTGCCGGTTTTCCGCCATCCGCCGTCGCCGTGGCCTGTGCTGGATCAGGGATTGGAACTGGCTCTGGCACCGTGTGCCTTTGGAGGGTGACCTTGGGGGTCCCTGGGATTCCGGGATGTTCTGGGATTCGGGGAGCTCAGCCTGCCCTGGGTCCCTGGCTGTTCCAGGGATCCCTGGGATTCCGGAGAGTTCTGGGATTTGGGGAGCTCAGCCTGCCCTGAGTCCCTGGCTGTTCCAGGGATCCCTGGGATTCCAGAGAGTTCTGGGATTTGGGGAGCTCAGCCTGCCCTGATTCCCGGCCTGCCTCGGGAGCTCCGTCCATCCCCACCACTCTGGGGCCCTTCCGTGTGGATCCTGTCCCTGTGCCTTGGGGAGGCTCCTCATGGACACATCCCAGCCCATCCCAGGGCGTGGCACTGGTCCCTGGAATGTCCCATCCCGGAGCAGGGACCGTGCTGGGGGCCGATCCCTCAGATCCACCATCCTGGCACCATGGGATCCCGGGAGATCCCGCCACCCCTTCCGGCTCCTCGTGGCCATTCCCAGCTCCAGGGGGTTGGGATTCGCTGGCAGTCACTGGTCTGACTGGGGGTGTTGCTCTCCCAGCGTTTCCCGCTCCAGTGCCGCGGGCAGGAGCCTCGAGGGGTGGGGATTTGCATCTCCCGGAGCCCCTTCCATCCATCCCGCCGTTCCCGAGGGATTTCCAGCTCCGGCCGCTCCAGCGCCAGCCCCAGCTCGTGGCTGGAGAGCCCGAAACCCGCCCTGGGTTTCATCCCAAAATTCCTTTGCCGGATTCCTCCCCTTCCCGTCCTGCCCGAGCGCTGGGTCAGCCCTGCCATTGCTTCCCAAAAGAATTCCCTTTGGAGGAAGCTCCGAGGGGGGATGAGGAAGGGACATCCCTGTCGTGGCTGCCACGGCTCCGTCTCCTTCGGTTCCTGCTGGGAGAGGAGCTGGGATGTGGGAATGCACCCCCGAATTCCCTGCTCCCTGGGAAGAGAGGGAATTGCCCTCTCATTCCCGAGCAGCGGGAATTATCCAGGCTGGGACTTTCATGGCACAAAAAGACCGGCTTTGGGGTGTTTGGCTCCGGTGCCGGCGCCTCTCCCTGCGCCGCCGCGTCCTTCCCAGCCGCTGGAATTTGCCCGGCGGCGCGGGATGAACCGGGGGCCGCGGCACTCGGCTGCCCAGGCCGCTATGGATTTGTGGGATCAATCCGTGGAGCGTGTCGGGAAGGGCCGGCTCCTCCGCCCATCGATCCCGCTCCGCCGTGGAGCGGCTCCGGATAATTGCGCCGGGCGCGGGAGATGGATCGTGGCTCTTCCCTAATTAACTCTGGGATTAATCGCTCGGATGGAGGGAGCCGGCAAGGCAGAGCTCCGGGATGAATATTCCCTGTGCATGGAAGCGATGCCGCCCCGTCCTTGCCAGCTGCTCTGGGGGAGAGAAAGGAGGGGCTCCCTGGGGTGTCCCAGGATCCACCAGGACCCCATCCCTGTGTCCCATCCCTGTGTCCCATCCCTGTGTCCCATCCCTGTGCCCCATCCCTGTGCCCCCTCCCTGTGCCCCCTCCCTGTGTCCCATCCCTGTGCCCCATCCCTGTG
>VZTE01002700.1:0-30758 GCA_013397775.1 Eulacestoma nigropectus
TCCCCATGATCAAAGAACCCAAATTAAAAAACCCCTGAATCTAAAGATGTCATAAATGGCAGCAGCTCAAAAGTCAAGCTGCTTATCTTTTGCCATTAATGAGGGTTTTTTTCCTGCTTTAAGGCTTTGCAGAAGAGATAGTATTGCCATGGATCTAAGAACCCTGTTGCAAGAAGGAAAATTTTCAGGCACAGAACACAGAGGAATTTTCCATCTTGTTGAAATTCTGATCAAATATAAGCAGCAATACTGTGGTGGTTGTCTACTCAGTCTGGTGAAAACATATGCTGTAGGAGGTGTGTGTACCTTGTTTTAAAGATCCACAGAACAGAAGAAAAGGTCTTTTCTTTTTTAACATAAAAGATCTTAGCAAACAATCAAACTATTGATTCCACTCTAGGATATTTGCAAGGTGACCTCTACTGCGGACCACTGAATCAGTGAACATGGTTTCAATTCAATGGGTATGATATATTTCTGTGTTCTCAAGCTCTTCAACAATTCTTTTGCTTTAAAAAAACAATTAAGGGGTTTGGGGATTTCACACTTCAATTTCTGCCTGGTTTTTCAATTTTCTGCTTTAAAAAAGTACACGTATCTGTGGTAATTAAGAAAAGGCATCGCTTTTGATTAAATAATATTAGGTATTCATTGCCTAGTTGAAAGTCCCTTTTATTTACTACCCATTAATACTAACACACATTGCACTCTGAATCTTTTGAAGTTGTTTGTCTCTGGTTTTGTTACTGAAGGAGAAAGCAATTTAGAACAGTTTGTGCCTGGGAGACTAGAAGTGAAAGAAGTCAGTTGCCAATGAGTCTTCCTTTTCAGACTGTGAGGCTATCTGGGATGAAGCCCAAGCCAGCTGGAGACCTGCAGCGCAGCAGAGGTGGAGTGGAAGAATCCATGGGCCAGAGAACTAAGCTGCCCTATGCATCCTGCCTTTTACACAGGTTAAAGGTGGTGTTTCCGGTACTCAGCTTGCATGTAACTGTTCTGGAAGGAAAACAAAAGCAAAATGTTTACACTGTCATTAACAGCTTTATCCAAATCTGCATCTATGAATTAAAGTGAGGTCTTATCACCATGAGTTGAGGCAGTAAACAATGGACCAAAGCAGGCAGCCAAGGTTTGTGGAGCCCAATAGCTCAGTTTGGGCACTTCCAGAGGAGCCTCCTCCTGAACCCAATTACTCACGTGTGTTTACCTTTCAGTATTCAAAAGCTATTTCTGGAGTATATGACTGGAAGTAAGTCAAATAAGGCTCCTAAAAGAGTTCAGAGAAATTGTGCTTCCAAACAGACTCCAGAAATGGCACTGAGGATGGGATTCACACCATATCTTAGGTGCAGTCACTTCAGGTTTGCAATGCAGCCAACAGAGAGAGCTGCACCCCCAGGTCCTGACATAGATCTTTGTTGGACCCTCCTGTAGTTCTATTGTGGTGTTTTTTATCCATTTACTATAGAGAGACCAGAGTGACTCGTTTTCTAGTTGACGTTAGTTGGGATGAATCCTGGCCCAAATAATTTATTTGGCTTACTATATAAATGTATACTTTATGTTTCAATGAATTTTGAGCTCTAAAAGGAATTTTTATTAATAATATGAGGTGTAGTGTAATGAATGGAACATAATCTTGAAGAATTGCTTAGAATATGACCATTTGTTTCCTGGTAACAGCCTGTGGGCCTTGGTGATGGCTGCAGGATGTCCTTATTACTGTTCATGGGAAAAATGCTGGCAGACAAGACTGCTCATGCCAGTAAGACAGAAAGCCATAATTTAAAAAAGCCTTTAGAAACATCTGACACATATGCATGTGTATATGTCTGTAAGTCCATAAATAATCATGACACCAGTAGTATTTTCACATTCGTTCCTTAAGAATTGTAGCTGCTGACTGCTGATACAGAATCCTTGTTTCTATTCTGCATAAAATTAGTGTTTTTACATATCTATTCTATCCTCTCAGGGTAATTATCACATCATACTGCTGCACATATACTTTGCACCACATGCTTCAGTTGGAGACATATGGAAAAAACACTACGGATAAATACAAAGATAATTGTTTCTTTGGCATGTATTTCCAAATGCATATAATCAGGTTTTTTGACATAGTATCTCCTGTAGCACTACACATTTTTGTTTCACTTCAGTTTTTCTGGAGTCCTGTCTAATTTAATTATTGTGTTTTGGAAGCTACATAACTCTTCTGGCATGAATAACAGTGGCAAAGGGTTTTCACAGCTCTCTCACAGTCTCAGACTAAATCTTTCTATACAAATAATTATACCGGTTTTGTGCTGCGCTTCTCCTGCATCAGCTTCTCTGTTAATCTGTGCACCATTTTTTTGTTCTGGCACCATGTTGACATATTGTTCTCTCTCTCTTAAAATGCTTGTCTGAAATCAGGTGCAACTCCTCACAACTATAACTGATGGCATGTTCAAGTACTAGGAGTCACATGCATCTTACAGCTGTCTTTGTTTGCTGCTTCCTTGACCCTGTTGTTGTTTGGAGAGGGGTGTGCTCAGCACTGCTGAGCTGAAGGTGGATGTTCTGTATGGTATATTTCATGTTGCAAAGATAGCCCAAAACACATTTCCAAATTTCATAATGTCAAAAAAAAACCAAAGCCCATCCAACATCATTTGAAGTTCATGAAAATATTTTATTTTGACAAAAATGCTCTGATTTTTGACAATTTTAAATGTTATGTTACAGTATTCCTTACAAAATAAAGCAAATTTTAAAAATCCCATTATAAGAAAATGACAAAATATTTTGACAGTGTCTGAACATTTCCCCTTCTTCTCTCCACAATAAAATTGCAACAGAATCTATAAGATTTCCTTATTTGATGCAATTATATTTCTCAGTGAACAATGTTCCAGCTAAACTTATTTCCAGCTAACTTTAGCCAAAGCTGAAAACTGTGAAAAGCCAAGCTCTATCAGTAAAAAAAAAATGAAAAATTTATTAATTATATAACTTGCAAATAAGCAAGAGGAGCTGCCAAAGACATCTGAAATCATTTCATACTCAAGATCTGTGTCAGAAGTCCAAGAAGTAAAAAGTTGCCTTGCTACTTAAGCAGAAACCCAACCTGAAACCATCACAGAAGACATCTCTTCATGTGCATATTAAACACTGTGGAGAGCATTTGGAGTCAATGTACTTCATGCAGTATTATTCACTGGACATATTTAAGCAGGGATTGCCATAGTGCAGGTGTTGGGACACTTGTAACTTTATACTAGAGTTCTTTATTCTATAGTTTACAGTCTTGGCCCAGATGTAGTGGAAATTGCATGAGAAGTTTGGTTTTTCGCCCTTCACTGCATGGTATCTGGTCGGCAGGGAGTGAATTGGCACAACAGCAGCCAATAGACTCAGATATCAAAGTAGAAGAAGGAGTCCAGTGAATTTCTGGCAGACTGCATGGCAGCTGTCCTAGCATGTGGCATCTGTACTGTTATGTGAAGCTTTCAGTTCCGGGTTTGCGATCTCACATAGCTGTGCTGGAGAACAGGGGCAAAGACTGCAGAGCTGGAGATCAGGGAGCCACAAATGAGGCCAGATTCCATTGCAAAGATGTTGCAGTGCAAAGGAACTGTACAAAGACATGGAGGTCTTCTGGGAGTGCAGCCACAGCTGTTTTGCCTGTTTCTACAGCTGAGTGCGGGAAATCTCAAGCTGTTCCTCCCTTAAATCCATCACTGTTGAGTCAAGCAAGGAAGATTGAGGGGCACAATGCAGGAGTCACCAATGGGAGGTTTGCAACCACTATTTCTTCAGTGTTGTGCCTTGAATATTAGTCACATCAATGTTGTCTTTAGTGAAATTCCACTTTCTCTTTGCAGTGGTTTGAAATGGTCACATAGCTGTTCATTTGTTCACATCTTCTGGGAGTTTTTAACCTCCTGTCAGGCGAGGTGTTTTAAACTCCCGTAAGGTGAGGGCACCGGACCTAGAAAATCATGCTTAGGTGTGGACTTTCTCACTTCCAGGAAAGGGTCTAAGTTCCCTTGGGATTCTTTACAATGGTGGAGGGCTAAGAGTGGCCCAGGTCTTCGCTCCTTTCCTCATGAGGCTGAATTTTCAGCCTGTCTATGATAGGTGGCACCTGCTGCCTAACTAACTGTATTCACAGGTTTCTCACTTTGATGTGTTAGAAGACCATGGAAAAATAATTAATCTTTTACACAAAGTTATATTTTCAGATGTTCTCACCTGAAGAACTTTTGGGAGCTAGTATGCTTCATGCACCCTGAAGTACTTGGTGCTCAGTGTAAACCCAAACCAGCTCATCGTTTGGTCCTAGTCTGCCCTTGTTTTCCAGAGGGTGAGATTCAAATGGCCATCCAACAAACATCCACTTTAGTGCATGCTGAGCACTTTTCAGGCCCATTAACTGCATTGAGTAGCAATCCATTCAGACTAATAGGTGCTTAGACAGCCAGTGCACATACAGGAAACTAATTTCAGATGCCCTCATTCCAAACTGGATCTCACCCAGAGTTTTTCAGTCGCATGTCTTCACATATTTCAGCTTCCTGCCTTGCCCTCCTAATGCTCTGGTTCTTCGTGTTTGTTGGAACAGAGCAGTCATTACAAGATTGGTGACCTATGGTCCAAACAGGTACAAAATGATTACAGCTCTTGACACTTTTTGGTTTTGATCTATTAATAACTACTATGAGCCTTGTTGCTGCTATAAACATCCTTATCTTATATAACAACAAAAAAAAAGAAGTTTCTGCACTGGCAGACAGTGATAGTGATAGTGATAGTGATCACAAGGACAGAATAGCAGCTGATATTTACAAAAATGGAATTTTTCTCTATATATCTTCATATTTGTGTAATAATTCTATATCTCCTTGTGTTTGGAAGGAGATAATGGATAGAACCAAAAGGCCAATAAGTTTTACATGAATTTGGATGAATTTGAGTCAAGCAAAAGGGAGAAATGAAGACTGACTGAAATCATCCATCAGTTTCTCCATTAAACTAATGGGTGTGAAATATTTATCTATATTTACATATACATCTTAGGTTTTGAAGTATTAGGTTTGAAAAAAAGGATAATGGAGAGAGGTTGGTAACTTGAGGGACCCTTCTTTGGCAGCAATTAACATCACACCAAATGGTCTCATCTCTTAAAACAGATTTATTAATAATTTAAGGACGTTTCATAATGGCAGCACTTCAGAAACCGAGGAAATGAATATGCATCTCACTAAGTGTTCAGTTAAGGCCATATTGCCTCTGTGTCAGTGGCCCAACTCATTCTAGTAACCCAGGGAGTTTCTTACATTAAGAGTTTCCTATAGTTATTTAGGGTAAAATTACGTGATATAAGGATACAGTGACAGAGAAGAAATCTCGAGGTGACAAAGTAGTACGTCCTTAATATTTGGAGAAGATAGCAATTTTTATGTGGAAGAACCCCATGGAAAGAATTACAGTATAAACTTGACTGAACTGTGATTCTTGAAGTCAGAAGCAAATCAAAGATATAGATATTTATGGAGATATTTTATTTACAAACTTCTTTTTAATTTATTAGATCAGATATAACTGGAAGATCTTGACATTCACAGAGTCACAGAATGGATGAGGTAGCAAAACATCTCTGAAGATTACCTAGTTCAGCTCTCCCCTTCAAAACACAGTGAACTAGTGCAGGTAGTGCAAGGCCATGTTCAGCTAAGGTTTGAATATCTTCATGGAGGCTTCACAGCCTCTCCAAGCAGCGTATTTCAGGTGTTTGACCACCTGCACAGTAAAACAAAGCAAAACCAACCAAACAAAAAACCACAACCTGATTTTTTCTTATGTTTAGATAGAATTTTCTGCTTCCTGTAAGTATTGTCCCTTGCACTTGCCACTGAGAAGTGCCTGGCTCCATCTTCTTTACTGTTTCCCATCAGGAATTTATATTTGTTGATAGGATCCTCCTTTTCTTCTCCAGGCTAAACAGACCCAGCTCTCTCAGCCTCTCCTCATGTGTCAGATGTCCTTGCACCTTAATCATCTCCACGGCCTCTGACGGACTCAGTGCAGTATGTCCACGTCTCTCTTGCACTGGAGTGCTCAGAATGGGATCCAGAACTCCAGATGTGTTTCATCAGTGATAAAGAGAGGTAGGAATCACCTACTTCATAACGTTTTCCATCATGCAGACCAGGATGTAGGCCTTCTTTGATGAAAATAAATGTTATTGGCTCAGGATCAACTTCTTGTCCACCAGGACTCTTGGGATATTTTCTGTCAATCTGCTTTCCCTGCAGTTGGCTCCAGTGTATATGCTCATGAGTTTGTTGTTCCCTGGATGCAGGATTTTGCAGTTCACTTGAACTACATCAACAAGAGATCAACAATGAAGTTCCTGTCAACTAATTTCTCCAGACCGTGGGGGTGTCTTTTAGTGGCAGCACAACCCTCTGATACACCAGCTACTTCTTATTTTTCCATCATACTTGTCAAGGGTGGGCTCATTCTCATCATCCAGGTCATTCATGAAGCTGTTGAACAGTATTGGTTATATTGACCCCTCACCACTAGTGACTGGCTTTTAGATGGAGTTGGTGCTGCTGACCACAGTTTTTTAATAAAATCTACATTTTAGACCATTTTCTGTCTGTCTCACTGTCCATGTGTCTAGTCTGTATTTCATAATTTTGTCAGTGGGGATGTTATGGGGACAGTGACAAAAGTCTCCCTAAAATCAGGGTAAAGAAAATCTATTTATTGCTCTTATCTCATATGCTGAACTCATCATGTCATTGCACAATAACATCAGTTTGTTCATATATCATTTCCCCTTCATAAATCCATGCTGAATATTCCAAATTACTTTCTTGCCTTACAAATATTTGGAAATATTTGCAGGATTATTTGCTTTGTCACCTTTCCAGTGACTGAGTGAGGTTTCTTACCCTCTAGTTCCTTGGATTCTCCTTCCTGCCCTTCTTGAAAGTTGGAGCAATTGCTTTCTTCCAGTCCTCAGGAATCTCTCCAAATTACTGTGACCTCTTGAAGATAATTGACAGTGGCATTGCTTCCTCAGGCAGTTTCCTCAGCATTTGCAGGTCTATCTCGTCAGGTGCCACAGACTTGTGTGCATCTTATTGAAAGGTTCATCAACCTGATCCTCCTCTACCTTGTTATGAACTTTCCCACTGTTCCTCAGGACCTAGAACCTCTGAAGGCTGCTATTACCTTCTGTCTGTAACTGGGGTGTGGAAGCCATTGAGTACCTCAGTCTCCTTTTCCTCTTCAGCATCAGTGCACAGTTCCCCTAGTTTTCCTTTTGCTGTTAATTACTGCAGAAGCCACTCCCTCCAGATTTCACTCTAGGTGGACTTCATCTTTCCTACTTGTGCATGCAGAGAATGCATCTGTATTCCTCCTGAATCATCTCTCCCCTCTTCCACCTCGACTGTCAGGAGCTGCTCGTTCATACCTGCAGGCTTCCTGCTCCCTTTTGATTGATTTCCTGTTCATCAAGATGTGCTACTCTTGAACTTGGAGAAGGTGATCCTTAAAAATCCTTCTTGGACCTCTCTTGTCTCTGGGATCATAACCGATGGGATTCTTCTAAGAATGTCCCTGAACTGACTAGAAGCATCACCTTACATATGAGATATGAGTCTAAGTCAGACACAAAATGCCTTGCACAGTATTCAGAAAGTAGCAGACCATGTAGGATTCCTTTAAAAGCTAGTAACTTGAAAAGGAAGTTGTTGTGAATACACAAACACTCAAGAGACAATATGATATTTAAAATTATCAGAAGAATCTTACTACTGCCTCTTAAAAAAACATATTTTCTGATAAACATTTATACTGTAAATACATAATCTCAAATGAGTCAGTTCCATGTCTTAAGTATCCTAAAATTTTGCAGCTTGCTATGTCACTTTAATGTAAATTTTATGGAAGTCATCAGTGGGAAATGTACAGATTAAATTTCCTATAAATTGTCCCACAGATGCTTTAAGACGTTGTGGGGAAAAAAATGAATCAAATTATACTGGAAGTGTTAAAACGATGCAGACAAACTAAGAAAGGCACTGAAAAGGCAACAAAGCTGCTCCATGGGCTTGGAACCAGTTCCATAGAGAAAAATAGCACGGTTGGAGTCCTTGTCTTGGAAGAGAATGAGTAAAGATATGACAGCAGACCATAAAATCACAAAACATATGGAGGTACTGCATCTGGAATGCTGATTCTGTTTATTGCAATCTAAAACTTAGGGAATACTCATTGAGATTGTTCAGGTAAAGGAAGCAGTTTGCAAGCAATGCGTATTTACATAGTGAAACAGATTGCTAATGTTTTGGGCCACATGATACTACGGATTTTAAAAGTACAAGTGGGAGAGAATAGGTCTATTGATTACTCTCCAGACACACTAGTTTGCCTCAGGAAGGCCATGGAATTCCTCATACAAGGGAAAAGACTACTCAATATTTATCCCAGTTCTTACACCACTCCTACAAGCTTCTGCTCTTGGCTACAGTGACAGGTACGAATCTGTGCCGCTCTGGTCTTTGTTTGATCCACAATTGCACACCTTAGCTTCTTACAACTTTTACCCAGAGACATATACTTTAAATTCAGTCTAAGCTGGTAACTGCTATTTAGGCTGTGTGAGAGCAACATTTCATGTTGTAATTATATTGGGTCTCTCTGGGACGGAGTTAATTTTCCCCAGAGCAGCCCTCTTAGTGCTGCGCTTTGTATTTGTAGCTAGAAGGGTGTTGATAACACACCAGTGTTTTGGTCATTGCTGAGCAGTGCTAGTGGAGCAGCAACCTCGCCCACAAAGGCCAGGGGGCTGGGAGTGGGCCAGAGGTTTAGAGGGGACACAGCCGGGACAGAATATCCAAATTCTGTAAAGCCATATTCCATAGCATACACGATCTTGTCCTGAGCAATAAAAGCTAAAAGAAAGGAGAAGGGGGACATTTATGATTAAAATTCAATATTAAGGTGTTTGTATTCTGAAGTAACTACTATGCATGCTGGAGCTCTGCTTCTGAGGAAGTGACTGGACATCACCTGCTGGTAGGAAGTAGAGAATAATTTTTTTTTTTTTTGCTATGCTTCCATGAGCCTTAGCTTTTCTTCATTAAACTATCTTTCTCGTGGACCACAAGTTTTTAATCTTATTTTCTCCCCCTAAACTTCTGAGGAGGGGAAGTAAGAGAACAGCTTGGTAGGAACCTGGCTGGCAGCCAAAGCCAACCTAGGAGCTCAAGAGTGGGGCTCTAGGGGAATTCAAGATAATGACAGCAATTGCAAGATATAACAGGTAAAACATGGACATGACATCGCTAGACTGCAGAATAATTGTGGGGAATTTTGGTTGTAATTGTGAGGAGGGGATGAGGGGTCAAGTGTGTGTAAATTGTCTTTAAAAATTTTCTACAGAAGACTGTAACCTTCCAGGCATGTACTGAGGAATAGATTCTTAAATAAATAAAAGGCCAGCTTTTCCCTTGATGCAACAGGTGGCAGGTCTATTGACCAAAAGAAACCCTGATTCAAGGAAGTGATGCCCCTTTAGACTTGTTTTTGGTCAGTAGTTAAGACATTAGAGAAAATTTAATTTTCTAGGAAAAGAATATGAGTTAAATCTAATTTGCTCCAGTCTCAGTAAAATGCTTGATTTGATTGCTGTAAGAAAAATTATCAGATTTTCTTAAGAAAGAGAAGCTGGAGGTTAGCAGAATAATTGAAGACTCAGGTTTTCACACAGAATACCAGATGGGCCCATTTCACAACCTTAAAAAAGTGTTGTCACTTCAAAAGAGAACTGGGTTGGCATTCAGGAGGAAATGGGTGACCCAGAGAAGTGAGGAAATTGAAGCAGTAAAGCACTCAGTAATGCAAACCAAGATTTTTTGTAGGAAACTCAAATCCTTAAAGATGAATCTTGATTTGTTTATGGACTTACTTATTTGGTATGTTGTCTACAATAACTTGCAATAAATCTGAGGCCTGCTCTGGTGCTTCTGAACAGCACCTTTCCCTTTTTATAGGCTTTGTTTAATCAGCACAGTCCCCAAGCATGGGTAAGTAAAGCTGCTATTAGTGCTGGAGAGGCTCATGCTGTGTTTTAGAGAGGGAGTCGCTTCTACGGGTTCGTGTGAAAGCTCTGCGAGTTTACACTTAAGGAAGCAGCCACAGAAGAACAGGTAATACCAACCACCCTCAGCTGACTAAAGGTCAAATATTTAGTCTAGGCTAAAAATTTACGTTTTGGGCAATCTGGCTATTGTGTGTTTATTCATAGTCCATAGGGAAGTGAGATGGAAGGAGATGGTTTGTTGTTAACACCTTTACTGGTCTGCTTTCATATGTGGTGTCTGCCAGCACATGGCTGCTGCACAGGGAACACCCTGAGCGTGCAGAGGTCAGAGACTTTCGTGGCTTTTCAGATTTTGGCTTTGGTAGTGTATCACTTGATTTGAAAACACATTTGTGGGCAGTAAGCATATGCAGCTTTGGGTCCATCTGGCAGCCTTGTCTAGCATCAGCACAGCCAGCACTGCTTGCTGTCTCAACACTGCAATTCCTAATTTCATTTTTGTATTTCGTATCGAGCTTCTGTGGACCAAGTGAGACAACACATGCTTCTTTGTCCTGACATGCCTCTGTTGCTGTATTTCATGTAGCACTACCTCTGCTCTCAGTTCTGTCCCTTCAAACATCTGGGTTCATAAGGTATAAAGGCAATTTTTTCCTTTAAACTTTCTTCTTTACATCAAGTATCAATCAGTTTCATGGCTATGCCATAGAGGACTGTAAGTTTCTTTTAATGTTCAGCTCTCAGACCAAAGAGGAAACTTGTCTCTTTTTCCTGTAAAGCAGGACAGTCTTTACATAAGACAGTGGAAGGGAACTCTTGTCCAGACATAACCTATTTCTTTTCTCCTTGAGAAATATTTGGGCATGAACAGAAAATTGTCATTGGTTTCTATTTTGCTATCCATTTTTTGATCTTGAGTCTGCTTGAGATTACAAACTTCAAATGAAAACACTACTGAATTAGTGTCCTCATCACTGCTATTTTTTTCTACAATTAATTTGTTACATGGCATAACATTTTCCTGTGAAATGTGCATTTGCTTGTAAGCCTTGTATGATATCTACTCACCTTAACTGAGGAAGCAGAGGTTGCTTCAGCTGAGCACTGCAACACTTTTTGAAGACCCCTCCTTCTCCCCCTCCTTCTGGAGCATGGCTTCCCTGTTCCCGCTTTGGCTGCCTGCACAAGAAAGCCTCAGGCAGTGCCCAGCATAACCTCTGGGTTCTCTGCCCAGAACAACACTGTCCATTGCACACTATTTGTCGCTTCACATGTAAGATCCGTTCATTCAGCTTCTTCTGCTGTCTTCCTCCTGCATGTGTGTAGGACCCACCCCTGCTCCTTTTATAGCCAGGAGAGGATTTATTACTTTGCATGCATTGTTCAACAGAAGAAGATATTTATTTTATTCCACTGCAAAAGTCATTTAAGAACTGGGATGAAATATGATCTTAATCTTTAGTCAGGCAGAGCTCAAAATCACAGCAGTAGACTTCTTATTATCCCTTTCAGAAAGCAAGGGTTGAGGAGAAGCATCAGGACTGAATTATGGATCATGTTTCCAAGACTGAAATGGTATTCCTGAGAGTAAGGTGCTGTGGGTTAACATGGTTTTGATGATGCTGCAGTCACATGTTCTCAATTTATACCATAGTTTCTGATTTTAATGCTCTTCTTAGATGTATTTCACCATATAGCAGAATGACCAGGTCCTAGGGATGATGTAACACATCAGAGTAAGAGAAAGAAATGGGAGTTGTCTTTTAACACAATAGCAGCCAGTGCAATAAGTCTAAGGTACACTGTTAACACACCTTTATTTTAACCTCTTTTTGTAATTTAATTCTGTGGAAAAAGACATCAGGCTCTGTGATGATATCCAACCTTCCAAGGACAAGCTGGAGTCAACAAATTAGTTTGGTTGCAAAAAAGGAAATCCTTTTCTCCTCCTCTCCTTGTTCTGGGACTTGGAGGCTTAGGCTAAATCAAAAAACCTAAAGGATTAGGGGGCCACACTGCTTTGGGAATGGGATGATCTCTCTGCCATGCTTCAAACTGATTTAGTTCATAAATTTTGGAGCTTAATCAGAGCAGCTTTTCCTGAACTGGTTCACTGCACTGGGCCAACCACAGACCTTTTTCTCATGTTTGTTTCTTTAAATGCTGTATCATTTATTAGTAAGAAAATATTTATTTTAGTGTTTTATCTCTGGATCTCTTCATATGCTTTTCTTTGTCTTGGTACAACATCTTTGGCTCCCACTTGCCTATTGTGCTGATAAAAATGTCACACTGACCTTCAGTAGTGTACCTGCTGTCTTGAGACTGTACCTTAAGAGTAGTTCTGATGCCACTGCACACTTTGGCTTGTTTATTAAGCCCTTAACTCACAGAAGCTGATATTGTGTCAGATCATCTGCAGCTAATTGGAAACACCACCTGACAAGGAGATTAGAAGGAAACTCCCACTTCTCACTGATGTCTGCTGGATGCTTTATATCTTCACAGGACTTCACAGGGCAGTTCACAGGATAGTTTCTGCTGTGCATAACATTGAAGAAAAGGTATCATTTTGCTGATTTCTTTGCATTTTCTGTAAGTTGAATGTTTCCCTCCATCTGTTTCTCCCTGGAATGTCAAAAAGAACCCAGACCTTTTTGATGCTTTATGGCCTGAACTAAAACCACAAAGATCCAATTGATTAGGAAATCTTCTATAGAAATAGTGCTTTGCAATGAGGCACTGTTCACAAAGAGAGGGTTTAGGAGCTGCAGGGATAGCAATTAATATTTTACATTCACTTGATAAAAGCTCCCTTAATTCATAGATAATTGTTCTGCAAAGAACTGGAGAAAGAATTTCTCCTTCTCTGGGAATGAAAGAAAAATAATATTTCTTATAAGCTGCGGTTTTTGTTTTGTTTAGTGTTTGTTTTGGGGTTTTTTTGGGGGGGCGATATTTGTTTGTTTGGGTTTTTTAATCAGTGCAAAAAGCAGGCATAGCTCTGGCTATCATTTATTGCATTTTCAGGCTGATCAGCATTGAGTACCTGCCCATCCTATCCTTCCAACCCTTGAAAAGAAGGAAACTGGATTAAAAATAGGCTAGCAAACAGTGGCACACCTAATTTTCAGTTTTCAGATCTTCAAACAGCTTTCTTCATGTATGCAGACTGTAGGATGGACAGTCCCATAGGTGACCACCAAAGTCAAAACCAGTACACAGCTTTCTCCTGTTGTATACATTGAAGGAGTTGCTATAGATTAACCTCTGAAATGGGTTTCATAAAGCAAGTTCGAAATGTTACCTGGAAGCATGAATGCTCTTAAATTAAAGTTTCCTGAACTCATGCCTTCTGAAGCATGAAATGATGAGAAAATTACAGAAGAGAAGGACAGGTAATAAAACAACTTCTCCCTCAAAATCTGGGTCAGAGCCTTATGTAAATTCGTTGTTCACCATCCTATTTTTCTAACAACTTTTACAAAAATGGAGAAGAAGAATGGAGAGGAGTGATTAAATAGAACATCTGGCCCTGAAATATTATTTCTTAATGTTATAACTTGAAAGAGGACTACTACAAATAGCAATTGTGGTATAGTTACCGTGCAATAAATTCTACTCCTGTGTCAGCACCCTCTGAGCAGAGAGAGGGGAGAAGACTGAACTGAGCCTTCCTCTCATTCATATAGCTTGATTATACATGAGCTTTAAATCTAGCTCTCATTCCACTTTATATTTTCATCTCCATTCAGTTTCCAGTGAAGTGTTCCTGTGTTCTTGAGAAAAAAGGAGGATGTGATTAGGTAAGAGAGTAAAGCATGCATTTGATTACAGAAAGCATTATCATCTCTTCCTTAAACTGATTAGGTATTGTTCCCTTAAGTAGCACTAACTATGCTCATGTGCTCTGCAATCCAAGCCATAAGGCATAGACACTGGCCAAATGCCAGTGCAGCACCCACTGATGTCAGTCATAGAAGATAGAGCCTGAAAAGGCTGGAGATCCTCTAAGGAGCCTGAAACTTTGGTCCATGTTTTTCAAGAATCTTCTTTGTGAGGAAGTTTCTTAGCAGCCCTGGTCCCTGCCAGGTCACACTCATTCACCAGTCAGTGCCACGTAGGAGAGTAGCCTGTGGTGACCTGATTAATTCATTTGATCAGCCTGATTTTATAGAGTAGAGGATTTCAAGCACAGCTATGATTAGGCTTACCTTGTGCTGATTTTTAACAAGTTTCTGTATGCTCAATTATATTTTTTCTGAGGAGGTTGCTTATGCCATAGAAGACACCTTTGGGATTTTGATTCAACACTGCTATATGGGAATGTTTCATGTTTTACATGTTTCACGTTTTACATGTTTCACTGTGTTAATCATCCTAAGTAATATAAAATTGAGAGGACGAGGATAAAAAAGACAAAGGACAGTATCTAGGGACAACCTCCTCCTGTATGTCAGTTTGGAGAGAGAGCCTTTAAATAAAGGCAGTCAGCTTCACAGGAAGCCTCTTCCCCTGACAAGAAAAAGCAGGGATCTGGAGATTTTGTTCTCAACCAGTTGCCTTCTGAGAGTCTTTACTGGGCTAAAAGAGGAAAAGTAAAGCAGCTGCAACTGGGGAAGAGAGCGAGGGCACTGGACTCCAGGAGTTATGGGCTGGCTTCAGTCACCTAAGATTTCCCTCATTCCTCAGGGAGCCACCAGGAGTCCTACCAAAGAGCCTTCTCTCTTCCCAGGGAGACCTGAGAGCAGCATTGGGCATGGCAGGCGCAGACATTTACGGCCTCTTGAGTCTCACCTTACATCTTGGCCTCAGCAGGTAAGGAGAGATCTATGAACAGAGAGGTAGGGGGTTCTTCTAGTGTGTACTAGTATATAAAAATTTAAAAAAGGAAAAAAGAGAGACATAAAAGATATTAGATTAATTTCTTCCTCTGTCTGCTATTGTGTTACTGTCTGTTTACATAGTTAAATCACTGGAGTGTGCCCAGTCTTGCATTCTTCTAATATATCTGATGCAAACTGGAGGCTGCCTAATATGCATTATTAGTAACTGGCTGAAACAAATGGTGACATGTGTAAGTTGCTTTGGTAGAATTATTTAAAATACTCAGAAATGGAATGCAATCACGTGTGGTTATTTTTTTGTGTAAAACTTTGCAGTGCTCAAAAATTTCTTTGTGGGTAATTTGTAAGCATGAAATTGCCTGACAAACTAATATATACCCAGAGGTTATTTTACTGTGCAGAAAGTCCTACAGAAAGTTAATTGTGAGCAGATAGATTGTATTTCGAAATTTTGGTCCAGGGCCTTTAAGAGTGAATGTGTAACAAACACCAACATTTTGTACTTATACAAACTTCATGAGGCTCATGTATGCATATTCCAGTATGGGCATCTCTAAAAATGATCCTGAACAATACGATCAGTTAGATAACACAGTCATCAAATCAGTTAACAATCTAGAAAATAGCCCGTGAGCATCACTAAAGACAACAAGATATCAAGAAAGTTCATAAAAATCCAGCCTTTACTTGTCCTAATTGAGTCAGTACTTTTTTAGTAAGGTAATACCACCAGTAGGGAATGAGCAAAATTAAGAAAAGTGAGGGTTACACAGACAAGACTATCTGGTTATTTATGTGAGATAGAAGCATGTTGTGAGAGTTCTTTTCTGAAATAAGCTGACAATGAACACTAATATGTCACAACATACTACAGATTGATTTCAGTTCAGTCAACCTCAGATATAATGATTAGTACAGATGAAATTTAACTCTGCAATTTGCATACCATAGATTAATGCTCAACCTGGGTGGTTACCATAAGTAAGACATTAATCTCTCTCCTACATTCCTTCATCTGTAGATATTCAGGCACACTGAGCAATACTCACTACCATGATGAGCAATAGGAAATGAAATGTTAAATCCAAAAGCAAAGAATCATCACTAGCTTTATGAATTTAGCATTCAGATCAAGTAACTTATAAAAGTCTGAACTGAAAACACTATAATTATTTATATCTCCATGGGAAACTTACTGCTTTCATAAAACATCTAAATATATTGACAACCAGTAAATATTCATCATTTGAAAACTACTATCCAGCTTCAAGTTTTACAGTAATTAATTTAGTTCTGACAGGGTGAGCAATATTCTTGAGTTTCTTTAAGACTTAAAAAAAGGTCAGGTTTGATTCTCATATTTTTCTTGTGAAAGAACTGTGGAAATATATATTCCAAGGGAATCAAACATATTTGTAGGCAGCATCAGGAAATATAATGACAGCATACCATACACATATGTGATTGAAAAATATGTTTTTCAAGCTTTTTACTTACTGGTTGCAGTGGTAGGTGTTAACTGCTAAACATGAAAAATCTAACAGATTCTTGAACTTTTAAGATCTCAGCCTGAAGATATTTAGTATTTTAAATAGTTGTCTTAATATATTTCTTGAAGTTCAAAGAAGCTAAGGATTTTCTGGTAACATATGGAGTTCTGTGGTTTTTAGATGCAGGCACATTTTGTAGTTATGATCAGCCATTAGGATCTATGATGTCTATCATCCTAGAAGTTTTATCTTTATTTCAGAGGTGTATGTATTTAGATACCGGAAAAACTATGGGTCCAGATACATGGCTATTCAAAAAATCCTAAAGCCCTGTCAGTGCTTGATGTGCTGTTATGTTTTAGATAGAATGTCTTCTTGATACTAAACACTAACACTTTAAGTATTGCCTCCAAAATGCAGTAGTACCATATTTTCAGAGGCATCATATATTTCAGAAAGGTATTCTTTAAATATCAGAATTTATTTCTACAACATTTTGCTCTGGTGCAGGGAATTTCATAAGGGAATGAAAGCAGCAAAATGCTGATATTTTGCATTCAGCTAACCTTGGATCACAGTATATGATCTATTTTAGGGATTTCAGTCTACACTCAAGTTCTAAAAGGAGTCAGAGGAAACATCTTTTCTTGTGACTTTTACTGTGATGAGAGCAGTGTTTAAAATTACTTTCTGTATGTGTGTGGAAGAAGTCTTGATGAAGATCTGACCCAACAATGTTGGATTTATCTTATAGACCATGGACCATACTTGCTCAGTGACAGCCCTGCCAGAATAGCTCCTTGAATCTCCTGAATGTTTACTTTAGAAAGACTGTGATCAATACACAATACGACACATGGCTCTTCTCACTGCCACTTTGCAGCCTGTAACTTCATGCTTCAGCCTTCTCACTCATTGTGAAAATTCAGTGTGTTCTAGCAAAGCAGCAGATAGGGAAAAAAAAATAGGAGCTTGCTCCCTGTACAATACTATGAAGGAGCAAAGCAGCAGTGAAATATTCCTATTTATAAACTCCTTAGTGACAAAGACTCTTCCACATTTCTTTGTATTCACTCTAAAGAAGTTCTTCATACATAGAGACAGTCAATTTAAAAGAACTCTCCATTGCCTGAAATACAGATTTCCTTGTGAAGAATTACTGGTATTTTCTTTCAAATCCATAGCTCCTAACCATAGTTAAGGGAAAGAAAATTAATTTTAAAAGGTATAATTTTTTCATTTGATATAGGTGTTTCAGTAATTGTCTTTTTGCAACAACAAAAAGGTTTACATTTGTGTTTCCACTTTCAAGATGTTGCTTCCCTTTCTCTGAAGGGATAAAACCCGCCCCTCATAGCAGTTGCTGTTTCAGGCCCTCCAATGATTACATGAAGATATGCTGTTTAAATTTGTACTCAGTGTGAACAGAGTGCAAAAGCCGGCACCAAATAGATATGGATTTAAGTGAGATGTTTGGAAGACTCTATTCTGTTCACTAATGTAGCATGGAGTAGTCAGCCTCAGTCTGTGAAATAACTTGCTATTGTCACAATGTTTGCAGCTGGAATGGAGTTGACTCAAATTGTAAAAAACAAAATTGATTTTGGAATATACTACAGAGATATGGCTTATTCTGTCGAAAATGATTATACACTGAGAAACTGCTGACTCTGTAAAGTCATGTATGCGCTCCCTTTCTCGCTCCCTTTCTCTCTCCCTTTCTCTTTGTGATAAGAGAATCTTAGCAGTTTTCCTAACTAGCATTTTCTTCCCAAAATATCTTCTGCTGTAAGGAAGATTGCAACCTCCTCTCCAACCCATAGATTTATTATGCCTAGGAAAAGCAGAATGCTTAGGAAAATTTGAGAGCTATTTATTTATTTGCTTACTTATTTATTTTTGGTGCTCACGTAATTACACCTGCCATGATTAGTTTTAATATGATGAATTATAAAGATAAGAGTGTAGCATGCTTTGCGCCCATTCATTTCACTTGCAAATGCGGCATAGATCTTCCTTGTTGCCTGTGGTGCAATTTCAGCAATAGAACAGTTTTTACAGAATGGAGAAATCAGCCATCTGAAACCTGCAGAAATGTGATCAAGTCTGGTGTGAACCCTGAAAGTTTTTCTTTCCTTGTTTACTTTGTTTCTGAAACCAGAGCCTCAACTATGACGGTTCCTTTGCCCTAGCGTGCCCATAGTTCAATTCTCATCATTAAGATCAGGAGATAACAAAAAAGGTCTGATATCCTTTTTTTGTTTGTTTGTTTAATATTTATCTGCGCACATGCTCTTCTGTAGAATATTGTCTTGGTTGCATCTCAACAGGTTGTGTCCTGTCTTCCAGTGACCTACATGCTTTTGTTCAAAAACAACCCAAATGAAACAAACATGATCATCTCAAGTCCTCAGCTAAAAAAGGTTTCTTGGAACTGAACTTCTCCAAAACAGCTTGGAGATCAGTTCCTAAACTTATCTTCAGTGAAGATCACACAGGAGAGAAGCTGGATGTATATCTCCCTAACAACAAAAGGCAGAGATAGTGTTTCTGTGACATCATCACTGCATGTGACATCAATGCTTCACCTTTCTCTTCTGAAAGGCTGTTATATCTATAGCTCATAAATTCAGATAAGCTCTAGCTGGGACAATGTTTCTTTTATGAGTGGAAGTAGATAACAAAGCCATTTTTTTGGTGCTATAGATGGGACAGAACAATAGTTTATATGAAAAAATATATTCAAGCAAGTAAAGAATGTTTCCTTTCTTTTTTCTTCTTTACTCTGTGGATTGTTGGGTGTGCTTTGTGAGGAAGGTTGGTGATGAAGGCATAGACAGGATTAGTAGATTTTGAAACCATTTGGTTATTCCTTCATGAGTATGTTAATTTTCAGGAATTCTCAGATCAAATATGGTAAAACCTTAATTGTGAAGAAAAACATTCTCATAACAGAAACGTAGTTTTGAAGTTGATTTCAAATATCAACATACATAAAAACTTAATTGCTTGCTAGTGTATTTTCATATGTTATATAAATTAAGCAAATAAACACGAGAATGTTATCAGTCTTGAATAAAAGCTTTTAAACGTTACAATACCATAAACTTGAGTGCATTCCCCTAGACCTGTAAGTTACAGCATGCTCTCAGTCTCTGAGAATGACTTGTTCTGTTTCCTTAGTATTGAGCAGAGGCTGAAAGCTGGTACAAACCCTGAAACCATAATTTTCTGTTTTCTCTGAAATCAAAATTAAGACAAAGGCTTGATTACTTAGCTAAGAAGCTCCTACCTGAACAAGAACTAAAAACTTGCAAGGAACCTGAGAAAACAGCAGTACTCAACAGTGTCTGCCAGTAACTTGAGAAACATTTTTTCTCTAAACACTTTCCTTTGCTTAGAGGCATCTCAAAACTAAAAAGAAGCCTGATGACTTCCATTGCTTATTTTGAGAGCAATTTCTGACATCTGCCTTGTTATCTAAACTTTGAACTAGTTCTAGAATTATATCCATGCATTCAGTCTTAAGTATGAGATTTAATACACTGGGCATAACTTGGTTCGGTGACTCTTGCTGAAACAAGATCTTAGTATAGCAGTTTTGTGGAACACCTAACAAAACCTCTGTAGTGCAGAGAGTTCAAAGATATAATTTCTTCAGCCTGTGAGTTTTGAATCTTTAACCAGCTCTTGCCTTCATTATAGCCAGCAGAACTACCTGAGTAGTGAAAGGAAGCATAAATAATCAGCCGCAAATGACAGCAGCAGTGCAGTTCTTCACCATGGGACATGCAGCACTGAGCATTAAGTCAGGATCTTTGCTTTTGACATATAACCAGTAGCCCTAACTCTAACCTTAATTATAGCCCAGGGTTCCATCTCCTCAGAAAATATGTACATAAGGCATGGGACTTAAAAAACACCTTACCTCTTCCTACTCTCAGGCCCATTATCATTCAGCAAAGAGTGTATTTTATATTTTACATTACTTTGTCCTAAATCTTAGCGTAATTAAATGCAGGGGAGCTACCCTTCAATGAAAGTATTCATCTCATACTGGCTAGAGTTGACACAAAACTTCTGCCTAACTCAAAACATCTACATCTTTCTATCTCTGGATTAGCAAATCCTGACACCATTCCTAACTTTAACCTTTCCATTCTAGCCAAGGGAATCATCCATCTCTTCTGAAGCAGTGAATACTGCCTGCCTTCTTGCCATCAGTCAGAGCCATTTAGCACACAGCAAACAAAGGAACTCTTTAGTTTTTAGATTTAAAAATCCAAGCCCTAACTCATACTTTCAAATTCATTCTGTCTCAGAGATCCATTGTGAGTAGTAAACCCATTGAAGTACTGCTCATTAGAGGCATCTACTTTCATTTGAACTCTGAAATGCTGTTCAGACAAACCCTTAAATTATTAGATCCCAAATGCTACCACTAGCTGTCAGCTTGACTTTACCTTGAGGACTCCCTTCTTCTGGAAAAGCGGGTATGGAGTACTGTACGAAAGGGCCTTTGTATTCCTCAAAACTCTTAGAGCCATTCATACACAAGGAAAAAAATTCTCATTACTCTTTAGACTCCCTTGGTCTAACCCTAAGCTTTTTCTTCTCTCTAGCAAAGAAACCCACCCAGACGGTGAAAAGGAGGTAATTTATTGGCCATGACCAGCTGTAACCTTGTCCTCAGTGGTGGAAATCATGCCACATCCAGTCTTACAGTGAGATATTTCTCCAGAGACCAAAATCCTGTCTGTCACCTTCAGTTTCATTCCAGCCAGCACAGCCATCTAAATAATAAAAGAAAGCATAAAGATTTACCACAACTCTTTGCCAGTAGATGACCATTTCCATTTCAGTCTGTGTGGGCTCCAGAGCAGAAAAATTACTTTTTCAGGTTTTAGATTCCCCAACTCCTAAAATTCAAGAGCAGGAGGAACCAGGCTGACCTTATTTTCTCTTGTTGGGGGCAGGCATGTCACACATACTAAGTGAAGATCTGCTAGGTTTCTCTTATATCTCTAGACAAAATGACTCTATAAAGTTATTCTTAAAATGTTTTAAAGCCACCCATCATTTACAGGCACATACTGGGTCATGGTGCCTATCCACTGGGCAGTGGGTGCATGTTGTACCTGCCTGGTATAGAGAGCCAAAATATAGGTTTTGTATAAGTACTTTGGCAAAATTCTTGATGAAAGAGGCCACTGTTCTGACATCTGCCATTGCAGAGACTTTCTTGTAGTGATGACTTACAGAAGATAAGACTGCTTAGACGTTGCTATATTGATCTGGTGTTCAGTAATAGCTAAATTCGTTACTTCCCAAGATCTTCATTCTTTATCCCAACATCTCTGATCACTTCTCTTAGGTAACAATCTGTGTGAGAGAACATGAAAAAGACAGATTGAAAATCTGAATGTTAATGAGGCAGTTAGTGCAGAGGTAGCAAAAAGGACTCCTAAAATACAGCCCAGCAATCACCAGGGAGCAACCCTCCTTCTAATATATATTTTGCCTTCCACACAGTAAGGGAAATTGATTGATGTTTAAAGTGCTTTCCATTTCTTTGATGCAAGTTGCTATGGAAATGGAATGCATACTTATTAGATATTTGCCGTCACTTTTTGTTAAATCTAACTCTTCTAGATTCTCTTTGTCTCAGAGGCTTGCTGCACTTTTCAGCATTTGGTGTTGTTAGCAGACCCACAACAGGAGATCTCCTATGCTGCTCTGTGTACTCGCTTTCCATTCTATATATTTGAGCTGGATTTCTTAACAGCAGAGCTATAAACTCGGAGCCACTTTCAGCACTGGAGAAACCTCTGCCAGTCAATCAAGAGATTTTCATGATAATGCATGAAGCAGTCCAAAAGTTGAAAAGACACTCCATTGTTATTTTAAATATTTGTAATATCTCTTGCAGTATGTATAATTATATGTAAATGTAGTTAAACTATTAGCCTTTTGTAACAACTGCCATCGGAGGTGCAGTGTCAAGGCATTTGGGGCACTGCAGCCATGTGCATACAAATATACACATTATATTTAGCCCTTCAGGACTTTGTTGCTGCTACTACCTCAGGACTGTCTTTCCCTTTCCAGAATTGCAACAGCTGTAGTTGACAGAAGAGAGAAAGGAATCTGTTTTTCTTTCTGTTTGATTCTGCTTATATTTGGGCACTTTCCTTGTTACAACTTTAGTTACCAGTTTTGAATTTTTTACTGATCCTTTTTTGTATTTGAGAGAAGAAATCACAATTTAATCGTACAGAAAGGTGAAAGGGTTTGTTTATGCTGGTTTTTTAATACTATTTTTGTGTCTTCAAGGGAGAAATTTTTCCATGATGCCACCAAGAAAAACAAAAAATTAGGATTAAAAAAAATTCTAGTGCTTTAATAGGGTCTGAATTACTCCTCTGAGTCACAAGTACAAATAGTTTCTCAGCATATCTATGCACATGCATGGACAATGGACCTCCAGGAACACATGAAAAAGGAAGTGAAACTTCACTGGGAAAACACTTGTCAAAAAAAAAAGTGCCTACGTTAAGCATGCGCCCCTATTGTTCTGGAAGGGAGAGGTGTTAACTTTAACCTTAATAATGAAATGTGCAGATGCAGCTGATTTGCATTCAGAGATTTCTGGGGAGGTGTGGATGACTCTGGAGCAAACACAAGTAGGAGGTTCCTTTTCCCAGGCAGGGAACGTCTTCTTTGCAGTCATTCCTGTCTCTCAGCTCTTGGTTGCTTTCCTTTCATGTGAGTCCTTAAGAAAAATATTAGAGGATAAGAGAAGATTGTGTTTTGGTACCACTTCCTAAATCTATCCTCTGATGGATCAAGAATCCCCTTCACTTTCTTGCCCATCTGTTAAAAATCTTAGAGTATAGCAGGAGAAATACAAGTGTTTTACTCTCTCTGCTGCTGAGACTGGCAATTTCTTAGCAGTAAAAGCAGGAAGAAATAAACCCATTCACAATGAGGGGAGATGTAATAAAAAGTGACCTTCATCTATATTTCATTTTTTTTAAAGCTTCAAGAGAAAAATTAAAAGCTTGCAGCTGGGTTGTCACAAAAAGCCTGTAGAACTGCTGAAAGAAACTTGCTTTCAGGGTGTATTTCTACTTCCATGTTTCTAAATGTTTTTATGTTTTAAAAGGCATTCTACTCTCTTATGGATTAGCATGGAGACTGCTGGAGCTGGACTGCACTTTTCCATCCAGACAAAAAAAAGTAAATCAGGTTGCCTAGTGTTTCTCAGGACTGAACAGTAATGCTGAAGTAATTTCCAAAGCAGAAAAACAACTATCCTGTAATTTTTGTTATAAATATTGTAACATTAAAAGAATCATTTTGGAAGGAGCAAAGCCATTAACCAAATACAAAAGAGATTGGCCATTAGCCAATAACAAAAGAAAAAAAGCCCCAACCAAACCTTAAAATTCAGTACTATTTCCATTAAAATCTGAAATATGTAAGTGCGTTTTGTATTCTGCAGGACTGATCGTGAGCTCTAGCTAAGGGTCATGAGGGCAGTTCAGGTGAAAGGCAGCAGTGGAGAAGAAGGGCTGTGGAAAGGTTACACAAAGTTGACTCATTGCTTGTTTTGTCATGCGCTGAGCAGCTATGAGATAATTCTTCTCCACGTCTCAAAGGTCTCCCTTTTTTCCTTTACAATGGATGAGAGAATAAAGGGGCTGAAGAAGTTATACTCAGTACTTGGCAATCTCACTAATTCAGTCTGCATCTCAGTTCCTGCTTCTCCTTTTATCCTATTTTTTTGGGTGACTGGGTGGGTGGAGAGATCAATCTTCCTTCAACCCTTTTTACACGCAGTTATAGCTCCCTTTTTGTAACATCTCTAGTGAAAAAAAGAGCGGTGGCTCTGGTTCTTCTATTCTGTCATAATCTTTGCTTGGGCCCCATCAACATCCTTGAGTTGGCAATGCACCATTCTTTCTCACTGCATCTCCATCCTAACAAAAATTTGGAGATGGAGACCTGCACTGTCCCATCCTTCTTGCTGGGGCAGGGATTCCCAGGCAGCATTGTTAATATTTGATGTCTGCCTTGCTGCTGCTCTGGTGTGGCAGGACATCCCCTCTCTCTCATGGCTGGGGCATTTGGAAGAGATAACTCAGGCTAGATTAATAGCCCAGTGAGAAGCCAGAGAGCCCTGCAAGGAGTCAGAAAGCCCAGCAGGAAGTCACCTCCAGGCTCCTGAGAGTCTGAGATCAAGCCTCAAGTACACATCTTGGTATGAGAGCAGGTGTAGGAGATAAAGGAAAATAAACATAGGTGACCAAGAGACACGGTTCTTATGTCTATAAAAGCCCACACAATTATCACGGAGGCAAAAGTCTCTTACCTCTTTGAGAATGCGTGAGAAGATTTCTCCCCAAAGCTGGACGCAGTTTTCAGGCTACTTTTCCGGGAATTGAGAGAAAAGACTTCGGTGTGTACTCCATCAAAACTTGGATGGTAAGAAACATTGAATCCTAAGTTATGCTATTTCTTAGCTAGCTGTAATTTTAATGGTACCTTTAACTCTGCATGTATATACTAGTATTCCCTTTTATCTTATCCCTGTGTAGTAACAGTCTGTCTTAAGTCTTATGTCTGTTAGTTTTGTGTCTATAAATAAATAATTCATTTTATAATAGACTGAATCAGCCATTATTAAAGAACTTATGAATGAGAGTGGATTTTGGGATGCTGGACACCTCAATAACGTGGCTGTCTGCTGCCAGAGGCCTGGGCAACACACAGGAGCTGATTTAAACCTACATTATCCATTCATAACATCTGGTTATTTCTGGTTTATTCCTACTAGGTATTAATCAAATAAAGGCCAACAGCTGGGGTGCTGCGTAGAGTGAAGACATCTTGAGTAGTTCTTGGTTTGCTTTGAGAGAAGAGACATTTCACACAGTGCATAATCATGGCCTACATGAGACTTATGTATGGGACGGGACAATTTAAAACAAAATAAATTCTAAATTTGAGTGATTTCAGAGTAATTCTTTTTAAAGGATACACAAACCAGTAAATTTGTAAATTTTGGGTTTGTTGTTGGTAAAAAAAAAAAAAAGTGAAGGAAAAATCTTCACCATTTCTCTGACATCATCAAGAAAACAAATAGGTCTTCACAGCAAATGCTGTTAATAGAGAGGCAAGATACTTTAGCAAGAAGTAACAAATCCACTGGGCTGAAATATCCATTTCAGTACCAAAGGATTATTAAAAGTCACTCAGATTTATTTCAACAGTCTCGTTTCAGCATCCGAATATGCTGACAAAAGTTTAGAAATTTAAGCATTGGCAGCTTTTTCAGATATAGCTAATTCATAAAAGGTGATGGGAAAGTATATGACATTTATATGCTGAGGGTCAGTACACCACAGTATTGTACTACTGATTTTCAATGTTACTGATTTTCAATGTCACTTGCGTTTCTCCGTAATTTTGCTGTAACTCCTCTTAAGTTTTGAGCTCTGGAGGAAAATACTTTAAGCAAATGGCCATAATTTCTTCTGTGAAGTTGTTGAAGCCTAATAAACAACTTGGTTGAGGGTATATCCTCACACCAATAAAATTTGTGACCTAGCAATATAAAAAGGGAATGTATGGGGAACACTCTAAAAGTTGAGATAAGAAGTGTAAGTATTAGTAATTTTCATTCTTTTCATGAGTCATGATAGTAAGTTTTTTAGTTAAACTAAGGTCTTTCAGGTGCAATAAAGAAATTTGAGGAGAGTAGATTAATGTCAGTAGAGGAGATACTGGAGTAAAGTGCTAGACGAAGCTCTGCTGCTGACAATACCTACATATGTGTGTGCCTTTGTTGAAGCTCTGCTGCTGACAGTACCTACAAATGTGTGTGCCTTTGTTTGCCTCAGTCCCTTCCCAGTAGTAATGGAAAAGTTCTTCAGTGAGTACCATCAAGCAGGCCAATTAGTAATTTATGTAACTGGACTATAGCAAGAAGTTAACACTGATGAAGCTGAAAACCAATAGCTGAGTAACTGACAAAATATTTTAGGCTAGAAAACTCCTTGGTTGATAGAACGTATTAAGCAAACAAATCCACACTACAGTGTGCTGTAGCTGCATTTAACTTCAGAGGGGCGTACCTAAGCCAGGAATTTGTCTTTGTTAGTAAGCAATAGATGCAAAATAATTGTCAAAGGTCAATAGAATAATGACTACCTTTCCCATAGCAGGAGCATTTCCCTCAAAACAGGTACTGTTTTTTGCTTCACCTCATACATTATTTATAACCCAGTGAATGGGAATATTGTTAGGGTCTGGTTTTGTCAATATAGATGGTACTTTGGGTCAGAACAGCAATAAAGGATTCCAGTAGCTGCAATTGTCCAGTACTGGACAAGCTTAGGATTGTTGTTGACATTTGACCGGAGAGAGTACAATGAGTGAAAGCCTTTCAAGTGTCACTTTGGCAAAAAAGACTGTGGATGTGCTATGCCTCTCTATTATTTGTGGAGCTAAGTACACCCTTAAACAATGATGAAAGGAGTTGAGGGCTAGTCTAAATCATTCAGAATTTTCTTAGTGCAAATGTAGATTTTTTTTTCTATATGTGCCAAAGATCTCGTCCTAAAATGAGGACTTCTTGGAATTCATTTAAACATCTGCATTGATTCAGAAAGATACCCTCTTCATTTCCATCTTCCCCAGTAGTTGTTTCTTCATGGTGTCTACAGAAGGTGGTTGAGGTATTTTATCTTTCAAGTAGTATGTGCAGGAATTGGAGACCTACAAAATCATGGTCCTGTCTCTGCTTTGGTAAGAAATATCTTTGTGCCACCCCTAACTGAAGGCTGTGTTTATCAAGTTTACAAAAGCTCTAGATCAAACAAATGACTAACACAGACAGTTCTTAAATCTAACATACATTTCCTCAAAGTTTGTCCCTTTCTGTAAGGGAAAGATGGAACAGAGCTTGCCCCAGGCATGCACTTTGATGCAACCAACCTGTCTTAAATGTAATCAAGAAACTATTGTGAGTAAGTAGAGATCTACCTATTTCTGAATATTAAAAATCTGACAGGGACAGAGGGAAGAGATTTCCAGAGACCTTCTTCAATATTATTCACTGGGCAAAATTTCATCCTTAGTGCTCGTTTAAGGCAGGTGCACTGGGGCACCACACCATCTGACCATGCATTCAGGTATGGTATGCTCTTCCAAGGACACACAAGTCATATTGTCATATTCAGACATTCAAGCAGGACTGCATCTCATGCAGTATTTTCTTTTGTTTTTTCTAAAACCTTTCCTCCAAAACATCACCTGTAAGATATATAGCTGTGTTTTCACACTATATCTCCTCTTTCTGTTCCGTGCTTTACTCAGGTCTTAGATAAATCTTTTGTAATTTCACAGAGAAAAATAAATAACTGAAAAAACTTCTGTTCATTATATTACAGCAAATTCAGGTTTTACTTGGATGAAAAACATGTTTTCCAACTCCACTATTGTGTTCCTCATTTTTAATTTGAAAGTACCTAACGTGGTTGGAAAAAACAGTGCCCAATCTATCAGTGTGGTGTACAGGCCCTACCTAGACAAATAAATGTAGCTCTTTTTGAACATATATTCAGTATCACCTGCTTTGCTTCTACAAAAGTGAGAAAAGCGGGGGTTTTTTCTTTCATTTTTTTTTTCCTTTAATTTGCTTAATGTGTTTGGAGGGGATTAAAAATAGTCCATTGTGAAGGGAACTTAGTGTAACAATGTAAGTCCTGATTTTTGCAGTGAGCTCTGATGAGACTGTGAGCATACTAGCCAGTAACAGACTACTAATAGTCTTAGACTGTGAGTTATTCTTAGTTATTGAAGAACAACGTCTATAATCAAGAAAAAAAAAATCTATTTTAACTGATTCCTAACAAGATGTTGTGGCAAACATAGATGTTCAGAGGGGTATTTTTGGCTACTGACTGAAATGTAGGTATTCAAAGACAAGTATTTACCTTTTTAGCTATTGCTAAAAACATACAGTTTATGCATGTTCACTGGTGAAAAGCAAGAAATCCTCCCTGCCAGTGACCAGTGAGGATGCCCCTACTTGTCAAGTGGAAGACAAACGTACTGTTGAATGTCCTTCAACATGTAACACCATTAAAACAGGATTAAAACATGGCAGTTTTATTAAGTAACATTAAACCACTGTTTAATGTGGGTTAAACTCTGCTACACCAGCGCTTTACTGTAGCAGCTGTCCCTGGCTTTATAACATCTCAGACACTAGCCTGTGCTGACAGGTCCTTAAACTGCCTCAATCAAGCTGCATTTAATTTCTTGCTCTAGATTTAGTAGACAATGCTAAAATGCCCTTAGAGAAGAAACTAATCAGGCAGGTTAAAAACTTATTACAGTTTACGTGAGAGCTTTGATTTATTCAATTTGCCAAATCAGAATTTCCTCAGTTGTTGTTAATAAAACAAAAGAAAAAATTGAACAAAAAATAGCAAGTCGTGTACCTGTCATTCTGCATCCCCACACACATTATCCTGTAGTTTGTTTTCCTGTTTCTGTTTGCCTTCAGAAGCACACAGTAAAATACAGCTTGTTCTTTATTTTTCCTGCAGATGAGACAGAACAAATTAAAACAAGAACAAAGAAATATTGCAGACTTGACAGCTGCTACTGGCTTTTATTAGGTAATTTTTGTGTATTTATTAACACCTGCCTGTTTAAGAGACCAAATGTAATTTTACCCTGAGAATTTCAGTGCTGTGGTCTCTAATCTAATATACTCAGATCGTCTTCATTCTCACAACCTTTAACAATTAGCCAGCTTTATCTATGGATTCTGAATGTATTTTACATTAAAAAGTATTGTACCAACCCCTCCATTATTTAATTATTCATAAATTGACCTGGGTACATATACGTGATTAGAAATTTTGATTGAAGCAAAGGGAAATGTGTTTCGGGCAGCAGTAATGACTCATAACTCTTGATGTTTGTCCAAAGATATTTTTTATTGTAAATTAATTAGCAAAATTTTGCAGACTAAAACTGCAAAATACTTGGAGAAGAACAAAAACCCCATACTCCACTGAGCTTTTGAGAACACTTAAAGATTCATCTAGTAAAAAAATCTTACCTGGCACTATGAAAATTTTCTAATTTTTAGTTATTTTAATTTTTTTTCATTTTTAACATTTTTATTTTTTTCTGCTTTATTTTAATTGAAATCATATAATTGTGAACACAGTGATTCCAGAAGATATTTTTTTTCTTATTTTAGACTATTAGGGATTTCAGATGTGTGTATAAATTTTCCCTTTTGACAGGTTCTACACTATCAAAACATTAGAAGTAATGAGACAGAGGGAACATGGAGGTGTCCCCATCATCCTTGCACATCCATGCTCACACAGCGCTGTTATGACAGAGCCATTTCATTTATTTGTGCTCTCAATTTCAAGACTTAATATTTGGGAATACTTAAAATAAAGAGAAGGACATCTAAATGTGCAATACTCTGGGAATACTTAAAATAAAGAGAAGGACATCTAAATGTGCAATAATCTGTGCTGTAATGGCAATGCATACAGGTCTGTTGGTTCTGTTTGGGTTAGCATAAAATTTCTATGTTATAGAAATAACATAGAAATATTGGGTTAGCATTATATTTTTATTCCTAGATTTGGAATGTTTAGACCCCATATCTTTCAAATGGAAAGTGCTTCAATAGATGAAGAAGATCCTTAAAACAAAATTTCCAGACTAATTTTCCTTATGCAGAGCAGAAGAATGAATGAAGCAGCACAGAATTCGGAAGGCATGGCGGTAACTGATGGATAGAAGCAGCTGCTGGAAGCAACCCACTAAAGTTAGTAGAAAGACAACAGACTGAATACTGTGTTGCCAGGAGTTAGAGCATGATTTGATTAGATGTGCTTTTCCAATAATTACACATTGTCTGTACATCTCTATGGATCACGAGTATTGTTGGCCAAACGGCCTGTGGCTTGTTTTTCCGTTGTTCACTAAGCTTAAATTAGTCTCCTGGCTCCTAGCATACTAAACTTGAAATCCAAATTTCTTCTTTATGTCCATCCCTGTTAATTAGGATTAGTATGATGACTGTGAGTATAAATTAAGAAGAAAAATAAAAAAGGATGTTCCTGGAATGTATAGGCATTTCTGTCACTGTACTTTATTTAAATAGTCATTGGAATAAAGTGCTGCCATGAATTATCAGAAATTCAAGTGCCTAGAATCCATGCTGTTTCTTCCGGAAGGAACTCTATGCTTATATATATATAT
>VZTE01002700.1:30869-59893 GCA_013397775.1 Eulacestoma nigropectus
TTCTTCCACATTTTCTCAGGAAAGGAGTTTTCCCCCTGTTATGTATTGCCCTTTTCCCATTAGGTTTGGCTGAATGAAGGGTATCCCCATGCATATAAAGCATTAGCTTTGGTTCTTTACATGCAAATGCCTAGGAGCATACAGTTAGGTATTTGTTCATTAACTTATTTTTAAAGAAAGAGGAAAAAAAATTCAATTTATTTTTCTTAATTGAAGCCAGATTAAAAATTTGAGAAGGGAGGCAGATTTTAATGCAAATCTGTTCTTGCAGCAGTGAATTCTCTTTTTTTCTTATATTGGGTTGACCAATTCCAGACAAGTGTTTCAGGTATGATAAAAGTTTAATAAAGGTGAAAAATGAAGGGTCTCAGCATTTTGGTTTCAAACAATATTGACCATGTCACAAACATCTGATATTCCTTTTTTTTCCCAAGCATAGGAGCAGTGCTGCAATCATGCTTTTTTTACCTGATGGAAATCTTGGCTGATGCATTGCAGGAGCAAGTCACAGTGCTTTGGACAGGGACTAGTTAAAAACAAGTTGAGAGAAAATTAGTCATTCCTTTTGCACAAAAATGATTAATTCCACTGTACTAGTCCTTGCATCCACTCCCAAATCCTTTCAAATAATTCCTGTGCCCCATGCCACCTACCTAAGTAGGAAAAAGCAATATTTAATTAAAGCCAGTATTAAGAGCAAGAAATGAGACTGCTGTTGTTAATGTTTCCCTAGGGCCCGGTAGTAAGTGTTTGTGTGAAGAAAAAGAGTAGAAATTAAGCTAATAATAATAATAAAACTTAGCCTTTGCCTCTCTCTAACGTGCTGATAAGTCTAAGAAATCTTCACACTGCTTCTGTGAGTTACAGAAGCAATAGATAGCACAGTCTTGAGAAGGAGTTAGTTTTCTCTCCATGCAGACAAAAAATATGTGAGGAATGCATCTGCACCTCCAGTCCCTGTGTTGCTTTTGCTTCCAGTGTGCTGGAAAAAAGGCTGCTGAGAAGAGAACTTGCAAGAAGTTCTTTCTTCTGCTTTTTATGGCAGCATTCAGCACTTAAATCTGATATGTAAGTTCAAAAGCAGTATTCAAAAATTCAGAAGCCCCCTGCAAACAATGCCTTTAAATTTTTTATCTAGCACTAGGATTATTTACATGAAAAGACGAAAACATTTCTGCTTCTTAAGCATTTATCTAATCCTGCTGTGCTGTCCTCATCTGTTACCGTTTTCAGCTGTTCATTTCAGAGCAATGCTTCCCTTTTTGTTTTTGGAGAAAGGCAGTGTCAGGACTGAAGTGAGAGAAGCAGGAACTTTGTACTTTAGGCTCTGTGAAAAGGTTTTGAGTGTTGTAGAATGAGTGGAAACAGCTAGTATTAGTTTTAACGAGTTTATTCCGTTTATTTCAGAAGAACTATATGAACACAGCACAGCTTTGGTGGTTACCAGCACAACTTCACAGCTAATGATCTTGGAGGTCAGCCTTCCCAGAAAGTCTCTGCTTTTCTCTGCAAATTCAAAAAGTCTGCATGACACCAACTGGTACTGGACATCAACACTGTCACTCCTTAAAGTACAGGAGCACCCCTGTCACTTGAGTTTGGTGTCTGCTATGCAGGATGTACAGATGAAGTGGAATCCAATTACGTGAGTGTTTTACCTTCATTCAACCATTAAACTCATGTCTTTGATTTTATTTCTGGAGCCATGCTAAATACAGACACTGAAGGATTACTTCAGCAGAGGACAGGCTTTTGCTTGGATAACTTGGAGATTTATGGGCAATAATGTTCTTGGGAGATAACCAGGTCTGCCCTTCATGTATAGTCCAGAGTTTAACTGATGACCAGATTTAACTTGAGAAGAAATATTGTCTTGCTAAGATTAACAGAGATGCTTTTAAAGGAGGATGTTTGTTTTGTTGTAGTTTTCTACAGTAGAACACAGCACAGTCTATCTGAAAATGATTTCTGATGAATTCCCAGAATTGCACACCAAAAAAAGGTGCTGATGATGCTCTACTGTCACACTGTCCTCATGGGTGCTGCTATTGTGCTTTATTTTTGGCTTTATATATGCTATAAGCTGTTCTGAGATACAGTGTGGAAGTTTGCTGGATGTTTTGGAGTTACCTACACCTTTTTTCCCCGCTTTTCTGCGAAGTACAGCTCTATACTTAAAAACACATGCGACAAACATAAAACTTGGACACCTTGAAGCTGTCTGTATTGCATTTCTGTCTTCCAAATCTCCAAGTAGATTTAAATATTTTCAAGTGTTTTAATTCAGCTGAACTTTAGCTGATATTGTATCTGAAGCCTGTTTGTGTATATGGACTGACTTTAAACAAACTGAAGTACTGAGGATGACACACCTGTGACATCCTGGATGCAGACACCTAAATATAGACATGGGCTCAGAGATAACATTATGTCTGGGAGAAAAAGCCAAATTAATGTATGGAGGCCTCACATTTTTACATTGGATGACTGCCCTGTAAAATTGGCTCTGCATACAAGTTTAGATGGATTTCAGCTTGCACTGAACTACACAGCTGTTCTGTTATGGACAAAAGAGCAAATCAATTTAAGGCTATTCAAGTCTACAGAAGTGATATATGTATGTTCTGCTTTGTATTGTGGATATTATGACTGTTGGCTACTGATGTTTTTTTGCTTTTTAAGAAAACGCATGCCCCCAGTGGGAAAACATACAGTACAAAGCCTGAAGAACAGCAAATCAAGGTTGGATGGACAATGTTAATGGAATAATCAAAAAGGTACTGGTTTGTCAGAGCAAGAAGATGGCTTTTCAGGCTAGAAACTTCATCAGGTTTTGAAGTCTGTGACTTAGAAATTACTCCTGAGAGATTTCCCAGTGGAAAAATTATATAGAAGGCCAGGTAGGAGTTAATTTTAATTCTTTTTTTAAATCATTAGAATTAAAATCATTAGATTCCTCTAGTGTTTTGATTTGAAGTGTCAAGGCATATAGACAGTGATTCAAATATAACTACGAATAAATTTCCTTCAGAAGTTTGGCATACAGAAATGAGTCAAATGGCAAGATACTTTTTATAACTGACTATAAAGCTGTGTGTAGATTTTAACCAGAAATGCAGAGGTCAAAGATTCTGTATCGCATTCTATTCTGCCCACACAGTTACACACCTTGTCGTTTTTTCATTTAATACTTGATTTGACCTCTTGTACCAGAATTGATGGTGACTGAGTTTTTTCCTCTTGAGTGTTTAATTGAGAAGTTCAGAAATGAATGAACACTTCTAAACCTGTAGTAGCTGCCTCTGCAGCACCAGAGCATGGAACATGGAGGCAATATTTTCTTTTGACTTACTATGAAATGCAGGATGTGAAAACAGCTCACAGAGTGATGAAGGTAGATGTACATCCACTTGCTGGAGGTTCCCAGTGACAGGTAAGACCCAGCTTGGTGTGCTCCTTAAGCAAATAACCTGTGCTGTGCGGGGTGGGGTGGGGTGTACCAGCCTGGTTGGCATGTCACACTGCAGCAGCTGGTCTGCTCCCACTTGTGCTGGCACTGATCTCGTGCTGCTGCAATGAACTCTGGAAGCACACAGAGCATCGAGTTTCATCTCAAATTGTCTGATGTCTCTTCTTCAGAAAAGCATATCAAATGTCTTATTAAGTCTCAATATGATTATTTTAAGTGGTTTTGTGTGGTGACTTCCTCCTGCCTCTCCCATTGTCTCTGAACTTTCCCACAGAACTGCTGTGGAGCCAAAACTGGTAGTGTTAAGGGCTCCATTTAAGATAGAAAGCCTAGAATTGTACATAGGTGGGATCTTTAGACATATGTCCTGGTTCCAGCCAGGCAGGGTTAATTTTTGCAGTAGCCAGGAGGGGGCATGGCCAGGACATGGTTATTCTATGCCACCTCACATCATTGCTGCAGGCAGGGGAGAGACTCTCTTCCAGGGAGAAGGGGTTCAGTCAGGTGGAGGGAGCCATCTGGTATTGTCTATTATAATCTGGGGTTTTTCTGCATGAGTCATTTCTTTTCTTGTACTCTCTGTCATTGGTAATGTTGCCATTCACGGTTTGTTTTCTTATCTCATTGTTGTTTCCAGCAAATTGTTTCTATCTCAGCCCATGATCTTTGCGTTTTGCACTTTCGACTGGAGCGGTGGGAGGAGAGGCATTGTGGTTTTAGCAGGAATACTAAATTGAGGAATACCATTCCTAAACCAGAACAGCATGATACAATTATATACTACATTTCAATAGACTTCTAGTTGTGTTCCTTGCATGCAACAAACTTGCAGGTCTACTTCTGAGTTTCTTTCATAAAACCTCTTAGTGGTGTCTACAGCATGATCGTTTGAAAACAGCTGGTGGCATCCATCCACTCAGTGACTCTGCTGTTGCATATGGTGGATTTCTACATAGGAAGTTTCCAAAGATGCTACATCTAAACAGGTGTGGAAGACACAGGGGTGAGATTTCCCAGTGGCAATTCCCAACCCTACCATCATTCTTCCAGTCGCTCCTGCATGACCACTCATTTCTTGGTTCAGTATAACTTTCCCTAAGCAAGCAACAGATTCTATCAAAACTTTCAACCTACTCTTTTAATGGACATATAGTAATTGCTGTTAAGCCTGAAAATGTGGTTGGTGGCATCAGAAGAAAAGATTTACAATATTCATTTTGAGCACAAGAATAATTTCTTCATTGGCATTTGTACTTTCTTTTGGTTATGGCAAAACATTTATTGTAGCAGATGTCTTACCGCTTCAGGGCTTTTGGGAGCCATGCCTCATTCTTAGCAGATGTAATACGCTCTCTTGGTGGTCTGTTACTATCTCTGGGTGTGGCATAGATTGCAGGTAACAATGGCTAGCAGGGCTTTGCACTGAGAAAAGCAATATAAAAGGTAGCTGGGTGGAGTTGAGAGGGAAGTGAGAACATCTTTACTCCTGGCGAGTATCAGAGCCACGCTGTGATAGATCAGCGTTTACCTCTTCAAGAGTGAACAGTGCATGAAAATGCTATGGCTTTCATCACTTTTTCCATCCACTACTGCCTTTTTGTGGAAACACCAAACATCTTCTATCGGGATCATTGGGGATTGGGATGACTGAGAGATGTCACAGAGATGATTTATTGCTTAATCAGTCTCATGTTTATTGAAGGGTGAGATAGGAAAGACGTGCAAACAGCATCTCTAATATCAGAAGTAGAAGCAGTTACAGTACCAATAGCAGCAATAGCAGTGGCAGCTGCAGCAGGCACACATGTCCCTGTAGCAGCAGCTGAGGTAGCTCTCTACTTTTTTCTACAAGGCCTTATATACTTTCTTAAGCCAATAAGCAAATGCCACAAAGCTTGCTAACACATTTGTACCAATCACTACTGTATGATTTTACCGCAATGCGTACTTTTTTAACCAATCATCATATTGCTATTAAGGTCTGTTACACAGGCTTATATTGCTACATTTTAACTTTCTAAGAAATTCTATTATATATGGTATTTTGCTAAACTCAAAATTCTTAACTCTTTTACTTATCACTATCATTTCTTTCATAAAGCATGTTTCTACTTGTTAAAAATACATTTCTACTTTTATAAAGCATACTTATTTAAAAACTACAAAACTACGTTTTTGCTTTAAGCTGTAAAAAGCTCACTGTTCTAGCTCAGGCAGCTTTCGCCAAGGCCTCAGATCGAAACGTATCCATTTCTATCTGTTCAAGCACAATGCTGTTTATGTACTCATTCTGCACCTGCAAGGTTTCTGAAACTTCATTTCCCACAATCTTCTATTTTTGTTTAAAGTTTTATCAAAAGAAATTATATTGGGTTTAAAAAAAAGAAAGAAAACCAGGAGAATTTGCAAATGGGAACTGGGGAATTGCAAGAGTTCCCCAAAATTCTGGATATTTGTGTCCTTATTTCAGTAACAATGTAACCTTTCTGAGATAGTGGGTAAGAAAGGATGTCAGGGTGCTGCATGGAGTAGCTCCCCCAGAGGAGCTGGGAAGCTGGGGCTGAGGGTGGGAGCAGGGCGGAGGCAGTAATGCGGTCAACCCAAACCCCACACACGACAAGCCCTCATGTGCAGCCCCTTCTGAAATGCACTGATTTTTTTTCAGGAGACTCTTTCTTTCCCTGTAAGAACTGGGAGCTTCTCCTGTGGCCATAAAAGTTTCCCATGACTGTTCCACGGGGATTCCCTGAATAGCTCCAACACCATGCATGGGTTGCAAAATACATGTAATGGGCTTCTGAAGGAGTACTGCTTGTTTGTTTCGTTTCAGCAAGCTGGGGATAATGTCCTAAAGGCATAGAATTAAATATGTGGTACTTCTGTAAGTTAGAAAAAATAAAAAGAGATTGCAAATGGATGAACTTCAAACTAAAAGCTTTTTTAGTTTAAAAACAAACGGTCCGCAGAAACCTTTTTCTCCCCTACTCCTTTCATGAAACCAGGACTACTCTGCTTTGGAGATGGGAGGGGAAGGGAGAGGAAAGGAGGGGAAAGGAGAGGAAGGGAAAGGAGTAGAGTGGAGGGGAGGAGAAGGGAGGGGAGAGGAGAAGAGGGGAGGGGAGGAGAGGAGAGGTCCATTGATGAAAACTCCAGCAGTTTAACTTCAGTATCCTATGGGGTATCCTAAATATCAAACACTTTAGTAATATAACCCATTAGTCCTTGTCCTATCCTCAGTGAACAAGCTCTGTATTTCCCTGATTTGTTGGCAGGCTTTTATACAATTGATCCTTTTGCGAAAGAAAATTTATACGAATATTTCCTTTACCATGATAGCCACACAGCACCTTATCAAATTTTTGTCTGTTTTGTTTTCATAAACCTGTCTTATGAAGCAATTATTTTTTTCTGTTAGTTAGCGAAGGAGTTCTTACAAAGATTTGGGAAAAAATTCTGTGAAAATAGCTGCTAGCCAATTTCCAACCTAGCTTTTAAGAACTGTTCTTTTCCTCCACCCTGTTTTTCCTTTGAAATTAAAGTGGTAATCATCTGTATAGGAGAGAATGGGAAGGAAAAGTGTGGGAAGAACAAATATGTGTAAATGAGATTTAAAGCAGAAGACAGATGCCCTTTTATGCCAATAGATTTACTATAAAAAACAGATCCCAGAAGTAATGGAAGCACTCAACTAACAGATCTTAACTGATAGTCTGAAGAAAAGGAAATCATAAGAGCTAAAATATGAAACTGCATTTACTGAGATTTGCATAAAGTTAATTACCAAAAATAATTCATACTGCTAACAGTGCAGTTAACATAAGACAAAAAACCGAGTTCATTAAATAAAGCTTAAAAATTTTTCAAATTTAACATTATTTAAACACAAGTCATTCTTTTCATACTTCATAAAACAAAAGGAAATAACTTTCTTCCATTAGAATATTCATGTCAATACCTTCTATCATCTATTTCAATATTTAGTATGGGAATTAACTGATATATAGGTATCTCTATTTATGCAGAATATAAATGGTCCTACAGTGCTGTTATGTCTGCTGCTCTCAAATGTTTATTCAAGCAGTGCTGCCTTGCAGCAGAGATGATAGCATACATCTTCCATGTTGACTTCTGGGATGCAGGGTTCTATAACAGGAATGGGAATGCACACATTTTGCTAACAGAAACGGAAGTGACACCTTTTCTTCCTTCAGAGGTTCTATATAATAATTTTAAAAAATCCATGGCATTTAGGTGATGGGTGTTTTGCTCCAAATGCTTAATAAGGAACTGGAAAAGAAGATTACTATTTCTAAGTAATCACTGGAAAAAGATGTGTTAATTTATAACTACTGTGTAACACATCATCACTTGAAATGCTTGCTCAGGGGGTACTCTTGCCATTTTTCCTATATCTTTAATGGAGTTATAAACATTTTGAGACAGAATAGTAACATAACAATAGTAATTTTATATGCCTGAAATTTATTTACACTGGTCAGTTGATGCATTTAAATTTGAGATATGAGCGAGCACACAACTGTAGCTAGTTGCCTGGAATGAATGTTTGTACTAAAGCTGAAAGACAACAGGAGTATAAAAGACCAAATTTGTTTTAGTTTTACAAGCAAGTCAGAGTAATTTTTTGTTTTATTGAGTATAGTTGAGGGAAAAATCCCTTATAATGAAATATTCACTTCAGGCTGTTTCTGTTCAATCATATACTGATTGCTTTGGCAAAATTATAACTTCTTCAGCAGAAAAATGTAACCTATTTTGTGAAATGAAATATTTTTTATATGCATTGACTTGAGATAACTTCAACTATTTCATGTTTCATCAGATGAGTCTTTCATCTTCAAGAAGCATTGAACCACCCATTACTGGTCTTGGTTCTGTATAACCAACTGCAGACATAGTCAATTTTCAGGGGACAGAAAGAATAGATGGGCATTTTCAAAAACCAGTGTTATTTTTAGAGAGGGTTGTGTTTCCTGAATCATTTAAACACTCCTGAAAATCTTTACCTGCACAGAAAATATTTTTCACTCTCAACTATAACTTTCCCATGTATAAATGAGGGCTGTTGGCCCTATAAAGACTCTTCTGCAGAGACAGAAATAAGGGCCTTGAAGCAACAGTGAGGGAAGGAGAAAGGCCTCTGCAAAAGAACAAAAATGTTCAAGATTAGGACATAGTTTAGTGATGGACTTGGCAGTGTTGGATTAATGGTTGGACGTGGTGGTCTTAGAGGTCTTTTCCAACCCAAATGATTCTATGACACTGACACCCTTGACAGATAACGTGTTTTTTGTTAGTGTTTGGTTCAATCTGGAGCTTCATTATTGCTGTTTGGATCATGTTTTTATTGTGAAGGAACTAGAGTGAATTTCTGGAAGTCACTGGCAGTGAGCTAAAAGGTAACAAACTATTTACAACGAATTTTGTCATAAAAGGTACCATGGAGCTTGCACATATCAAGGTTCTTTTCTGCCTCCTTTACTCAAAATTGCTCAGCTATTGTTCCTTTTCTTCCTCATCGAGGGAAAGTTATTCTAGTTTTACTCCTTCTGGTTGCAAACAGGAACTCAGTTTTGCTTCTTTCAAAACAGTACTTTTCTATTGGTCTGCTAGTTTAACAAGAACTCCCTTTGTTCCTGTGAAATTGACTCTATCAGAAATTTGCTCCCACCAGTCCTCTACAATCTTTAGAAATTACGCTGAGCCATTTTACTTAAAAATTAAGCCATTTAACGTAGAACTTCATAGCTCAGATGTGATTCTGGCCCACAGGATTCTTGAATGAATAAGCAAGTGCTGGCAATACAATTTAAATGATATAAACTTTTTTTTTAAAGAAAGTAATATTCATTTTATATCTGTACAGAAGATTTTGACAAAAACTTAAAAATAGATAATTCACTGGTTAAGTCAAAGGAGGACTTTTAAAGTGAAACCATAAATAATGATTGAGTCACACATGCAACAAGTAATAGAGATATTTTCAATGTGGAAGTATGATCAAGTCAAGCAGAGTTTAAAATAAATACTGCTCCAGTATAGAAAGGAGAACAGAACAACTGAGCATTGCAGTTCTTTTTGCTTGCACTCTGTGTGCATGCAGCCTTTTTTTTTCACTAGGATATCCTTGGGAAATCTAACTATCATCACAAACTGTTCTTATAAATATACATGGAATTTGGCTGCTAGGGACCTCTTCTTAACTGGGGATTATTATGGTATGGTTTTTTCCAACAATCTTTCTTCCAGTGTAATGGAACTTATACAGGGGTACATTATCTCACCCACATTTGTTAGCATATCCCCCCCACTTTTTTTTTTTGTCATTTCTCTTTCTCTGCTGAGCACACAATTGATATCCTAGGAAAAATCACTCCTTGAGGACCAGCTTAAGGTCACTGAGGATGACTGGAGGAGTTCTAATTTAGACCTATGAATGTGATGGACCAGGATGATCAATCTTAGAGTGCATGGGGGGGAAATGTCTCTACGTATTTGGATAAAATTCAGACCATCCTAAACTCGAACTCAAAATTCCTGCAGGGTGTAGTGGAGATCATGACAGTTTGGAAGTACCCAATAACAAAGATTAAACCGCACTGAATATTCATTTGTGTATAAGAACACTAGCCACAAAAATAACAAAGATAGGAGAAGAATCAAAACAGGTAAGTAGGGCTGATATCCTGAAAAAAAATAGTGAATAGCTACAAGTGAGCTGCTCGTGGTGCCTTGACATTTCTCTGTGACCAACAAATCACTGACACTGTAGCAAGGAGGGTAGTTTTTTCCCATCTTGTGGTTGCTCCACATGGAAAAGTGTTGTGGCTACAGCTGTATATTGGTTTAAAAGCTGGATGTAGAAGATTTAAAACCCTTTCTGATTTAAGAAACACAAACTCAGCTTGTTTCTATATGATACTTCCCTCTCATGCTAGTTTTAAATTTTGAGGAGCACAGGGGATTTCTTCATAGACTCACCCAGTGCTGGAAGGAAGCATTTGATATTGGCTGGGGTTGTAATGACTACTCAGGAAACTCAGATTTGTTAGCATAAGTATGTTTTAGCTGTCAGACTGTACTTAGTAATCTCTATTCAGTGGTCACAGTTTTTCCAAAAGACAGGATGCATCTGTTACTGCTCAGGGTCCATCTGTCCAGTGCCCTCAGGTGAATTAAGGTTGCATAGTGGAGGTACGTGGGTCCTTCCTTGCCTCATTGGATAAGGAAGCTGAATGTTATGAAGAGAATATGGGTGATACTAGATAGAGTAAAGACTAGAAAGTTTAAAGAAGATAAATGTAAGCTTGGGAAATTGCTTTCTGCCCCTGCCTCTGCCACAAAGTTAGTATATGAGAAAGGGCAAAATACTTAAGTAGAAATCTCCAGATCTGGACACTGAAAGTGCATTATCGAGGGATCCAACTTGTGATACCTGAAGCTTCTTTTAAATAATTGCTGAGCAATCACAGCTGCAGGCACAGTTGCTTGGAGATGTGCTTTGAATATATAAATTGCTATGAAGATTTTTTCTGCATCTTGAAGACGCAAAAGTATTTCTAACCTACTACTGCAAAGTTAATAGTGACTAGAATTTCATTTCTTGTCCACTAGCTGAAAAAAGGAGAAAAATAAAGTTTAATCTTGAAACATCTCCTTTTTGCATCAAAAATACATGCCCACAAGAAGATAGGTGGTTCTGTATTCACTGTTTCTTTAGAAGAGCTGGCAGATCTAATGACTAATGCTGATTAAAGAGTTAAAAAAATTGGGTAAGGATAGTCAGGAACTTTTTAGAAAACATCTTTCAAGAAAGTGTCAAAAAAAGCTTGCTAAGGCAGTCACGTAATTTACATTTCTCAGCTTTTGAATAATTTGGTTCAGACACATCCTACATTCTTTTCATTTTTTAATGTTCTGGGCAACATACTAGCTGGAGTAGAAAAGATTTGGCTTCTGTCTAGAAACTTGGTCCTAATAATGACTTAGAGTCTACAAACCATGTTTTACTCTGGTTCCTGAAATCAATGCATGGGGGTGGTGGGAAGTGACCTCTGGACATGGTCTGGCCCAACTGCCCTGCCCAAAGCATGATCAGCTAGCACAGCATAGAACAAGCAGGGTTTCAAGTATCTCCCAGCATGGGGGTTCAACAGCCCTTCTGTACACTGTGTTCCAGAGTTTGTCTGTACTCATGGCAAAACATGTTTTTTACTATGGTTGACTGTAACTTCCTGTAATTCAGTTTTTGCTCATTTTCTGTATTTTTGAGAGGCACTGCTGGGAATGGTGCAACACTGACCAGCCTCGCCCATTTTTTGCACTGGGCATGGTAGGAAGGCAGACGGGGGTGAGGTGACAGAAACAAAACCTAGATGGACTTTCCCATAACTTGCTGGGCAGATCCCATCCATCAATGCAGCACCAAAGTGGGGTTCCAGCCATCTGAAGGGATGCAAGATATTACTTGCAATGTCTGCCTGCCTTTCTTTATTCTGTCTTAAGCTATTTTATGAAGCCATTTGTGGTTAGGTCTTCGTTACTGAGATCCAGAAAGAGCCCTGTGCCGTCCCCTCCTGCCGCCCCTCTCTGTCTCCCCCCCTCACTCGCCAGGCTCCCAGCTGGCTCATCACCCCTCCCAATATCCATTAATTCCCACTTCTCTCTCACATAAAGGATGTTCGCCATCCTGAGTAGCTGATAGCAGAATAAAGTCATATTATCATGGTAAGGGACATGCCACCAGCATGCTTGTCAAAGGGTTAGGGTTTTATGCTAAACTGTGCTTTAAAACATGTTTTCTGTTAGAATAATTTACTTCTCAGTAGCAGGTCCAGTTAATGTCTTGTTCTTGAAAGACATGAAAAAGGTTGTTGAAATGCAGCTGAGAAAGGTCTTGACTGAGGCTCCCCAGTCTCAATGCCGACTGTCAGATTTGGATGCAATTAATCAAGTGAAAAGGCAAGGCATAGAAACTCTTGAGGCCAACTTTAACTTCATTATTACAGCACCACACAGCATGTTTATGTGGGGAAAGCACATTTTTACAGAAGGCTATGGCATACACAGTGCTCAGAGTAGCTAAGAGCTCTGACATGTACTGGAAGAGATCTTCCATTTCATTATTCTCCAGAAAATTTCACCTGGGCTAATTTACTCAGACAAACTGAAAGTAAGAGAATTTTTTTTATGTGATAATTCCCAGTTTATTTTTCTATCTCTCTCAGCAGAATTATAAGAGGCTTGAAATCAATCTGGCAGCTTTTCTTTTCCAGGTCTCTGCCACCTAATGAAGGAAGCAGGAGTTGTTTTGAGCAATGCAGACAATCACTTGCACAACTCAAAATGCAAATGATATTTTGATATTTTAGTGAGTGCCCATGGTAGTGTTTGCTTGTACAGTCAAAATCCATTGCTACATATTTCTTGAGTTTATCTGTCCAACCTGGTAAAAACCCAGTCAATTAGAAACAAAAATAAAGGACCATGTTAGCAGACATTTTCTCTCAGGATAAAATTACACTTATAGTCAGATGACCTGATGATAAGTCCAACACTAGAACAGTCAGATTTTATCTTCTTTTTGCAACCTTTGTAGAAGCACCAGCAAAACTTGTGGCAAAATTTAGATAAAGCAGAAAACCTGACATAGGGTCATAGGAAAAATGAGACAAAGAGAACTCAAAATATCTTCAGTTCAACCTCCCACTCCAAGCAGCAGCAGGTTTGAGATCAAAAGTTGCTCAGTGATTTATCTAGTCAGTCCTTGAAAACTGCCTAGTATGGAAACTACACAAACTTTCTGGATGATTTTTCCAGTACAAAACCAAACAGGTGGAAAATAAAATGTGTTGCTGAATGGCAGAGAGGGAAATACTATATGTCTAACTTTGTGTTGTTCTCAGACCAGGTTGCTATAACTACATGCTGTGCCTTCCAGAAATAGGTGTGTATACTGAGATTATTAGTTGATGTCAGGCGTTCCAGATAAGATCAACAGACAGACTTACCTAAATATCATACTTAACTTACAAGAAACTCCTCTTTCTCTAGAAGACTTACAAAAAGCTAAAATCCTACAGCTATGCATGTGAAATTGCCATCCTATTGGCAGAGTGGAGAATCTAGGCAGTTGTCTGCTCCTCAGGGTTCCCAGGAAAGGCAGCCCTCCAAAGTACCTAAAGGGGCTTTATCTGGAAAAGATAATATAAGCAATACAGCAGATCACAGTAGTGATGCCCAGAGCAGGAAGTACAGCAGTCTCAAATATTTGATGCTTGGAGGCAAGTTGTTCATCATTCACTGCAGGTAAAACTGTTACCGATGGAAGAATTCCAACCCATACTTGTCATGGTCCAGCCCTGATTTGAAATTAGATCCACATAATGTAGGTTCAAGCTTCTATTAATTTTGGCATGCTGGCCCCATTTTATGGAAAGAAATTTAGCATTTGAAGGGCAGGAGGTAAAGTCAACAAGAAGAGATATGATCCTGTCACACAGGACACTCCCCTGGAAGAGAACTGACTTTAATTCCTATCACTGCCTCCCATACTGCTTTATGCAGGGTTTTTGCCAGTGATCAATCACCCTCATAGTAAAAAAGGGATGTTCAGACAGAACCTCTCGTGTCTCAGTTTGTGCCCATTGTCTCTGGCTCTGTCGTTGGGTATCACATGGAGTGTTCCTCTGTCTTCTGTACACCCTTCCTTCAGAACTTCATATACATTGATAAAACTCCCTCGAGCCTACTCTTCTCCACATTGAACAGCCTCAGGTCTCTGAGCCCTTTCCTGGACCCTGCAGTCTCTCTGTATCTCTTTCGGACCGGGGTGCCCAGAACTGGTCGCAGCACTCCAAGTGTGTCTCACCAGTGCTGAGTAGAAGGCAAAGATAAACTCCCTTGACCCACTGGTAACACTCCTAAAGTGGCCCAAACAAATGATTCAGGTTCTTCAATAGACAGTCCTTGCTGTCGTGTTTTAAAAATTTGGGTGAATTTTCACAAGAAGATTAAGATGATGACAGGGAAGTAGATGTTTTTAGTGTTTTTTATTACTGAATAAATTATCTAGATAATTTGTAGAGGAGAATTTTCAGGGGAAACATGAATCCTATAACAATCTGCCTTGTGTAGGATTTGCTTTAGTGATATTTAGTGCTGTTTGATTCGGAGTACATTTCAGAACAACTGGCTTGTTGTTGGTTGAATACTTTTAATATATCTCTTCAAGTGCAAATGAAATCTGAAAAAGATTAGTGTGACTAATGTTCCTTGAATTACTTCAGAGACAGATGTTTTAGATCCCAATTCTGCAAATGTTTTTCCGTAAGTATAACTAGACACTTCTGAGGACTGATCATTTCAGTGATTGCTCTTTACCAAAGCTTTCAGCTGGGGATAACTTGACCCATGATAAAGCAGTCTCTCATCTTTGTTTCAGTTCCTCCATTTTAAAAGTGTAAATAGGGACAGAATTCAGCTGCCTGCTCTATTGTTACTGCAGTTTCCTTTTCTTTTTTCGTGGAAGAGCTGTAATAGTGGATTTTAAACTAATTTTCTTTATCTATGCAATGGTTCTAAACCTTTGTTCCTTCTGGCTTCAATAAATTTGAATCTTAAACCCTCCCTCAAACAGCCAATTTGAAAAATGGAGAAGAGTAAGAAGTCTCAGCCATGAGATGAGTAAACCTCCTTGCCCCTTGATTTTGCTTGAATGTGGATCTATAGTAGATTTGCATGAGTTCTGAAACGAAATGGTAGTCCTGTGTTTTCATGCAGGTTATTGGTGTTAATGAAATTGTCTCAGAGGTTGTGGGCATTGATTTGAGAGGACATGGTTTGATTAGGACACCATGAGAGATGGTAATATAATATTTTACCCTAAATAAAGCCTCAACATTACTTTGTTTTTTGGGTCAGAGCCCTGATGCTGAAGCATGACTGGAAAATGGTATTTTGCTGTGTATGAAACATTTGCAACAAGGTACTTGTAAAATGTTTTGGAGAAATGCTACTTAGGCTTACACAGTACTCTGTTTCCTTTTCCTCAACAAAATAACACTTCTTGAAATCAATTTCGCTATGAAATCATATTTTAACAACAGCTGTGGGCCATATTTCTGTGTGTAGAATTTGCAATCCAATTCAAACAAAGCAAACTTGCTCAGCTTCCTCTTGATGCTCCTTCAGAACAGAGACTTGCAGGCTCCGGCTTTCCTTAGTGTCCTTTTAGCAGTGATTGCCAGAGTACTGTCACTTTAAGAATGTGCAGAGATTTATATGCTAGTTCTGAGGTCCCCTGGGATTCTGCTAATTGTACTCATTCCTGGCCTCCACAATAGAATGCATTTATAATCATTGTAACCTGTGAAAACACTAATTTATTAGTGCTGAACATGGGTTGTTTCACATTAAGATAAAGTAACTAAAACTGAAGTCAGGGAGAGACTTTATTCTAAAGGCCCAATGAGCTGAGACCCCCTGGATATATTTATGTATTCCAGACACCTCAAATTATCTTTAAATGCTGTAGATTCTCCCATGATTTGTTCAGAAATTCATACCACTTCTGTGGAACTCCACTGATTTAATTTTCACTCTATTCTATAGGGGTTTGGACTGAAAAAGAAGGAGTATGATTTTTGCAATTTATTTATCTATGGGAATTTTCTATGAGTTTGCACACATGCATTATAAAAACCATTTTCAAACTTGAATCTGACTCAATTGATCAGATAATTGTTAGCTGAAAACAGGTAGCTGTTTTCTTAGTATGCAAACACTAAACACATCATTTTCCCCCACACAGCGGTAAATGACAGGATGTATAAAAATGTTCTGTTCTATTTCTACAGATAATTTTGTTTTCCAAACCAAACTAGAACAATATCTCTCCTTCTCTTCTGACTTTCCTGTGTTAAGAAACAAAAGACAGAGAAACTCAGCCTGTAGCAGTTCTTTAGCCCACATCAGCAATTAGTGCAGGCAAGATTCAGTACTTGTATTTTTTCAGTAACTCCTTTATGCACATTGTGACACAGAACTTCCTTCATTCAGGTTGCAGTTTACAGACTTCAGAATCCAGATGCCAAAGCATAGGAGTACTCACATCCATCCATCATCAGTTAGTTGACATTTTAGAGCTACTGCAGTTTGCAAATGACCTTTGGGGTGGTAGAAACGTCTGTGCAGCCACCACTGTGCTGTGCTGTCAGCTCTGCTGCAGCCCAAAAATTCCGCTGCCTTAAAAATGTATCCCAAATGACGCTACCACTTCCAGGAAATAAATTAATTGGAATTTATATTAATCTTTCCCTCCACTTCCTTGTAGCTCCCTGTTGAAAGCAGAAGGTGAGTGGAACTTTTGAAGGAGATAAGTTTGTCTTAAAACTGCTCAAATGAAAAAACGTAGCACTGAATTTCAGTTAAAAAAAAAATCTAGACATAATTTTTAAAGTTTAAGGGTTTGAGTCATTTAGGGGTGTATGACACTATCAGCATGCCTATTAGTGATTCCTTGGAAAAATATTTAGGAACTCTGGTTACTCTGAATTTCCTTTAAAAGAATTGTAAGAATGAAGAGTTGAGAATTTCAGAAGTTTTTGAAGTATTTTTAATTTGAAACATCTGCTTATTCTCACTCTCATTGAGCAAAATTAATCCTTTGCCTTAAAATGTGATTTTTGCAATGCTTTTCTTATGGCTGTATTTAAATTGGAAGTTTGGATTTTATTCTGCATTTAACCACTGACTGCATTGTTACACTTACAGGCAAAGTAGGGAACTAAAATATTTGTAGTGAGAAAAATTATGCTATAGTACAATTATTAAACTATGCATCTGTTTTAGTTAAAATTAAAATACTTATGGCCATTTTAATACGAATTGTTCCCTTAACTGCTTTTTGAAACAAACTTGTATCAAATTGGCTTTTAAAGGGCAAATGTTTCTTTCTCATGACATCATGAAAAAAGAAACAAAAATTATTCAACATAATCTTTTACTCAAATAATTTTTTGGTTTTGTGGTTTTAGTTTGTTGTTTGTTCTGTTTTGTTGTGGTGTAGTTTGGTTTGGTGTGGTTTGGTTTGTTGTGGCTTTGTTTGGTTTAATTTGGGTTTTTTTAATCTACATTGTACCTCGATATGCAAAAGCCTTCTAGACACTTCTGACAGTCTGTTTGAATGTTCATCACCCCTGTGGCTTCCAGCAGGGAGAGGAAAGACAACAAGCAGAGAGATTGGGCCAGTGCCTTTCACTCTTGTGCTTTCACAGTATTTCTTTTCTATAGGACCCTGTTGTGATGATTCAGGAGTGTCAGTTTTATGTCTGGCAATGGGAGCAGAAGAGCACACATTACCTGAATGCCTTTTTATGTGTCTTGTTGCTGGCTTCCCACCTTTCTGTACTGCAGTCTCTGCACAGCCACACCCCTGGTTTTAATCCCCAGGTTTGGCACCTTGAACATCTCATGATAAGGCTGAGGGACATGAGCAAACAAGCACATGACAGAACAGACATTCTGTCCTGTCCTGAGAGTCTCAATGACTTTGGGAGTACCAGAGTTATCCCTTTTTATAGCTGATATGAAGGTAAGTAGGAAAATGGAGCATATTTTGAGTTTTTTGCCTGAGCTGTTCCTTAAAATGTTCATAAAATTTACATTTCTGTAAATTTTTGATTAGGCTGATCTTTTTATGGTCTTCATGTGTAGCTATGGTGGCACACAGGTTGACATGATAGGCAATCTCTTTTAGCTGTCTAAAAATTCACTAAACTGACCACTGTCATTTTAAATTGCTTGAAGGCATCCATAATTGTTTCTTCATTACCTGAAGAGAAATGCCAAAATCACTCTAGGGGAAGAATCTCTATTTGGCCAAGGAACTCAAAAGCCAAGGTGTTCAACAATATTTCAGTCTTCTGTAAATTTTGAAGAAGACAGAATGTGCTCCACTGAAAATGCTGATGCCCTTTGATTTTAAAATTTCAGATTTTTTTTTTAAACAAAATCAAATGTTGAGAGCTGTAATTATTCCATGGCAAAAGTAGAACGTGGACATACATATCACAGTAAAATCAGTGTTAAGTAAATCTTTATGAACAAAATTTTAGAAACGGAAAAGTTTTTTTTTTCAAAAGTTAATGGGTAGAATGGGTAGAGTTGCAAAAATAAACTTTCTTAAATTGATGTGTTTACAAATTTATGGACCTGTAGTAGGTCAATTACATTGAGATCCCATTTAATGTGTACTTAATTCAATGTAAAATAACCAGTGTATGTAATAACTCTAATAGTGCTTAAAATGGTTCAAATTCTTACATGACTATCAGTGCAAAACCTTGTGGCAACAGAAGTCTGGTTTCGTCCATTAATAGCATTCAAATAATTTAACTTGCTCAGCAAGGTCAAGTTTTGATGTGCAGTGGACATCTGTGAAGCCCTGGAGACTTGTAGACCTTGAGATCATGACCTGTTTGCAAAGCCTTTCTGGGGTTTTAAACAGATATTTATAAGAGCACTTACTATGTTTTCATCATCTGAAAACATTTAAGCATTTGATATCATAAATATTTTTTTTGAAAGAAATATTGACAAGTAATTATATGAAAAAGTTGCATTTATATGGCTTCTAGACTTTTCAGAGAAAACCAGACAAATCAATAGATTCAAGATAGAAGACTGTAGCAATAACACTAGTTCTGCCTGATAGAATAGTTTTATTTTGTTTATCTAAGGTATGCAAGTCAGGTAGCCTGATGACAAAGTCTTAGGCTTCAATTTATTTCACTTTTAGTTTTCAGCCTTGATAATGCCATGTGGTGTTGTATTTGAACACTGCAAATGGCTTTAGTGGTTTTACAAGGTCAGAGTAAGCCAGTTGGGCACATGGCCATATTTGTAATAGCATTATTATAATTCAGATGATACAAGGCAAGGGTGAAAAAAAGGGTCAAATAATCTAATACACTATTGCAGCACTTGAAAATGTCCTCTCTAAACTATAAACTCTAGGTCTTTTTTCATGTCTTTATTTTGTGAATATTCATTGTTATATGATGTATTAAAAAAACTTTCAGAATTCTTTCCTCTCTGTTATGAATAGTGATGAAAATTATCTGAATTTAGATTGAACAGCGCCATGTTTACTTTAACTTATAATCTCCTATCTGTGTAAATGGATTTTGTCACAGTTTCTAGTTGTTACTTGCATATATAGTGGCAAGTCACTGCTGCAGCAGAGTGGTTTTGTCCTTGAATCATAGGCAAAGGAAAGAATTTTATAGGTGCATAGTGAGATCTGAAATCTACATTTCTGCTGAATTGTACGGATCACTTACTTGAATACAACTAAAAGTATTTAATCTATGGCTCAGGAAAGTCCAGATTTCTTACATCAGTTTCCACTGTGTTTAAAGCATGTCTTTTGCACTTTTTGAATATAAAAGATTAAGCGAAAAAAATAGGCTTCAAAAGGAATGCGTATTATTGAACTTGTTTGTGTGTCTGTCTGTGGCTGCCCACACAGATACTGGAAGTTGTTCATCAACACTTTACCACCTGTATTCATTTTCTGCTTCAGCAGTGACTAATCGATTGCAATTTGACTTGAATATGTCGCATTGTTCATGGATGTTTTCTCTTTATGCTGTTCAGTGTTTGGTATACATCTTTCACATTCATACCTACTTATTTTCTTTGGCTGAAAAAATCTAAGCTGCTGTTCAGCAGAACATTTAGGCTATTAGTGTAATAAAAATCAATGTAAGACCATACGTGAGGCCAGGTGAAATTTAAATAAAACTTATTTCTCTCACTCATGCTCATTCTCCCACACGTTTTACTTCCTGTCTCCTACCATGTTCTCACAGGCACTATGATACATATATGTGTATAAATACCTGACGGAGGGAGTAAAGAAGACAAAGCCAAACTCTTTCCAGTGGTATCCAGTGACGGAACCAGAGGAAACATGTACCGCTTGAATTACAGGAAATTCCATTTAAACATAAGAAAAAGCTTTTTATTTCTTTTACTGTGAGAGTGACTAAGCACACAGGCACTAGTTTCCCAGAGACATAGTGAAGTTTTCAACCTTGAAGAATGGTTAGGAAAGCTAAAGACCTGATAGAATTAAAACTGGCCAGGGACATGAAGGACAGCAAGTAAAGCTTCTACAGGTATATTTGGGATGAAAGGAAAACTAGAGAAAATATTGCACCTCTCCAGAAGGAAACGTGAGACCTGGCTGCCCAGGATATGTAGAAGACTGAGATGCTTGATGTCTTTTTTACCTCAGTCTTCACCAACAAGTCCTCCAGTCACACTGCCCCTGCCACAGAAGGCAGAGGCAGGGGCTAGGAGAATGAACAGTCCAGGTTTCACCTGAGCTTTGACAAAAAGGACTTGTGTCAAAGGACTTTGATGTCAGTTGCTGTTTGCTGCATACTCATTCTATTGAAATCCCTAAAAAATTTGCAATTAGATATGTAAAATGTGGAGTTTAGCACATATTCACTCTGAAGTATTTATTTAGAACTTGGAGAAAGTTTGGCAAATGGACTAAGAAGTACTTTCAAGTGTCTGTATTAACTGATAGAATATAAAGTCAAAGTAGTAATGGTTTGCTTTGATTTTATATCATTAGAAAGTTGAATCCTAATTAAACTGAGAGTTCTTTTTGAAAATTTTAATACTCATTAATGTATTAATTTGCAGTTTGCTTCCTCACTACCTTACAGATTTTCTATCAGGATTTTTCAGAAGTACACCAGCAAAAATACTGACCATGTTATGACTGTCATTGGAAAGATGTTGACTGAAAAATATGAGAAGATTTATGTTGCCCTTCTGCTATAGGATAGCTCTTGTACCATGTGGGCCCATACAGTCTGTGGCAGACGCAATTCCCCAGGAGAAAGTCTTTATTTGTCCTTGTCATGCTCTTTTACCATTCTGCAACAAATGAGGCAGGTGTTATATATGTGGGTCTTCTTTGGGAGATGCATATCATCTGTTCCCAAAATATTAGTCCTTCAGTACAGCAAGAGAGGAAGGAGCTTTTAAAAAAGTAGCATACACCTTCAATGTTGGAGAAGGAGAATGAAAATATTGTATATAAAAATGGCTGATGAATATATAATCTATACGAATTTAGTTCTGCAGTATTTTAAAAATGCATAGTTTAATTTTGTATTAGCTGTACATGGCTTTTAAAAGATAAGCACTCAAGTCATTAGAGCATATGGCATTATATCTACACCTGCTGGGGTCACCAGCAGGGATGAGTGTTTCTTCATCCTCTGCAGAGACTTCTCCCACTTGAACTAACAAAGTGTCTAATGGAATGTGACAAACTGTTATCACTGGACCTGTGCTGAAGGAGGGCAGGGTGCTGTGTCCCTGTAGGGCAAAGCTGCTGTGTTGTGCTGCTGATAGCAGAGAACGGCTGCGCACAGAAACTCCTGTATTGTATCACAAGCTCTTTGATCACTTTTTCCTCCAAGGCTGTCATATTGGGTCTTTCCCTTTTCTCCAGACTGTCTTCTTCTATTGCAGCTTCCCATCCGTTCTCATCTTTTTGCTAAGCTATTTGTGTTCTTACGTCTCCTGACTTCCAGTCCTAGTTTTTGTCTCCCAGGCATTTACAGATTTCCAATTTCCTAATCTGTTTTATTCTTCTGTTATAGATTCTTGCCCTGTTCCTGACTACCATTGCACTCATTCTTACCAAGGGGTCTTTCTCTCTCTCCCTTCTTCAGCTCAGCTTCCCCTGCTTCCTCCCCACATTCAGTGCAAACCCTGTTTTGTTTTTGATTCCACCATCATCCTTGTTTTCTGTCTTCCTCCTTCTTCCTAAGCTTTCTGGAAAAGTTTCCTTTCTCCTTTCAATTTTTCTCTCCTCCTGCATTTCCAGTTATCTGTCATCATATTAAAAGCCAGTTTAAGAAACAGGTTGCAATGAGCTGAGGCTACACTGGGGATATAAGGAAATAAATTACTTCTGTTCCAACTTTCGTGTCCCCCAAATTATGTTCCAGCAAAGCCTACAGCAGCCCACAGCATCCAGGGCTGCAATGGCAGAGAAGGTCTCGAGGAGCTTGAGTTTGCAGAGTGACAAATCTATGTAGAGCCTTCACTGACAGCTGGCGCTTATGAGGAGCAAAAGGGAGATGTGAAATGAATCTGCAATTTGGACAGTCTACTGGAGCTTTATCAAGAAATAATCTTAAACTACCTATAAATGGCAGGTGAAATTGCCTCAGTTCAAGTTTGGATAAGTTGGCTGAAAATGAGGCTTTGGAAATAGGGGTCAAAACAAATACTGATGCTACAAAGTCCTGCTATATAGTCAGGAAAAGGGGAATATTAAGCATTGATACAGTACCAAGAGAGATAAGGCTCTGATTTAAGGGCTTGTAAGAACAGAAAAATGTATAATCAGAAGGAGAATATGAGTAAGAATTGAGAAGTAACTGCAATTCTTAGTAAAATAAGTTTGTGCAAGAAATTCTGGAACAATTATACACTGGAATCTGTTTTGAAAAATGAAAAATTGATCCTAATTCGTAGAACTGTGCATCTGAAAATGACATTTTATTCAGTCTGTATGAAGAGATGTGTGATCATACCATATATATTTGGGTAACCATCTCTAAATTATTCAAAGGGCAGGAGAAGGGAGTTAAACCAAAGTGAGAGAAAACATAGGCAATATGAAGACAAATCAGGTTGTAGGAGCATGACTGAAAGTGGAAGAGAGAAAAGAAAGTTGATTGATGTAATGAGAACATTTTCCCCTTAAACTTGTTATCGCAACTTGTCATGGGTGAATATTAGGGGGAGAAGATTTGTATAATACATAATGTTCCTGTTCTATTGAAAAAAAAAAATTTAAAAATCTAGAATTTCCTCAAAGGGAAAAAATTAAATAATAAAGCTCAATCATTTCCTGATCTTGTACTCATGTTTCAAGGCTAGATGCATTAAGCATTCTTCTCTTTTCATATATTCATACATAGGTCTCCAAAGACAATTTCAAGTTACACAGTCAGTTAATAATCCAGTTTCTTATGGGAAGACCTTCTTTTAAAGTTGTTTTATTTTGTATTCATTGAGGTCACCCTGTGTCTCTCATCTTTGCAAGCAGCTCTCATTCATGTCATGGGCAGTTTAACGAGCTTAAGCTCCAATAGCATCTTCTGGTCCCAAATGCCTCCTGACAGAGCACAGTGTACACAAAGCTACCAAGCTCTGCTGCATATGAAATTAGCAACAAACATCACAGTAGAGAACTCTATACAAAGAGATAATAATTGCAGATGTACAGTAACAGTGGAAAGCTGATGAAAGAACTGGGCACGTGGACTCATGCAGTACCGTCTCCTTAATGGTCTGTTCGTGTTTTAGACAGTCCTGCTTTCCTCAAAGCAAAGAAGTGAAAATATAGCCGAATCGGTAGATATAAATAAATTTGGGGCTTCTAAAGTGTCTTCTTGCACGTTTCTTTGCAGGCAGAGGACATTATCTGTCAGGTTTATTGAGTATTTGTGACATATGGTGTTACTTTCACTACAAAGTACACAAAAAAGGAGAAAGTAATCTTTCTTCTGTTATGCCTCTTTCCTGTGCATTTTACAGGATCAAGAAAATTGTTAAGTTTAATGGGAGTCTTTAGTATGCAGGTGTTATTAGTTTGAAACCAGGGTGAAGAGTATTACAGATTTTTCTGAATTTTAGTCAGAGATGGATGGAAAGGTCCTGCAGAGCAGATTGGCTGTCCATTTGTTTCCTCAGGCTCTGGGATAATGGCATTCATCAAGGCTTTGTGAGATTGATAATATTTGTTAGAAGTGTTTGGTGTCTATGCATCCAAAATAATTTACATTAAAAAGTAAGTTTCACTGCAAAATCAAGTGGCTGGGAATGAGGAAGTGTCTGAAAGGCTCTTCTATGCACCTTTACTCACCTGCCTTCCATTCTGGATATGCATCTGGAGACAAGGTCAATACCAAGCACAAAGTACATAGTTACCTACAGTGGAAAAATTAAAATGACATGTCCTTTGGAAAGGCTATATTGGGACCCTATGAAGGGTCTTTAGCTTTGTTGACTATATAATTTCTGTCTCTTCTCCAAGGCAGTGTGGACCATCTGTCATAGCAGCACTTGCTGTTGAGCAGCCAGGCTGCCTCTTGCCTGCACAGCCTCACACACAACCAGGTTTGCTGCTACTGCTGCTAAAGGAGCATAAAGCAGTGCTGTGTGTTTCTGGGAAAGGGGAGATTGCTCCCCCAGTGGCATTTGTCATTTCTTCCCACATTCTTTTTCACATCCCATGAGAGGGGGCCCTCTGCTATGGGGTCACTTTCTGCTGCAGAAGTAGCCTGGAGAACACAGGCAGGTAAGTCAGTCTTTGGGGACAAGACACCATCAAAGATCAGATCAGCTGGAATATTGTCCCGAAGGTTCATGGGAGATGTTACAGAGCTCACGCAGACTCCCCCACAATCTTGGCTTTTTATACCTTATTCTTCACCTTACAGACAAAATTCTGCTGACATTTGTGAGGCCTTTGCTTTTGCACAGAGCTCCTTATCCCTCTAAAACAAATAGACAAACAAATCCAGACCTCACTAATACTTTTTGGTCTCCCTCAGTCCTTCTTTCCACTAGTAGTTAGCCAACGAGATTAACTGTGCTTTAAATATGAATCAGGTTTGTGTAGTGCATGATGGTCTGGTTTAGTCCTTTTTAAAAGCAAAGCAAATTCAAACAGAGCCAATTGCAAAAAGTTGTCTCTTTCACAGTTGGCCACTAACTGTGAGTTAGTTTTATATTTCTGTGTGCTCAGCATGAAATATCCAGGAACAGATCTGTGGAAGCCTTGAGCACACAACTGCGGCTGAAATCAGTTGAAGTTGTGCTTTGAACATACAAGATCCTATGAAATGCTAAGTGTTCAGGAGGATGATGACTTAATGCTCTTAAATTAAGTGCCCCACATTAGTGAATGCTTTTGACAGTTTTGGTTTTAACTTATTTGGGCCTTAGTTCCCAGGGAGTAAAGCAAAGATAAGACGAGGTAATTGGGAATGCTATAAAACTCAAATAATTAAGGCCTCTAAAGCACGAGATTTGTTATGGAGACGATGAAACAGAACCCATGCTGAGAGCAACGATTTAGTGTTCAAACACTAACTGGTCTTTTTTTCAGAAGGATAAACTATTATTTCTCCATTCAAAACCCAATCCTTCTTTTTATGATGTGGAAGGTATTTTCTTGCCTCCAGGAAGCCTATTTAAAACTTCTTTATTGAATCTTGCTTAGACCAGACACTTGATATAGTTGGTTCAAGTTTGGAAAAAACAAAATGGAATGGGAAGCATGATTGGAAAGGTAAGTGTCAGAGGATGCCATCTGTAGCTGCCAGAAATGGATTGGACTAGATTGTCTTTAAGGTCATTTCCAACCCAAAGCATTCTGCAATTCTGTGAAATGTTGTCATTTTGCCTTATGTGCCAGTGTACTAATGCCATTATTGAAGATTACAAAACCTGTGTGTCTGTGAGTTTATAACTGCATCACTCCTAATCCCTCTTTACACTTAGGCTAGGATCTTAGCAGAGGTGGGATCTGAACACTCACAAATGGTTTAATGCAGGTGAAATTCACTGTCTTGCAGAAGCAGGGAGTTTGAATCCAGGCTCTTGCCAAACTGCTCATCTGTCTCCACTGACCTTGTGCTGGAGGAAGTTCCAGGTTGCATGCAGTACATGGTCTCAACAGATGGCGAGTTTAACTCCTCATTCTCTAATTAATATAAAAGATTTACTTGTTATGGTCTACTGACACTCCTAGACCTGATATGGGTATTTTCGTACACAAGAAACAGCTTTCAGTCATTGGATTACAATCAGTATATTGACAGCGACTCTGGAATTTATATTCATCTAATTTTCAGACTCACTTCATTATCAGCTTTATTTCTCAGAAGGCTGCCATTTGACAAGCGCTGTAAGATATATAAGCTTTACCTGACAGTCCAGAGACATAAAATGATAGGATCTTCACAGCTGTGTTTTATTTCTGAAAGAGAAGTTAAACTTCTTGTCATGAATTACAGTTGCCAGACCTACATACAGTAGGGACTGATAAAATTTTATGGCCTTGAAATTGTCATTCAGCAGTTTTGCTAATGCTAACAGCCATTCACAACCAGAAAATAAAACACAATATGCTCAGAAAAACTACAAAATTTTGGGCAAATCTTGGAACCTGATCTGAGAACTTTTTATATTGAGTACGTTGCTTGCTGACAGTGGTTCACGGAAGCTTGCAGAACTAATTCTGCTATCAAGAAATTATTCCTGTCAGCAAATAATTTTTTGTAAATCCATTGATACTGACAAAGGGGAGGACATGTATATAAATAATATATGAATATAATATAATATAGCAATTGTTAGCTGAGGTGGGGAAGGATGAACACTGCTGATCTTTAGTACTTTAAAACTGTAAATGCATCTAGGGTTAAGTAACAGGATAGTCAATTCCAGAGTCATACCAATTACCCACATCTTTCACCTAGAGCAGCAGATATCGTATTCTGCTTCTTTATCAAAGAGATAATAAAAAATCCTTATGCAAATCTGATTTCAAATGTTGAACAAATTGTCTAATTGCTTTGTAAAGAGACGCGTGATCAACTACCTATTTAAAAAAACATGACATGCTGGATAAATTGCAGAAATTATTTTGAAAAGTGCACAACCAGACCATGAAATCTGTAACTCTCTTGAAGCCGATAACATGTGGTCCCTGATTAGCATTAAAGCTTTTTTTTTTGAGGCAAAAAAGAGCACCTTATGAAAGAACACATTCCCAATGCAGTGTTCTCTGATTTTATTCATTGTTCCAGGTGACTAAGATTGTAAACAGGATTTTAAATAAAGGAAGGGAACTATGACCACAGCTTAAAAACTTTTTTCTTACAACCAACTCCATCATGGCTTAATGCACTGCTGCTTTGTAAAAAAACCTTCTGAATTAATTTGTACAGCCTTAGAGTAGCTGTGTTGCACTGCTTTAAAAACAACTTTGAAGGAACAGTGTGGCTCTACTGTGGGCAGGAGTGAACTGTTATTGGAAAACCGTGTTGTAGTCCAATGGAAATTTCTAGGTTTCCCACACCTAACTTTCATCACCCAGGAAAATGAGTAGTTCAAATAGTCCAGCTGAAGGGAAAAACTCAAGTAATGCCGTCCTTCTAGCTTGAATTTAACCTTTCAGGGGCAACATTCTCACTGGACCTAAGACAGATCTGGAAGGAGAATAATCACACTGACTGAGTATTGAGTTCAAGCTAAGTGCTTTTAAGTCAATGTGCCTTGCTCACCTGGACTCACCTGGCTTAGATACCTACATATAGCTTGTCCACGTGCCATGAAACATCACCTGCACATAACTAGAAGCTGACTGTGTTTTCAGAATTGTATCTCCATTTGTTTTAAGAATAAAACAATGTTGTTTGGGTCTTGGGAAATCTTAAAGAATGTTTTCCAGTGCTTCTATTACAGAAATACTTTGCATGTGTTTGTTGTGAACAAAGTTGACAGACTGTTGGAGCCTGATGTCCTTTTCAGCCCTTTTCAGAGCAACTTCATCACTGTGCCTGCTTCAGGAAGCCTGTACTGCCCACATAGACTGTAAACAAAGTGTTGTGATTAACTGAGAATGGGGATTATCAGTTAGTGGCTTGCGCTATATCTACGATAAGTCCACAAGCTTATGTTCTTGGAAAGTATAGTGGGATGTGTAATATGTTTCTCTGAAAAGGCTTACCCTCAGCTTCTGAAGGATGCTTCCCTTTACATTCCCAACTTGCTTTAATTTTAAACGCAGTTAGTCTCTGGTGACCACAGACTAGGTATGAGTTGTAGACCATGCATGAAAGTGCTTCACTTGATCTCTGCTGTTGTGTTAAAGCCTGCAGAGAGCAATTTTCTGAGACAGCTAATCTCATAAGATTTTCTGAAGGAGAACCAACCTACTTCAAACTGCATTTATAAGCAGATTGAAGTTCTGCTCAGTCAAAACACAGTTGCACACGACAGAAGTCACTTCATCAAGTGCACCACCAAACAGTTGCTGTGGCTTCTGGGAAGTGTTAAGAGTGTCAAGTCACATCTGTTCAAATAATCTAAACCACAGGTCATACAAGCATAGGGAGCCACCAAATTTTAATAAACTTTGGCTACCCAGAGACATAAAAAGCCTGGTGAGTGGTGGTTCTGGCCTCAGCAATAGAAAATAATCTACAGAAACTAAATGCTTGTTATTTATAACCAATGCTGTAAGAAGTACATATATCCTCAGAAGAGTTCTCTGTCCTGATGGAGATGGAGGAAACTACAGACACAATGAAATTCTGTGCCCTATTCTGAAGCTAAATGCAGCACACAGATGTTGTTGGTTTTCATGTGTGAATTGGTAAAATGTTTTATTTCTTGAACCAACCTACCTTCTCCCTCC
>VZTE01002700.1:60234-142798 GCA_013397775.1 Eulacestoma nigropectus
CCTCCCTCCCTCCCTTCCTCCCTCCCTCCCTTAAAACAACAAACAACAGAGGAATGAAGCAAAGACAGTAGGCTGAAATGTAATAGCATTAATGAAAATCTTATGAAGGAACCTCTGTTTTACAGCACAAGTTTTTATTAATTGAAGATGACAAAGAAGAAGCACTGGGCATACTCGTCAGAAGATGGTGACAACCCACTGATATAATGTGGGCATGGAAAACTCTGGTGTCAAGATATGCAAACAGTGATAAAACATGTTATATAGTTGAAGGTGAACATTTTTTGAGGTTCCATATTACCCAAAATCAGAGTTTAGTCAGTTCTTGTAGGTATCAAGAAAAGGTGAGTTAATCTCCTTTGTTTGCTTTCTATCACAGCAGTATGTAGGACTTGTTTTGCAAAGCCTGTGCAGTTTTGCAATACCATATTCAAGGAAGATAACTCAGATTAGGACGGATTCAAAAAAAGAGCTTCTAAATTGAACATATCACCAAACATCCTACTTCATAAATACAATGTGGTAAATGCTTGCTTGCAAGCAGTCAAGTCACTTTGGCTTACTAAATTAGAACTCATCAGATGAGTTATAGGGTGGATTAAGACAGTGCATCTTCAGAAAAGCTGAATGCTCAGCATGGCAAAACAAAGTTTTTCTTGAGTCTCATAATGAAGATGAGTCGGGGGTGGATGAATTCTGGTTATAGTTTCCATTTTGTAATGAAAGTTTATCAAGATTTTAGCTGAAATGGCAGCTTTCTGTGTATGTAGGAGTGAGTTCCTAAGATTCATTTAGCCAAATTTAATAATGAAACAATATTTGAAAGTGAAAACAAAAAAACCCTATTGGTTCAAGATTGAAATTTTATACATGTGTATGTATAAAATTTAAGATATTATTATGTGTATATTTTAAATTTAAATTTTATATACATATGTATATATATACTTAAAAAATATCTCATTTAAATCCTAAAGGTATTTAACATATAATGCAGATATATAAAGTCTGAATTCTTTGTGTTTTTTTCATGTATTTTCACCTGAAACCAGGACACTAATTTTTGAGAAGTTTTGAGGAATGTCTCTTTTTATATGAAATGACAGTTGATATTGATATTGTATATGATATTGTATGAGTATGCAGCAGCAGGTTAGTGGAAGTTTGTACTTTTTGTAAGACTCAGTTATGAGAGTCATTGTCTTAGAACAGCTGAAGGAATACTAGCTAATGCTGTGGATGAAAACCCCAGATGCAGCAGGAATATGGGATGAAGCAACATTGTCTGTATTATAAATTGTATTAAATAAACTACAACCTCTTCTGCAGAATTCATGGTTTTCAACACCGCTTGTGGGGCTTTGATTAAAACAAACATTTCATTCGTTTTTGTCACATTTAAAGAATCCTGTGTGGGTATGGGGAAAAAGTAATGGTTGGACACATTCTGGATACTAAAAAATGCAAGATCTGATACTCATCATGGTTCTTTCAAGAGAATTGTATCTCAATCACTTTAATCAGGACTGAAGTCATAGGTTTTATGCAGGACTGAAATTTCTGGTTGTTTTTGTTAGTACCCATACTGACCATGATGTGGTCAGTCTTTTAAGAAGAAGCAGTGTCAGAGTAAACAGCTGTCTCCCCCTGTTAAAATCTGTATGACACACTGTAAAAAAATGCTTTCATTTCAGTACAAGAATTGTCAGTGTTGATGGACTCAACATTTGCTCAGATCTGAGTCAATATTTAAGTTCTTAAATAAATGGGCCTACTGATCTTCAGAACTGCCAAAGTGAACCTGATATAGATTCTGTTGAGACTCACAAGGGACCTGGCTAGTTGATGCTGAAAACTGAGTTGTGACAACGGTGGCTTGTGCTTTTACAAATGAGAGGCTGATCCAAAATAATTTTTATTTACATGAACAAGCTTCAGAACTTCAGCCTCAGACTTTTTTCTGTGCCTTGATAAACAGGGATGTGTCATGCAGGTGCAAGGTTGAGAGTAGATGGGTAGGATTCAAATGCTAGTTTTATCTCAGTTGTCTTCTGCAGCCACTCTCTGCCTATTTGCTGTCCGAGTTCTCCAGCTGCAGAAGTGTCAGTAGTGTATCCTTTCCTGAGTTTTGGCTTCCCCCCCTTGCCCCAGTTTTGTTTATTTAAATTTTCAGATGAGTCTCCTACTTGCACACCACCTATCACAGTTACACCCATGGTTAACTGGTGACTCATGATTTTGTCCAACCCTGGAAGAAGAGAGAGGATCTGAGAGATCCAGTAGGGAAGGCAGGGTGGAAGGGGGACATAGTGGGGTGTGACAGCATTGGTTGCAAGGACAAGCATCTGGGAGCAGTGCAGTCCATTTTCTTCTAAAGACCTACGTGATCACCATGAACATGGACAAGTTAATGTTTCCATTGTAGCAACTCCCCTTTTTAGCACAGAGTCTTCAGATGCAAAGATGACACCTTGCGAATAGACCCCATAGCAAACTTCCTTTAATAATCTACTCAACTTGCAATATTTTCCATTTTGAGTCTGTGTGTTTGCTCATGTGTGTGTTTTCAGAGCTTGCAGCTTCTGGAAATTATCACTAAGTGTAATTAAACATCATAGTAATGTCACTGTAAACCTTAGACTTGTTAATACCATTTTTTCATTACACTTTTGGAAACTAGCTTTGGTTCATTTCTATCACACCGGCAGGGCAGTGGTGAAGAAAATATCTGTGTCCCTTGGCTTTCTCTGGAATTAGTATGGCATCCCACACTCAGAACCTCTGGAGAAGCTTTGTATTAAGTGCTTGACTTGAATATTGTGCAGCACAACTCTGTGGGTACTGTTAAGAAGACAAAGACTGTGCTGTGGCATTGAACCTTCTCAGAAAATGCCAGCAGTGAGGGCTAGCATCATAAATGCTCCAGAATTATAACAGTCCAAATTAATCCATTACTGAGAAAGGTGATTACAAGAGTAAGGTTAACTCACATCTGTAAGAAATTTTGGCTTGTATTGTGGACAAGACTCACTGTGATTAACCTCTTTCAGAGAGCAGGGAACAAAAACTGGAGTCTGCTTGGTTTTTTTTGTTTGTTTTTTTTCAGAAATGTTTTTTTATTTTCTTATCAGTGATTTTAAATTCCAGCTACTAACCTTTAGTGATGAATAGCACCTTATGATAGTTACAGATGAAAAGCCAGGACTTTGTTCAGGTATTACAGAGCAGGTTTATAACCTTAAACACTTCAGAAAGGAACATTGTGAGATAATCTTCCTGCTGGCATGTGTAAAGGGGCATTTTCTGATTCACGAAGAGCTGCTCCCTGCAGATCTGATCCTTTCCTTATGAACTCCAGCTGCAAAAATGCAGCATCCTGCTTTCTCAGGGCACAGTCAACTCTGCTAGTGGTGGATAAGGAGGAAGGTGTCCCCATGGGTAGTTTACAGTGTAATAATCTGCTCCAGTGTCTCAGAGAATGGTGCTAATTTTATCCTGAGGAGAGTCAGAGAAAAGAAAACCTGGATGTGACCTGCACCTTCCATTGCAATTCTAATTAATCAGTCACTACTCTATGCCCTAAGTACAAGGGACTTCACACCCTCTCTGCACAGCACCATGTGGAGCAGGTAGTATTGTTTCTAGGATATTGTATTTCGCACACAACAGAGGTGTAAAAACAAAACTGATAGACAACCTGAGTACAGACACAGGTATAAAGCTCCGTGTGATTCACTGTCGTTATTTGGGGGTTATGAAATGTGCTACGTCTGCATACAGCACTCTGAATACTCTGCTGAGGGTAAGCAGGTCATCTGTTGCTCTGAGGGGAAATTTTTATCTCTTCAAACTCCCATCCTTTCACTGTGGCATTTCCTGAACACTGTTTGTGTTGCATGCCTCCTTTATTGTCCCCGCTTTTCACACTCTGCTGGGACACATTGTATGTGGAACTAGTTATGACTGCTGTAATCTCTAAAGTCTTTGAGTTTTGCAATGGACTCTGGTATCATTAAAGACATCCTTTTGCTGGCCTCCTGCCATGCTTTTCAAGGAAGCACAAAGGTGAGAAAGGTTAGTACTTCAGTACAGATAATAGCTAAATGTGTCTGAAAGGAATGGAAGGTTTTGTGCCTCTGCACAATAGTTATGTCCTTTCTGCGATAGAGTGGCAGTGCTCTTGCATTCTGATATCCCAGGAGCCTGCAGCAGGCCAGCTTCTCTATTTTATTTATAAATCCTTTTTGAGTCCAAGATAGCTGAAATCACAGGATTTGCTTCCTGGAGTTTAAATGATTTCTGGTTCCTGCACAATCATATTTCTCAGTGTCCTCATTTGCTTGCTGCTTTATCCTTACAGCACAATCTAGATCTTTATCTGTTTCAAGAATGAGATGTTAGTCCTGCCGCCACCTAACTTTATTTGAGGGTTCTAATTATGATGGTTCCTTCAGTTAAGTCAGCCAAAAACCTCAGACTTTGCAAGAATGCATATGGCCATCCCATCTTTTTGTAATGTGCATTTCCTGAGGTATCCTTGGATTCCTTGAGTCAGGATAATTAGTGCTTTTTATCAACTGAATCTCTAGTCTGTTTTGTGTTTCAGAAAAAGGACTAAAAATATTCTAATTATTTTTCTGTTTACAGGATTCTTATTTGACTCTGTTTCTATTTGGCTGCATTTTATTATCACATTTGTGACACAGTTAGCTGTGCCTTTTATAAAGCTTTGAGTATTGAACAGTATTGAAGTGTTCATCAAAATCTTTGTTTCTAGGGACACATGCTGTCAACACTTCTCAACTGTGAATCCCTGCATTTCTGTTTTCCTTGGCAAATCCTATCCTTCCCTCTTAAATTAAGAAGAGGCCATGTCTCAAAATGAGGCCAAAGGACACTACAAATGATTGGTGAACATTTCTTGCCCTTTCTTTTCAACTGATGGAAGCATCTCTGACATCTACCGCCACAAGACCTTGACTTTTAGTACCTTCAGCTCTGAGGCTTTAACTTAGTACTTTTCCCTACTGATTTTTTTTTTTTCCACTGGGAAAAAACATGTCAAGGTATGAGTTTTGGATTAATAAAAGACCTCAGTTAAGCTTACCTCCACTGAGAGCTAAATCCTCTACACTAAAGATAAAAAGGTCAGGTCTTTGTGTGGCACAGGTGAAACTGTATCCCTTACCTACATCATATTACAGGAGTTAATACTTTCATGAAATTTCATGCTCTCTGTAGGTCTCCTCAGCTTACAGCAGTCAGTTGATACACATGAAGACTAATTCACACCCCTTTGCCAGATTGTCTTTGGCAAAGGGCTAAAGAATTAGCTAAAAATAGCCAAGGCCTGCAGGGATTCTAATCTGGACAGGATAATTGTGTCTATGTTTTCATCTTGAAGAGATCACATGGAACTGGAAAACTAACTTGGAATCTCAGCTAGGTTTTAGGTGAACAGAACAGGACCAAGGCAGAGCTAATTAAACAAGTACTCAGGGCAGTGACTAAAGCAAAGGTAAGAGTTTGTACACCAGTTAATTGTCAGACAGCTTCTTCCTCTTTAGGGTTGTTCTTAAAGGACTCCACACATGAAGTGAATTCTGCAGTTGTCTGTGCATCCTGAAGACAAGTCTTTCTACTGTTTCTGGAAGGACTGGCCTTAGATTTCCTCATTGCCAACAGTCTCCATCTCTCTGTTTGTATGGCACCTCCTTTTCTTCGGCCTGTCTCTGCCCCTGGGAAGCTGCTTGCTCTTGGCATGCTCAGTAGTTTCCATGCGTGACAAACGCTGGACCCAATCTAGATTTGCATAGGTTAAAAACCCCATAAGCCTTACAAGTTGCATTAGATGACAGGATGAGACTTACCTTCTTTTAAAGTAGTGTCTGTCTGGAGAAATGAAATATGCATCTTTATCTGCACTGAATGTTTGTACAGAAGACAGACAAGAAAAAAAGACCCTTCAAGCAGTAAAATAATATGCAATTTTCGTCTCTGTTATTAAAGTAACTTAAAAGCACACCAGTGATAAAATGTATTATCTACTTGTTGCTTATTAGACAATTTGCTTTTGGAGAGATAAAAAGTGCATTCTGTTTAAGGGTGTTTCAAGGCTGCAGTCCTCAATCTGTCTGTGTCATGCTGCAGTGTTCCCAGACTAACCATGTCCCAGCAAAAAAAAAAAAAAAAGAAAAAAAAAGAAAAAAAAGAAAAAAAAAGGGAAAAAAAGAAAAAAAAAAAAAAAAAAAAATACATCTCTTACTGTTCGGCCATTCAGAGTACTTGGNAAAAAGATACATCTCTTACTGTTCGGCCATTCAGAGTACTTGGGAACTAACAAGATTACCGATGTTTGTTATAAAATTTTAGATGACATCATCCAGCATAAAATGGGTTTCTTTTCTCAAGGAAAATGCAGGGTTGATTGTGTAATGCTGTTTTTCTCTCTCTTCTCTAATGTTTGTTATTGATTTCAATTTGAAAAGAATCTGTGAATATTTTGAAAATAGTAAATCCTCATAAAAATTACTATTGACAAAAGGCTTCAGAAAGTGAGCAACCACAATTCAGAAGGTACAGACTGCATGGTGTCAAAGGTTTAGAGCAAACTAGATAATGATTTTTTCCAGACCATTGACGATTTTTTTTCCTTTCTTTTTGTTAAGTAATAGCCTATTAGAGATGCACTAAAGCACTGAAGCATTACACAACTAATCATACTGTCTGACAAGGCAAAGTATATGCTTGACAACTACCATTCAGTAAATACAATTTAAAGTTAAATTACATGTTTTGAAAAACAGCATTTCCTTCAGGACTTTTTAATTCATTAAACCTTCTGTCACAAAATATCACTGATGCCAAGAATTTACTAGGTATGAAAAATGATGAAGCATTTATGTGGATGGAGAGAACATCCACACTCACATTAGACCGGACTAAGACTATTACTATTTTTTTATTAGGAATGTGATATTTGATCATCTTGTTAAATCAGTGAGGATGGATCAGGACTGTGAACTCTTGTTCAGAGAATAAAGCAGTCATGAGTTTTACAGAGTAGAGGAAAACACCCAGCTGTTCTGCAGCTGTTTACTGTTAGATTTCTTGCGACTTCCTGTCAAGCACGTAGCATTTGCCAGGTTTAAGGGAAAGATGATGCATTACTCACAAGCCATTTCAGTAAGCATAAAGTCATAAGCATTGCACCTTGACTTTCATCCCTCTCTTGACAGGTTCTATTATTAAGATTTGTAATTTTCTTCTCCTCTTCTGTTCCTGTCCTCCAATTTTCCTTCATTAATTTCTCTTAGCTTTATCTGTCAAGCTGTTTTAAAATATATTCAGGTTTTTCTTGCCTGTAATATGTGAAATTGTCTCTCCTTGTACTCTTTTTTTTATAATTTGCTCAAATATTGTGGGTTTTTCTAGTTCTAAGCCTACCTGCTACTATTGTTTATTTTTTCAAAATGTCTTAAAACTTTTACTGATTTTATATCTTCTGATCTTAGACTAGCTCACCTGTTTCTCAGAAAACTCGGGGTTTTAGGGGATTTTTTTGTCACTGCTCTAGGCAAAGATTTGATTCAAACATTAGTTTTGAAAGGATTTAGCAGAGGAGAAATGAAACTGAACATCCTTAATGTTTTCTAAGTCTAATGATATATCATCTTTCCTCATTGTTATTCTCATGTGGCTTCCTTGCATTGACAGTGGTAATAGCACTTGTTAGTACACAATGTTCCTGTAAGCTTATTATGGTTAATAAGCTGCAGTTTTATGGTTTACATATTGAGTGTCTGTGTAGTTCCTGTGGGTTATTCGATATTCTTCTTTCATGCACACAAAGAATTGAGGACGCCTGTCTGTTTTCTTGGTAGAGAAATTTTCTTCTTTTGTTATCTTTCATAGAATCTCTACAAAACTGTCATTTGAGGGCTGAGTTTTGTCTACTGTACTCTACTGTACTTGCTCTTGGAAACTGCAGTAGTGCCAGGTCAAGGTGCCCCGGAACAGTAAGCTGGAATACTGGGATTTGTTGTCAGAAATAGAAAAGAATCCCAACCAACCCAAGTATTTTGTATTGGCTTTTCAGTTTGTCTTTCCAAGCTCTGTTTTGCCTTGGTTTCACTACAAGAATGAGGAGGAACATAAACTTGATATACAAGTAATTTCTGAATCAGAGGATGTTGCAGATGGACAAAATACAATGGGATTCTCATTTAGTATGATAAAAATTTTTGACAATACAATCACTAATGGCTATTAAAAAGTGTGTCTGAACACACCTTCTGGTTCAGGAAATCCTTGTGCTACTGTAAGTATTTACCATGAGGAGTAACTTTACTTTTACTTACTCTTTACTTCTGTCTGCTTCATTCTATCTCAGCAACTAGTCACACTCAAAAGCACAAGTCTGGATGCATGAGTCTTTGGAGTAACAGTTGTTAGAGCATATTTGGAAGCTTTCATGCTGACCTTCTTTCTGGTCTTCTTCCTTAATCTTGTCCTCCCTTCCTGGTTATTCTTTTTCTGAATTCAGACAAAATAACTGTTGTGGGTATGGGGTAAGAACCATCCAAAGAGATGTGTTTTTAGTCAACAGAAATTTTGGGTTTGGTGTCAGTAATCAACTGACCATGAATTAGAAAACCCTGGTACTTAGGTGGGAGTGTATCATCTCTATTTGCCTCCATTAAAGAACATTCAGTTGCATTTGTATATCTAAAAATATATGTTGCTTCAGGCTGCTCAGACAGCTCCTGAATCTGCTAGGGAAAAAATATTGTCTAGCAAAAATGGCTGTATTCTCCCATCTGCAAAAACTCTGCTCTTTCCATTCTTAGGCCAGTGTAATTTGCTACTAACCATCTTTTAGTTTTAGACTATTTTGAAGTATGTGGAATTACATAATTTCATTTGTTACCACGCATCAAATAATCAGAGAGTGTTCTCAGAAGGCTAAGGAGTTGCAGTTTTAGAAAAATTATACATGACTATTGTAAAAGTATCCCCTATGTTGTTCACAGGGTACCTAATCACTAAAATACTGAAATAATACTGATACATAAAAGGCTGGGAATCACAAAGGGTGAGACAGGTGACCTATAGACATATTGAGAATATGATCTTTAAGGAGAGAATGCAGCCACTCAATTATATTCAATACTTACAGAACACAATATCACCTTCTAAACTTGGAGACCAAATCAACCAAAAATTAAGTACAAGCCAGAAAAAAAAAATCAAATTTCAAAATAATGCAAGGAAGTTGCCAGGGAGAATTTATCAACTGAACTTCGTGTTTCATGATGATATGATTGAGAGATAACAAAACATAAAATGCTTGTGGAAAAGATTTTAAAACTATGGCTTGGCCAACCAATCATATCCATTTGTCTATTAGACATGAAGTATTAAAGCAGTAATTTGTGTGATTCACAATGCACTTACAGACTCACATTTGAAGCAGCATGTAATTATTTTTGTTTTATGAGAAGAATAGTTGAGCAACTGAAGTGACCCTCTGAAGAAAAAGAAAATATATCTGTTAGAAGCCCCCCTGAAACTTATGTTTCTTTATGAAGACTACCATCCAAAAAAATCTGATCATGCAGTGGCATCAAAGGTGGTTTGACTTTAAATTAGGTACTGAAACTGAGGTTTTTACTTCCAGTTGAGTTAAATCATTATCACATTGGTTTATAGTAAGACCATTGTCCTAATTGTACATCTTAAGAAAATTCCCATGACTTAAGGGAGTTGGACTGGATAAGGGCATTGGACTAGATGACCATTAAATATTCTTTCTGATCCAAACTATCCTATGACTCTGTGATACCCTGATCTCAGTGGGTGCAGTTGCTGACACGTGTAGAGCATACTGCAAAGTGTCCCACAAAGTTATGGCACAAAGAATTTTTCTTGCCCAGTTTGATTCCAGCTTGATGTGGTGTCCTCAAAGTAAAGCATCCCACCAAACATGGTGTGTGGATTTAGCATAGATCCTTGGGCTGTGTTGTGCTGTGTGTCATGGGAGTATCAGATTAGGAGGAAAATACATTGTCTGATTTTAATAACACCTCCAATGTTTTGTTAAAATGCAGGTCAAAGGGAGCCTGAAATATAGGAACTGAGTGAGCAGAAAGTGAGCAGTGATTCTTATGAAGCTGTGTCAAGTTACAATTGTACTATGTGTGAATGAAAAGGATCTGCATGGGGTTATGGAGAGAGAGTGAATTAGCACATGGAGCAGAGTTTTTCATTATACCATTGGATGGTTTTCACAGTTCTCAAGAGGGTGAATTGAGCAAAGAGCAGTCCCTCACCTATGTTGCATCTGTTTGGCATTCAGCAAACTGGGCAATATCTGTTTAAGAGAGATGAGGGGAAAATGACTGGAAATGTTGACTCCCTCAATTTTCATGTACACTGATCTGCTGAGGTCAGGATATGCATTGGAGAAGACCCAGCCAAAATGGTGCTTGCAGTATCTCACACGTAAACATCTTAAAGCAACTTAGTCTTGCTGCTGCAGAAGATGGGGTATTTAAATTGCTTGAGTGTACACTTATGTTTTGTATTAGGGAAAAAAGTGCTGTCTTTCTCTTAATCAGTCAAGGTGGTGGAGCATTTTCTAGGGAAAGGCTGGTTGTTAAAAATTGACTACTAGTTACTCTTGCAGTTCATTTGACAGTGCGGTACAGGCAGATTTCTAGCTCTGCAGTACTAAACACCATCTTCCCAAAGGAGGACATTTCCATGTATCTCAAGTCTTTTTTCCTTGATTTCATGCTTCTCTAGACTAATCTGATTAATTTCTGCAGTGTGTCAGGTTAAACTCACTGACAGGAATTATCTGAAAATTTTCAGTGTGGTCTTCATCTCAGTGCTCTCATGGAAGATTGCAATTTTCTTCTCAAAAACTTGGCTGTGTAGCATCTGCAACGCCCCCCTCCCACTTTAGGCACAGTTTTAGTAAGATTTGATAGATCTCACTGACAAAAAAAAAAACATGCCCGTGGCTAGCTCCAATAATAAATGAAAGCTTTCTATGAGTGTTTCTAAGTGAACTTCTAATGAAGGTTATATCATTTCTTGTGGTTTTTTTCTGAGGACTGGAAGGAAAAAAAAATCGTTTTGATGATGACCTGAAGAATGAAGGGGCAGTCTCAAGTGATCTGTGACAGCAGTCACAGTCGAAGTATTCAGAAGAAAGTCAATGTCAGTGCTGAACTTGGAACCAGAAAGGTAATGCTTGAAGTTGAAATATTGCATAGGAAGAAGACAAAGCTAAACTCATCTAAAGCTATCAGGACTGAGCCCTAACAAGGGTTTCCATGATGTTTTGTTAAAATTTGTGGGTAACCGCACAAGACAACATATGTTGTGGGGATTTTTAACCCATCTTTATGAATTCTGGCTTTTTTTGCAGATGTGAAAAATAATAATAGTAAAAAGAAATAGTACCCATTATCCTTTGCAAATAAGAATGTACAGAAGATCCACTTCAGGGTAACTAAAAGGTTCCTGCTGCTCAGTTTGTTTGTATGTGGGTCTTTCTGTGTGTGCATGTGTTTCTCTTGGAAAACAATGATAAAATATTAATGCAATCTAGAGTGCAATTTCTCAGTTTAAGCATAAGGTAAAATTTTAATTACATCACCTTTTTTTTTATATTTATGAGATGAAAAGGTCAGAGATGAAAAACAGAGTAGGAAAAAATATCCCACATTACTACAAAGTAGAATTTTTCCTTTTTGTTTTAATTCATATACCACCTCTCTCGGTCGTGTAGTAATTGGTTTTTTTCCTTGCCATTTTTACTGCATTTTAATCTGCAAACACTTTCACTGATAGCCTAAAACCTACTAGGAATTTAAAGGGTTAGATTTGTTGTGTGTATAGCACAGGGATCACCAAAATCAAAATCTGTGAAGAAAACAGACAAGGCTGACATGTACAAACTGACCCTTGTCTTATGATGGTTTGTGAATCTGCGTACTGATGTGGTGTGCTTTCTGTTGAGAATTCAGTTGTGTGTGAACACATGAAAACAATTCTTGTTGTTATTTAGTAGAAACAAAGATGTTTTGGAAGTAGACTTAACAGGACTGATTTTAAATTTGGCTCTGACAACAGACAGGATATAAAACTGTATCAGCACAATGTCAAAGTTTCAAGGCAGCTGTGAGTGAGCTGGTGAATCTACACATTTGGTCACTTTGGTGAATCTCTTGAGAGACTGTTATGGGTAGAGTAGCTAAATGGGCCAGTTTGGGACCTTCCTCAGGGTCCTTGATATTTTTCATTTTCCCTAGAGTAATCTCTACCTGTCAATCCACCTTTTCTTTCTCAATGAGAACATGCCATGGTAATATTTATTGCTACGCCTGTAACTTTCCTTATCAATATACTTTTCAATGCTTGCCTGACTGAATACAGTGTATATAAAAATGTATATTCAGCAAAAAAGGAATTACAAAAACCAGATATTTATTAATTGCAGTTTTGCAGGCAATTCATTACAGCTTTTTTATGAATAAATTTTTATATACAAGACATTTAATTTCAGTGTTTTGAAGGAAAATTTTAATAACTTCATAACTTTTCGCAATGAGAAGAAAATAATCTTACAGCAAAAGCTTTTAAACAAAGTATTTTTGATTAACCTGTTTTCTTTTCTTTCTCATGCCTTTTTAGCACTGCTCAAATTCTGCATAAAATTTGTTTCAGTCAGCTCAAGCCACTCTTCTCTTTGCTGTTTGTAGTGGGTTTGGTTCGCTAACCAGGCAGAAACACCAATTTAGTGTATTGGTTTGATCACATCTATTTCACTCTGTGAGATAAGGACCAGAAGAAATGCAAAGCAGGCCTAAAACTTTACAGAATATAAAGAAGTTTATTACTAACAGAGTTAAAAGTAACAAGAAATAATAATAAGTTAAAGCAAAACCCTCTTCCCTCCAGCATTCCCAAAGCAAAAACCCTTTCCCCCCTTCCCTTTTCTCCCTCCAGCACTCCCCCCTCCTTTACTATCTCCCACAAAGGGTAACAATTTTGGTCAGTGTTGCAGTCCTTAAAAGTCTCTTTCTTATGCTTAGGGAAAAGGGTTCCCTTCTGCTATGTCGTGGAAATCCTTCACAACTCAGTAGTCCGCCCAGAAACTATCTACTGAAGTGAAATATCTCTCCCATGAAAATTCCACAGTATATTCATACTGCAATCATGGGCCATCACATGGGGTTACAAGTCCTTTTAAAGATGAATTCTTCCAGCCCAAACACAAAGGTTTTCTTTTTCCAATCTCTTTTAAACATAAATTATTTCAGCTTAAACACAAGGGCTTCTCTGCTTCTTCACAAACTTCTAAAAGCTGCTTCACAACTACATGGCCTGGCATAGGCATTCTCTTACATCTTCACAGGCTGCAACATAAATTCTCACAGGCATGGATTTTCATCTCCCCATACTTTTAAGATGATTTAAAGAGTTCAGTCCTCCTCCGCTGCTAGAAGGATTTTTAAGATTGGCGCCGGAACGCACACGCCCTTTTCTCCCGCCGCCATCTCAGCGTCGTCCCACGTGACTGACTTTCTCTTTCTCCCTGACCGTGCAGCCTCCATGTTCTTCTCCCTCACGTCTTTCCCCACGGGCTGCGCTGATGTTCAGTTCGGTGCGAGCTGTGCAGGCTGGAAAAGGAGGCTCCGCTGGTCCCGCTGGGTCTGCGCGGGCTGCAGGAGGGGGAGGAGAGGAGGCTCCCCCCGGGCTGCATGAAGGGGGAGGGGAGGCCCCTCCTGATTTTCTCCAGAAGCCGAGCCAGATGGATTCGGCTATGGGGCAGTCCATGGGTAATTTGGCTTCCTGCAGCTCTGAGGGAAGGGAGAGGGGTGAGGGGGGGCAGGCAGGAGCCCTGGCTGGGCCCGGCTGGGCCCAGAGGCCGCCCGTAGCTCGGAGGCCCCTCCCCTTCTCCGTCAGGAGACCGGGAACAAGAGGAACTTCCCGCCCTTGCATGGGGTTTAAATATGCAAAATTTGCAAAAGCGCATTGGCTTAAAAGCTTGTCAGTCAACTCAGTTTCAACCCATTACACTGTTCAAGGACCAAACTGAAACATCCTCTATTCCCTCAACTCTGCCTGTTTGCAAATTTCAGCTTTTTATGTCAGCTTTACTTCATCAGTTCATACATTTGAAGGCCAACAGAGATCACTAGATCACTTAGACTGAGCTAAATATAACCCCAGCAATTGTACCAGCAGTAAAATTTCACCTAGTGAAGCTCTGCAGTAAGCCAGATAACTTGTAATGGGCTCATGCTTGTCCCAGAACATCTGTCAGTCTTGATTTGAGGATTTCAACAACTGGGGAAATATCATCACTTTACTTGATGGCTCTGATAGTTAATCACCACTGCAGTTAAAAAATTGCCTCATTATAAGTTTGAGTATGTCTAGCTTCAAGCTCCAGCCATTGATTCTTGTTGTGCCTCTCTCCACTAGATGAAATAGCCCATTGGAGTCCAACATTTCTCTCTGTTCTGCATAAAATATGCGGTTTTAGGTCAGTCAATGCCAGAATAATACAGTAACCCTCAAAAGATGTCACAATTGAGAACAGTTAGGCGCTGATGTTTGGATGCTCTCTTTACTATCTAGGTTCTGCAAAATCCACACAAAAAAGAAAACTTGGCTGTACTATTTGGCATGCAGTTAGAAACGCCATCGCTGAGAACATAATTATATATTTTTTTAACCTTGCTTTCTAAGGAAAATGGGCTTTTAAAATCATGTTATTTCTGTCCCTTTATCTTCTTCCCTCATTTCCCAGAGAACCTGGGAGCTGACTGAGTAATTCCAGCCATATGTTGTGGTTCAGTAGAGGTCACAAAGCTTTTGAGCTCCTTTAGTTTCTTATAGAAGACAGAGGGAGGAGAGAGATCTCTGTTCCATTTGTTGCTGTCCCCTCTTCCCTCACCCACCAGAGGAATAGCTGCTGCAGGCTGTTAAACTTGAGCTGGTCCACCCAACCCATCAGGATCTGAGTGGTTCTGTTTTAGATGTGACCAGGAGCAGGATGCATTCACCAACTGGGAGCTGTGGGAGCAGTTTAAATGATGGTGAGGAGAAAGGGTGGTTCAGGCATGGTGGGAGGAGATACTGCAGGAGACAGCAATCACAAGGGTAATTCCTGAACTGGAATTCCTGAACTGGAGAAGGTTGGAAGGGATTAGAGGGTCATAGGAGGTTTCCTGGAGGAACCCATTTTTCTTTAGTTTCTGACTCAGATTGTCACAACAAAATATATCTGTAAAAAGTCGGCGTGCTGGCTCTGAATGTGTCAGCAAACCCCACAATATATTTGTCATGATCACAACAAAGAGTCTTTTCATTATATTCTGCAGCTTCTTATTCTAAAAGGAGTATCAGATTATTTATATATGTAGCTTATAACCATAAGATAAATTTTTGATGTCCGTTTGGTATGCAGCATGATTGGAATGAATTTTTTAAAACTATTTTAACAGCTTTAATCCTGGTTTTGTGGCAGAAAAAAATATAATTTGCCTTGTGCTGTCATCTTCAGAAACTATTTTTTAGGCCCAAGACATAACTTTGCAAATCAAAAAATCAGGTTTCTTGCTCTCTTATTTTTTAACTTTTCATTTCAATATCTTTTCTCTTCTTTTAGGCTTATTTTACAGGTTTCCTTCAGAACTAAAACATGTGAAAGGAAAATAACCCATCAGGACTAATTAATAATTTGGTAGGTGAAAATATGTTTAAAATTATTAACTGTGCCCTTTACCAGTTGGAATTGTCACAGTTTCTTATTAAGAGTTTTCAGTAAAGGGTTAGCCCAAATGTCATGGTAGGGTATAAATATGTGACTCCTGAGTTCTTGACAGAAACTTATAATGACCTAATTTTACTTCCAATTCAAAGCAGTTTTCTTTCCAAAGCCTTCTCTACTGCATACATCTCATACTGAAAAAATGGCTGAAGACTTTAAAGCTAAAAAAGTTTCTTTACTGAGGGACTCCCCTTCTGTGGGAAAAACACACTTCACAGCATCATCTGCTATGTATAAGAGAAAGCTAAATAAGTATGGGAACTGAGACCTGGACTCCTGGCAGAATTGCTGCATTGACTTCAAGAGCAAATCTCAGACTTCAGAGTAGTATTCTTGGGGATTCTGAAAAGAGATAATTTCTCAAGTAGGTTTTGGGCTTTCTCTTTGATTTTCTAAGACCCTCATCATTCATAGCATGTATTGTTCTTCAATCTGATCCCTCAAAAAAACAGTGAATTCTTTAAAACTATTTTTCAAAAGACTGTGAAATAAATTTGAAAGGAAAGTTGAGATTTGAACCTCTACTGTTAAAGTAATACATTTCTCAATTGCCAAAACCTGTAAAGGATTCCTGCAATTTTTAAGGAAACTTAAATAGGAAAAGCAACCCTCTATCCTTAATATTGTGCATATCCTTATTCAGACATTTTTGAGACCAAGATGTGCAGAAGGTCAGCTGAGAAGTATTTTAAACTGGCATCTATTCCCCTTAATTAGCATTAACTTCAGCACCAGCTGCATCAAACTCTAGCAACTACAGACCAATCTAAATATTTTTTTAATAATCAATAGAAACATTTCTCTTAACTTTATTGGTGCTTGGTCTAGTCCTTTATTCAAGTACCTCCTAATTACAGACTATCACTGGCACAGCTAACATGAGATAGTGTCCCATGTTAATCCCCATTACCCAGCTTTCTCAGCCCTTGCACTGAAGAACAAATGGACTAAACTTCAGTATTGCATTTCTGAAACAGTCTCTTTTCAACCTGAGAACAGTCAAAAAATTTCACAGTTTTAAATAATACTAAAATTGTCCCTTTATTTTTGCAAACCATTCTGTCATCTTTTTGTTGTGTGTTTAGCTTAGTCAGTACCTGGATTTCAAAAGCACCTAATTCAAGCTTCTTAGATCATTAAAATTTACATCAAACTTCTTTGCACCAGTTGCCTCTGATTGCAGCCAAAGGAGTACTGAGGGATAATGGAGCATGGCAGAGCCAGACTACATGATGGCTGATCAAGGAGCTTAGTTTAAAAAGGACATAAAACCTCCAATAAAACAAAGAGGAATTAAAATGTAACAGTGGATGAAGTAATATCATTAAGAAGAAAATGAGAGATCAATGAGGAAGACAGTGCTAATATTGATAACAGCAAAAACTGTGCTGCAGTGCAATTAGTGCCTAATGAAAGATGGGACAGAGAGTGGTCAGTTAAACACACCAGTGTATAAAGTATTTATAAAGCAATTGCAAGACTATAGGCAGCCAAATGGAAGAATTAACAGGAGGTGTGAACAAGGTGAAATTCAGTATAGGATGGATTTACAGAAATAGGTCTGGAAAGCAATGACTGAAACAGGACTATGAATTGTGTGCTGCTCATGAAGAATGAAATGGTGAGCTACCTATCCTCTTCTATTATCTTTAATTGGCAGTACAAAACTGGAAGCATTTCCACAGTTAAAACAGAACCCCCCTAAAAAGGCATAACTGGGGGAAGAATAAAGAATTCTCTTGAAGTAGTGAGTGATTGGATCCTGCTGTTGAATGCCACTATAAGACCTGGCTAATTTTTCTGCAGAGACAAATGCTGTTAGAAATGCTTTCCTTACGAGAAACATTAACTTCCAAAACACTTGTTAGGCAATACATATTATTCCTATAATACATAGTATTCCTACTATAAAGGTCTAACATTTCTGGTTCTAACAAGATTTTTCATTTTTTCATTAATGGGGTCATAATGTAAGAACAGGAAACCCTGTCTTGAGCCTGCTTCTGTTAACTGACTCATCTATAATCTAACTATAAGCAAAAAGGTTTGGATCAACATTCTGCAAGTTGATTGTTTAACTTTGGTGAAAATAGGAACAGGAGGACTAGTTCAGTTCAGATTTAAATTTCGAGAGAGAAATTTTCAAAAAAAAAGTATGAAAGGACTCAGCATTTGAGTGCAGAAGAGGTCCAGGGTTTCCCAAAATCAAGAGTGTTTATACTACTAAGCAACTTTATCTCAGTCAAGGGAAGAGTGTTCAGGAGAGGGCTCCAGAGGAATAAGGGAGGATATTAAAAATAATTAGAGCATATTTTGAGAATAAGAAAGTCTATGAACTATGACAGAAGACTGGCCAAGATGTCAATGAACACAGAGATAAGATGAAATCAACAGAAGATGATTCAGAGAAAGGGAGGAAGGGCAGAGGAAGGGAAGGAGAGAAGGGAGGATACAGACTATAATGAGGAAACATGGATACGTTTGTTGGAGAAGAGTCGATATTGCTCCTACAAAACATTTCACAAATCTGTCAGTTGTTTGAATTAATCACGGGCAATGTGATCAAGCAGAATGCAGGTGACGTGTTCTCTGAATAGTGGCTTGAAAAGATTCTCAAAGAGACTTTGGTGCTATTGGGATGATAGACATGATCACTACATAGATAAATATCTCATAAAAAATTAAGAGCTGGAATTGATGGTCAGCTTTCTCAGTGCAGCAAAATGTACAGATGCACAAAGTTATCTGGGGTATGAAAAATGACAACCTATTGCAGAGTTACAGAAGGGCATTGTGATAATGACTGACTGACTGACCCACCAAAACAAAATGGCAAGTGGAACTCAGCACAGATATATTCAAGATATGGAGAGAGGAAAATCCTGCCTTTTAAACAGGTAGTTATTGTACCTGTTCTGTCTGTCACCATTGCAGAAAGAGATCTTAGAATTACAACAGACTGTTCTTGTTAAAGGTTGTACAGGACCAGCCAAACCCAGCAGATGTGCGAGTCTGGCCAGTAGCAAATTACTGGCACATACAGCTATGGGCCTGTCACTTACAGCCTTCCCTTTCCTCATCTTTGGTCATTTCTCTGGACATTTTTGTGCAAATATTTTACACAATCCCACAAATCCTTTGTGGAAACTCATCAGAAACTTCAACAAGTTCCCTGAAGTATTCCCTAACTCTCATGTTTCCATTCCTTATCAGTTACACTGCTCAGGGCAATTCTTATGGCTGTGCCCAAGCAGTTCCCTTGATGGCCATCGAACAGTGACCAGAAAGCCCTGGTCTCCATTACTGTCCCCATGATCACCTGTTCCTATTGCAATGTATGAGGGAAAGGATCATCATATTCTTGCATTTGTCTTATACTTTTTCCTCTGTATCTGGTGGCAATTATTTTAGGAGACATGACAATGACATTTGCTTGAACCTTTTATAGCTAATTTATGTAATTCTGTGGAAAATGATGATTCACTTGGCTAAATTGACAGTGAAAAACACCTCTTATTAGCAGCTTCCAAAGGAATTTTTGCATTTAGTCCTTAGTAGCCAAGATCAATATGTAACTGGCATAGATCTTGTCCAGAGTGGTCTGAATACTTTAGTATTTGAGACCACTGCCATTTTGGGTGTGGAATACTTTTTTAGTCACTCATCTAGAACATATACATTACTGGCGCCTGGAGAAGGCAGGAGAAAATAAAGATATTTCTTTTCAAAATCCAAAATCACAGAATCATAGAACAATTTGGGTTGGAAGGGACCTTAAAAGCCATCTAGTCCAATCCCCCCGCAGTGAATAGTCAATTCAATTAAAAAGGTGTGCAAAGACCAGTTGACCAAAGGAGAAGGAATCATGCTGAATTTCCTTATTAAGCAATCAAGATGAAATCCCAAATTAATCCCTCTTGTGAATCCCTGTTACCCTATGTACAAATGTGCTGCTTTTGCCATACAGTCAAGAACTGTATCCTTGCACGCTCTGTAAACACATTGACTTCCTTCATAGAATTGACTATGGAATTTGGCAGTTTTGCTTGCTTCTTGGGCTTTACCCAGTGTTTGATTAGAATGTAAAAGTGTTGTTAACCCAGTGCAAAAAATTTTTTTCTTCTAAGTACAGCATTTTTAACATGCTGAATTTTAAATTTCATTTGAAGCTTATAACTTACTGCTAAAATGTCTTTGGAAAACTTCAGTAATATTTAATAGTCAGTCATTTTAATGTAAATTCTTTCAGCAGTTCAGTTCTGGACTGGATTTGCTTTAATTCAGTTGTTCTCTAAAATTCAGTAGAAAAAGTGCATTAATATTAGCAGTGGATGCTGACTTTTGATTTAGAAGGCAAAGCAGATTAATTGTGGTATTTAATAAAAAGTGCCTTTTTTGTGACAATACAAAGTATCTCTTGTATGTAAACTGTTAACTATCATACTGAATTATTTGCTGACTACCCCTTATTAAAAGCAGGTTTTGGGCAATCTGTCACTGAAATTGAACATATCATCCAAATATTGATGCATTGCCCCAAAAGCCAGATCTTCCTCATAATCAGCCACAGATTGAACCTGTTTCTGAAATAAAGTTGTTTTCCTATAAAAAGTGGTCCATATGAACAAAACAGAGTCAACAATAACATGATAAGTTCAACAATGGGAGGCATAATTCATTGAAAGCAGCAAATTCTGGTTGACTGCATTAAGAAATTGGTAATTGTAGAGCTGACAAAAACCAAGTAATAAGGGGAATTCAAAAGGATCTCAAACCAAGCTTTCCTGTTGTACCACAAGAGGTTTATAGTAATTTGCAGATGTTATTTTTCATCATAAAACATTTCATGCTTAGAGACTATCTAGCCCTTTTATTTTACTGATATTGTGTTTAAAAGACTGTATCTGGGAAGCAAAGTGGGATCGAGGCAATAAATGTAGATTTGTAGGCAGACAACTGTGGATATATTCATGTCTACTTTAGTCACTGCTGCTCCCTAATATCCTTTTTTGCTTTCATTCGAAGTTGACTTATATTTGCACTCAGTCAACACAAAGCTTGTACACTGTGCACACTGCAAAGACCCATGTCTGTGTCCATGGGTGTTCACTGCCTGGAGGGTATAGAGAAAAATTGTATCTCTAATTTCACATATAAAACTTGCAGAAAAACATATCTAAAAGAGACTAAGATATAAAATATATTAAGAGAGTGTTCCTCTCTGGCAGCTGGAGAACAAACTTTCTGGACACCTAATTGAGGGTCTAGCTGGAGTTTGTTTAAAGTGAGGTAAGTTTGAAATGACACATCTTACAGTAAGCATAGGTGCATAACATATTTGAGGGTCAGTCATCTTCCAGTTGTAATATTAAACCATTTGAAATTTATCTGTAGACCTAAGAAATAAACTTTATTCCTAAAAGGAGAATGAATGTGACTACTCCCAGGATATGTTACCTAAATATTATGCCAGACTCAATAAGGGACTGTCTCTTGCTCTTTTATTCACAGATTTTTTTTTTTCTTGCAGGAAGAAAGCTAGTAAAATCACAGCAAACCCTAGAATTTTCAGGCAAAAGTTGGTGTTTATATCCATATACTCTCAAATCTCAGTGTGATAAGAACATCTCTGCAGAAACCTTTACATCTTTGCATCGAAGGCAGCTGGGGACATTCCAGACATTCTGAGACTTGAGACTTGCATTAATAAGAAGAGGCTCCTTTTTGAATGCTAACAGGTTTTTCATGGTAGCTGTCTATGCAATTTATTTAAGACAAGCTCACTGGAAGGAGAGGCCACTGCCCATTTCACCCATTGAATTGGTTCTCTATGACTTTTACTTGATCTGGGATTGGAATTGGGATTGTAATTATAAAAAACTACATTAAACTTTATAAGGTAAAGCAAATGAATAGTATATTTCATTATTTTCTAATTAAAATTAAATGCCATGAGAGCAAGAACATTGTTTAAATGATGGACAGAGCTTGGAAGAAAAAGCAGCCCAAAATTACCACCAGACTGATAATTAAAATGGCTAGTGATAAGGAGGTTTATCATTATTTTGTGAGGTTTTAGTGGATGTCATGAAAATTATCATGGAGCTGTGTCATACTGACAAATGTGAGACTTTGACCTCCACAGAATCTGAGATTCTGTTTTATTTCACAGCACTTCGTTCTCTTCTCCCACTGTTCCAGTTATATTTCTCAACCCCTTGCTGTGATACCTTTTTCACCTTGAATAAAATACAGGGGTTTTCTGCCTGCATTCAGAACACCCCTTTGCATAACAAACCTACACGCAGCCCTTCTTGTTCCTTTGCACTACAGCAACAGCTTTTTCTCCTTGTTTTAGCTTATGCCTTCATCTTTTGATCTTACCTGTTATGTTTAGGATAGAGTTCATGACTAACAATTCCAGACCAAGAGCCTTTAATAGACTTTTGAAGCTTCTTTGGAATGCTCACAGAAGTTTAACTCATGTATTCTTGTGTTGTCATTTTGGTTTTATTATATTCTGGGGAGAGAGGAGGAGTTTGATGCCTATTATTTACTTGTGATTATTTCTTATTGAAAACAAAACAAAATAATCTCTTCAGGAAGGATTATTAAGAACAACAATAATAATGACTGTTCACTTAATAATAAATATATTTCATAGTTATGCCATTTTTTATGTCCTGATGTAAAAGCTTGACATTAGTACACTTTCAGTTTAACATCTTGATTAATGTTGGTGTTAGTAAAATCTTAATTTTTAGACAAATATCGTTAAATATTTTCCTCAAATCTGACTCATATACATCGATTACTTCTCAATAAAACTGCTGCTAAGTAATCTGCACCTTAAGAATAAGATCAGTTTATTCCTTTAGACATCACTCAGATAAAAGACCTTTTGAGGCTAACATAATGCTCACCTATGTTTTTCTATTCATTTTCTGATTAGCAAAGCCTATAGGAATGATGCTAAATGTGGGCTCAGAAACAAAAATATTTAATCCAGCAGTGACTGTGTATTCTCTACATAAATGTCTTCCTGTCATTCTCTTCTATTAAACACAGAGGACTGAAGAAAACAAATTATTAGGGCTAGCTCAAGATAATCACCTTATACTGTACTTCCCACTGGAGTTCCTTAGGAAATCTCTAACTGAAATCAATGGGGCTCTTGAAAGTATAAGAAATTAGTTAAGAGGAGCAAGGACTTTTTAGGTTACAGTTTAGCATCTCTGAAATTATACTGTTTCCTGGTAGCTCATCTGAATAATTTATTCATAGAAAGGTTTCTTTCTTCTGAAAATGTGAAGTCTATCTAGTTTTCTCATGATGTCATAGCTATTACCTTTCCAATTCCTGTTGATCTTGTTGATTGAATACATACCTGTTATTCTTCTAAGTGTTGGAGGCTTTTTTGCTTTACAAGAGGGATATTTCATTTTCAGAAGCTCCCACTTTGACCCTCTAACCACTTGAAAATCACTTTTTATTCTGATTTTTATATTCCTCTGAATTTTTACGTTCTTATTTAATTTCTTTCTGCCTCTGTCTTTTGCATTAAATTTTAGTATCAAGACAATAGCTATGTTCAGTGTTCATTAGTATAGTAGTCCTTGAATCTATTCCTGTTTACTGATTAAGACTAATATTAATACAGAAATTGCTTCCTGAAGCACTTGAGCTGAACTTTTTCACCTTGAGTAGGAGGTATGTTTTTTATGCAAAGGACTAACCTATTTAGTTCTGTTTTGCATTGTCAGTAACTGCAGCAGCAGTTGTTGGCCTTTCTTCAAAGGCCTTTCTCTATTCAAATTTGGGCTTAGTTCTTCCACTGCACACATGGCTCTTATGTGATTAATATGCAAAAAACCAGGTTTGGTTGCACATCTTGAGTACTACAAAGAGTATGAAACACATATATTCTTGACACAGAAGTCAGAATTGGATCTTTAGTCTGAAAATTGAGAACTTTTAGAAGCTGAGGTCTGACTTTTTACTCTTGTCATCTCTCACACAGGAGATGCAGGGTCAGGAGGGGAAGAGGAGTTCTTATTCGTGGAAGAGTCTCAATTTCTTTGGGGAAAAGACTGGGAGGACAGCTATAAACACACCTGCACAACTAAAGCAGTAATTCCACAGCCATGAAAAACCATGTGGATGGTAAAGCTATAATCTTGCAAAAGGAGGGAAGCAAACACAGAGCTTGTAAAAACAGTATGTAGATCCCTAAGGCATTGTGTTTTCTCCTGGAGAAGATGAGTGTCCTGTGTCCTGAAAGACATATGTGCCTTGTCCTAGAGAATGGTGTGCAAGAGCCATAATTTCCCTTAAGATATGATGATGAATAGGTACATGATGAAAGAGATTATTTGATAGTGCTTTATTAGCATGCTAATTTGATCATAAATCATCTGCCAGGTTTTATACAGCTGTCATAGATGGCAAAAAAATGTCTCTGGTTTTGGTATCTTGATACCAAAAATGCTATGCTAGCTTCAGTTTTCTCATGGCTTTCCTAACCACATGGGAAAGGCATTATGAACAGTTTAACCACGTCTTTATTTATATCATAGAGGCATAGAATCATAGAATGGTTTGGCTTTGAAGAGACCTCAAAGGTCATCTACTTCCAGCCACCTCCCATAGGCAGGGACAATTTCCACTAGGTATCATTAAAAAATGAGTTCCATCCCTCTATTCAAGAGAACTCTAAAAATTAACAAACTCTTTCAAAAGGAAAATTAATGCAGAAAGAGCACCTTCTGACCAGGAAGGAACTGTTTCTCAGACAGCTCAAAGTGTTTGGCACTCCAAGCACTACAGTACCTCAGAAGCATAGGCAATGTCATGACTAAAGATAATGCTTTATTGAAGACTTTTACTTTATGAACATTTTAATGTATATTTATGACAACAATTTCCACATTTGTTCAATTTTTTTCTTGTCCTTCCTAGCTAATTCTTTTTCTAAACTATCTGTTTTACTGGTGTATTTTCTTGTTCAAATTCTCTAAAGAAAATCTTTATTCAGATGTTGCTCAGACACCAGCTTATCTGCCTCTGCCTTTGGACTGTGATCTGTCAGCACCAGCACACACTAGAATTGCACCTGATTATTGGAGAACACTTGGTTTTATTGTGATAATGCCTTTCTAATTGCCCTTATCAGGACAGGGCATAGAGAATTCCCACTCCACTTGTAACCTGAAGATCTTATTATCCTCTCTTCAGTCAAATGTAATTCTGTTTTCACTGCCTTTCTCAGGTCACATAAAAGAAAGTTCCCTTTTTCATTACATTTGATTTTTTACCCTCTCATTCTTGAGGCAGACCATATGTTAAAAAAAATTAAACCATCATTAGGCTTGTGGGGATGCTGTTGAAGAAGATAAAGGCTCCTTTTCATCTTCCAATACTTGAAGGAGATTTGTAAGAGAGATGGGGACAGACTTTCTAACAGAGCAGTGATAGGACAAGGGGTAATGTTTTTAAACTAAAGGATGGTATATCAGGTATAAGAAAAATTTTTTTTTGATCACAGTGGTGAAACACTGCAACATGTTGCTCAGAGAGCTGGTAGGTGCCTGTGCTGGTTTTGGCTGGGGTACAGTTAATTTTCTTCACAGGGGTTAAATGGGCTGTGTTTTGTATTTTTTCTGAACACAGGGTTGATAATATGGAGGGGTTTTTGTTATTGCTGAGCAGGGTTTGCACAGAGCCAAGGCGTTTTCTGCTTTTCATGCAGCCACACTGGAGAGGAAGCTGGGGGTGCTTGGGAGACTGGGAGGAGACACAGCTGGGACAGGTGACCCAAACTGGCCAAAGGGATATTCCAGATCATGTGACATCATGCTCACTACATAAGGTAGGGGGAAGGAGGAAGTGGGGACATTTGTACTGATGGTGTTTTTCTTCCCAAGTAACCATCATGGGTGATGGGGCCCTGCTCTCATGGAGGGGGCTGAACACCTGCCGGCCCATGGGAAGAACTGAATTAACTCCTTGTTTTGCTTTGCTTTGTAGCTTTTGCTTTCCCTATTAAAATGTCTTTATCTCAACCCACGAGTTTTCTACCTTTTACGCTTCCAACTCTCCCTGATTCTGTGGGTAGGGGAGCGAGCAAGAGTGCTGGATGGGGTTAAACCACAGCAATGTCCCATCCCTGGAAACATTCAGAGTCAGACTGGATGGTGCTCTGAGAACTTGATTTAGTGGAAGATCTCCCTGCTCATTGCAGGGGGCTTGGACTAGGTGACCTCTAAAGGTCTCTTTTAACACACACCATCCTGTGATCCCATTACTGCTTTTCTTTAGCTCATGTGGAAGGTGGCAGGTCTGACTCCCTGCCTTACTACCAGGAACCCCCAGTTGCTGGAGGTGGCATCAATTCTTCACAAACAGCACTTTAACCTTTTAGGTCAATGCTGTTCCAGCTGGAAGGCGGGAGCACAAGGGGAGGCCCTTTGAAAGAGAAAGCAAGCTGAAGCTATCTCCCTGGGAGCATTAAATATCTCTTGATAGAATTTATAACAGTGTTGCCAAAAAGAAAGATTGCTTTTCCACAGCAATTTTGAAAGGACTGGGGGCAGTGGGGAAGGGATACCTTCAGAAAAAGAAATCCTTTGTTTAATTTTCAGCTGTTATAAACTCTAGCTTATTTAATGTATTTGAAGCAACTTTAAAATTTTGTTCTACAGAAATAAAGAAAATAACATGGGATTAATATGGAGCAAATTAATTTACGTCTTTTACTGCTTTGCTTTGGTTGTGGAGGAAAGAAAATGTACTTATTCTTCTGCCTCTTGAGACTTAGTTCTATCCTACTGTATCAAACTTCCTCTTATGTGAGGTAGAAATTGGATTCAACAGTAGTAATTGAAAACTATGGTGTGAATTTGGAAAGGGTCTTGCAATCTTCCTTTGAAATTTTTAAATACCAACAATTTAGTAGCATCAAAAGCTGCTCTTTTGGCTTCATAAAGCCTATGTTGCACCTCTAACGTTTTTGAAGATAAAAGATTCACTCAGTTTGAATGAACTTGAAAATATTTGAAAACTAATGTGACATCAACTTTCTAAATGGCAGCAGAGTGAAGAGAGTGAATTTCTTCCCACTTCTTTGGAAATTTTGGAGGAGAGAATAAAACAGACTAAGGAATGGTGACCCACTGCTCTCTGTCCTGAACACTTCAGAGGCACACTGTGTAGTATCACAATCCAGAAAGAGGAATGAAACTTACATGGTTTTGCAGTAAACAGAAATTGTAAAAATGTACAGCAGAGGTGGAATATGCCTTCAATCCAGTGAGATAATTTATACAGAATTTCATAACTGCACATTTTAGAAACTTCTGTGTGAAAATCTCAGTCCCAAAAGTAAACATCATCTAATATATCAGCTCAAATAGCTGTGTGGATTTTTGTCTTTTATGAGGACTATTAGGGGAAAGATCTACACCTCAGAGACAAGGGTATGTGGTACTGGAAAAATTTCATGCAAGAGGATAAGACCACTTCAGCATGTCAAAAATAAGATGACTATTTGCAGTTCTCTTTTTATAATTTTTTTACCTAGGGAAGCCACTGCAGGTGATACATCCACCTGCTCCTTTCCAGCCCTCTGTCCCCAAGACATCTTCTATTCAAGGACTTCTTCCACCAAGCTTCGCACACCATATCTTCTCCCTCAAAGCCAGCATCTCCATCGCAGTGCACGCATTTCCATCCCCAAATCCCTTCTTCTCTGTATATTCCTGACCACCGTTCCTTCCCTCCCACTGATGCTCCCTCGTCTCTGCTAGGGCAGTGCTCATACCTGGAAGCTGGTTCGTGGGTATTGTCCTCTCTCTGGTAAGGACTGTCTATATGATTTAGGAGTGTTGTTATCCAACACGGCATCAACACCGGGAGTCAGCTGTGGTCACAAGGGCCTCGGACGGTGCTGCTTTGTGGTTAGGAGACATGGAGCTTATGCTGACCTGGAGGAGTTGTAGGTCTGCTCCAGGTATGCTGGCAACTGTACTCTGTCATCCAGCTTTACAGGGCTGGCTGTGATCTAAGAGACAGAGAAGGGGTGGGAAATTGTTGCCATCCTTCCTTTTTTTGATTAATTCCCACCAACACCTTCCTAAATCAATACTTTTCTAGTGATTTAAGCCTGTAAAGTGTGTGGCTCTTGAAAGTTATGGAAGAACAGAGCAATAACATCAAATTTAGCATGTGGCCTCATAGACTCACATACAAACAGACTTGGATTAAAAAGGTATTTTTCTGGAAACATTGGTTTTTATATAAATGAACTATTAAATCACTTGAAAACTTAATCAGTCTTATCTTGGCCAGCTATTTATTTTGCAGGGTGATGCCAGAGAGGATTAACTAGAACCATATATGCCTCTGTAAATGTCATTGATGGTGCTCCTGCTGAAATGTTTGTTTCAGTCTGTTACTGGAGCCTACATAAATCCTAATTTAAAAGGATGTTGATAAAATTATTTGGAATTAGTTATTTCAAATGAAATAGAATTGATAATTTTGGGATGGATGAAATATTATGTACAACAGCATCAAACTTTTATATAGAGAGTGTTTTTCAAAGTTATGTTTATTATTCAGAAAAATCAAAGACTTAAGACAGGATCAAAGTAGTTGTGCTTCAGAATGACACAGAAGGAGGGCAGTGGGAAGAGAATAAAATATTCTGACCTATTTCAAGGCCCCTGGGCTCTCTTTATATTTTGGTTGAATGCATTAACAAAACAATATAATGTTTCTAAAACCCAGCATCTTTTGGGGTAGCTTATATCAGTGTTCAAACTTGTTGAGACTATGATTTTCTGAAACTATGTATATATATGTAGGGCAGTTATAGTCACAGAAACACAGGATAATTTAGGATGTCAGAGGTTCATCTCTCCAGCCTCCTGCTCAAAGCAGGGCTTTGATGTTTTATGAGGTTGCTTTTTTGTTCAGTTTCCATAAGGGAGGATCTTGGCAAGAAAAGACAAAATTCTGGCCTAATAGTGCTGAAATCTTATCTATACTGATTTATGTCTGTTGTGAATAAGCACATGAATATGAGATGGTCATGGAAGTATTGTCTTTTGCACTGATCTATTTATTACAAGCAATATTGCTGATTAATTAATTACTGTCAGTGTCAGCCAATATTCAGGATCCTGTAAATAAGTGCATACTTACACTGTGATGTCTTGAAGACTATACTGGTGTTACCATTTGCTGACTGTGATACTTGTGGGCATTATCCCTATTATAGTTGTATTATCTGTAAGCATACTGTTGTTTTTTGTATCTCACACAAAATAAAAAACTAATTAAAATTGTTCTTCAGAAAAAAAAAGGGGCAAAAAACCTATGTAAATTACACTAAAACCTGCAGAACTAAGAGAACTCTTCTGTAAGTTTGAACTTCCCTAGGGTTATGGCAAGGATACAATTCCACAGTTGTTTTAGAGAGCTATAAAGAAAACCATCCTTCCTTTTTTTAATTTTCCTGTATGATGCAAGTACAAGTCATGCATTATTCTGTTTAGGCCCTGTTGATCCTACAGAAATTAGTTTTTCTTTTCAGTCTTGGCTAGAGCTTTTCTGATAGCTGACAAAAAAAAAAAAAAGACAAAATTGTTTAATGTGAGAAGAGGACAAAAAATAAATATATTACAATAGCTACATTTGATAAGATCTTGTTTTCTCTGTGCTAATACACATATAATTCCCTTTCCCAGCTTTTCCAAATGCAGCTATCAATATTCCTTTGATCTGACCATAATATTTTCACACCTTGAATCCTTGCATTGATCCCATTATTTTGTTGCTGACTGCAGGATCTTATTAAGTTCTAGTGAAAGTCTTATTGACAATTTGAATTTTTCACTGTTATCTCAAGTCCCTAGTCTTTTGTATTTTTCTGTGGATGGAAAACTTCCTTTTATGAAAGGTGCTGGCCTGGCTGAACCATCTGCTCTTCTGTTTCCCTGAGAAATGTGCTTTATGTAGGAAGTTGCAGCAGGAAAACTAGGCATACAGAGGAGCAGATGAGAGTCTCAATCCTTACTTTGGTCTTTCCACTTCTTTTTGCAAAGTGCAAGTTCTTTGGAAAGAGATTTGGGTCTATATCTTGTCATATTTTAAGAACCAATCAGATTTTAATAAAATAAACAGAGTATAACTTGCTATAGGATTCAAATGGGGCAAAAGTTACTTCAGTATTATTTGATTTTAAATCTGGTTTTGTGGTAAGCAGTTTCCTTCTCTCTATGGAATATGGAAGCTCAGACAATTCCATTCAGCTGTTATGGGAGCAGGAGATATTGTCTGGGGGATTTTGTTTGGTTGGTTGGGTTTTGGTTTTGGTTTTCGCTTGTTTAGTTTGGTTTAGTTTGGTCTTTTTTATGGGGAAAATTCAACCTCTTGCCATCAAGTCAAGCATTTTGCACTTCGACTTCTACAAGCAAGAAATATCTAGGCTGGAAATACTCTTAATAATTTTTATAATTAATTTTATTTTGTTCATTAAAAAATAAACGTCTTCATTTTTAGTCATGCCATTGAATGTTGCAAGGGGTTATCATGCAGCATGTCCTGTTTTCTTTTTTAGGAAAAAGGACAAGGTACCAAGGTACCAAAACTGGGAAGGCAAGGTAATAAAATTGTCTGACATAAATGTTCCTAGAATAGGAGTTGTTTCTTGTTTAACCAGCTGGCCATGTTTAGCGAAATTTCCAGGGAGCTGTCCCTGCAATATATTCTTGACTCTTATTTCTTTGATCAGTCCCTTATAAAAAAAAGCATACCACTATGACATTCAACATTGCAACAAAAACCCCCCAAACTGGGGCATGACCTAATTAAGTCTATTTTCACCAGTTGAAACCGCTGCTTTTTCTTCTATTGGCGATCTTCCAAGCTCAAAAATGATTAGTGAATTAGTGTGTAGCAAACATTTGTGATATACAAACTTTTTTCAGCTGTTTCCAGATCTAAAATGAATGCAATCGCCAAGAGGCTTGCAACTCTCTAATTAGTTTCTCCAGAATGGCTAATTCGATTTCTGCATCCACAGACTTGACTGTGAGATATGAAACAGTCAAAGTCACTGAGTCCTTGAGCAGATGACCATCCAAGTCTCACCCCACTTCTTGAACTACCAACATTCTATGTCAATGTCATCAGGGTAGTGCAATGGTTGTATTGCTGCTACTGTTAATAGCATTTTAGCACTTGTTGTGCCTCATACTTCATAGCTACTGGGATTGAGGGGATGGATAAGCATCGGGAACTTCATCTCAGTGCTCTCTTCATCCCCTTTTCCATTTCCTATATTTTGAAAACTTCCCAAAAATGTCACATAGGTCTTAGTATGCTCCTTTCCTTCCCAAGTCAGGAGGTTCTTGAATCCTTCACTCACATTTCTGTTTTAGCTATCTCCAATGATCCTTCCACAGGCATTTTTTTGTCCTCCTCCTTGCCTGTATGTACCACTGCAAAAACTACCTTTGGAGAATCTGCAGGCATCACCTCTCCTCCTTCTGTCCACTTGACATTATGAGAATAGAAAAGTCTAGATTTGAAGGGAGAGTTGGAACTATTTTTCTCAACAGTGTTTATGCAGTCTATGTCGCAGTTCCCCTTTTCAATTTGCCTGATGCATAAACATTATCCCTAATTTTGAAGTTTATCAGATGGGATGTTGGAACAGACCATTAATACCGTTTGGTTTCAGTTTCTTGACCAAGTGAATAATGTCTTTTCTTGTAATGCTATGGAATGAAACAGAAAAACAGACTTGATGGGGAAGCCACTGTATTTCATGAGAAAGTCTAGGTGGAGAAATTATAACAATGCATTATTTGTCATTCAGATTTTAGGCAGATGCCAAAAATATAATTCTGGTGCTACAGGCTTTTTACTCCACTCCGTGCAACTAAGAGTGAGATCTTGCATCTCTGACTTGTTCAGCAGCCTTATGAACAGGTATGATACTTTTGCCAAGACTGGTATTCACTAAAGTGAGAGGAGCAACAGCTGACATATTTCTCCTACAAAATTTTTGTAGCATTTTGTTTCTACATCTCTCCTTATGTGAAATTAAAGGTAAAATGTTTTATTGGTGTGCACAAATTATATATTTAACGCACTTCCATATTGTGTGTTATGCATTTCTGTATGTCATGTAACAAAATGCGATGCAATCTACATGTCAAAAATATTCTGTTAAGCCTTGAAGCACTTTTAGGGGACATTAAATGACCGTGGTGTACATAAACATTTTATTTCTGGCCAAGTGACAATGAAAAGACTGTGTATTTTATACAGTGACGTATAAGACCTACATCAATATCTTTTTGATGTGTCCCTACTGTATTTATTTTTTGTAGTCACGTAAGGAATTTTATGTAATGTAAGGAGCGCTGATATAATTCATTGCCAAGTACCCACTTTTTTGTCTACTCTTGTTGATTTTTTTGTTGTCATTATTAAGAATTTTCACTCCATAAATGGGAAAAATGCATCTACCAGGAATATCAATAATATGTTGTGGGTAAAGGACATTTTATTCAGTACTACAAAATGTGACATTCACAATCTCTTTGTTCCTCAGCATACAATTTTCAAAAGGGAAGTCATGGGTATTTTTTACTAGGTTCTTTTTATTTATCATCTAACACATTTTCCAAACTTCAAGAAACTTATTTTTTATTAAATAAAAGCAGAGGTTCTTAAAGAACCATGTGACTTCAAAGCAAGAACTTAATATAAAATATTTACTTTTTTTCAAGGCTCACTGTAAATGTACAAGAGGCAGAAATATTTATTTTCCCTGTAAAAGACTCTGCTATAGAAAAGGACAAAAAGTTGACCAAAATTAAAATGTCTTAGTTTATATTCAGATTATTGCATCAACAGATAATCACAGCATCTTTGAAGAGATCAGTGATATAAGAGTAACTATGATTTGATACCCCAATGAGGTTCTGTTGTCTTCAAGACTACTCCTGTAATATCATCTAATGCCATTATGTCTCATGATGTCATGACCGTAGAATCCTAGAATGGTTTGGGTTGAAAGGGACCTTAAAGATCATTTAGTTCTAACTCCTCTGCCATGGGCAGGGACACCTTCCACTAGACTGGGTTGCTCAGAGCCCCATCCAACCTGGCCCCGAACATTTCCAGAGACGGGGCATCCACAGCTTCTCTGGGCAACCTGTTCCAGTGCTTCACCACCCTCACAATGAAGACTTTTTTCCCAATATCTAATCTAAACCTACTCTCTTTCAATTTGAACCCATTCCTCCTTATCCTGTCACTACATGCACTTGTAAATAGTCTTACCCCTTCTCTCCTGTAAGTTCCCTTCAGGTACTGGTATCTTTGCTGGGGAAATACCTAAGAAGTGCCATTATCAGTTTGTATGTATGACTGTACAAAGACATCAAGGCACTTGCTGAGGTCTCTGACATAATTCAGTGGACATCCTGATGGAATACGGGAGAACTTGACGGAAAAATGGATTTACTGAATGAAGCAGAAGTCTAATTTAGTTCAGGACCCAGGGATGCTCTTTTGATTTCTAGCAGTCTGAAGCCCAAGCAGTTGCTGAACTTCATATTTCATGTGGCATTCTTATCTTCAAGGCATTTTTTCTTCCATGAATGCTTCAAAGGTTCTTTGAACCCATATTAACTAGCAGCATTTCCTGCACGCATAACTCTGCACTGTCAGTAAGAACTTGCCAAGCAGTAACGATATTTCATACACTTTATTTCTGGTTGGGAAGATGATAACTAATTGTTCCTTACTGCCTGCATCCGTGTCACTCATAATTGTTTTATTCTCCTTTATTTTCTCTTTTTCTGTGCCAAAGAGTCATTGCTGAGTATTTCATTGTTTTTATCTATTTATCCCTGCTACCCTTCCTGGTTTAATTTACAATTGTACTACACACATTCTGAGCTGCATAGACCAGCATGCATAGAGTATTCAAGATGTTGTGGGTTTTACACAGTCTTAAGATTGTTTTTTACTCCTTTCTTCCCAAATTCTACGTCTTGTTTGCACTGCTTAGTCCTAATCAGCACTGAATTGGCATTTTCATCAAAATACTTCATCCAGAAGAGTCCATTCTTTAGCTGTACCTGTTAGCGCAAAACCCGTCTTTAGTGTGCAAAATCAAGACTGTTTCTTCACTGTGCACATTATTGATCTGTACAGACTACTATACACTACTAGCATAGAAATAGAGTTTAGTTTCACTTCCCAGCTTCCTTTTATTAAAGGATATATCAATCTTTTTTTCTCATTTATCCTTTTGTATTCTTCTATTTTATCCTCAACAAGAGGTTGTTTAGGGAGGAAAAAGTGCCTTGTGTAGTCTTGCAGGTGGCAGGTAGGGTGGCATTGTCCCCAGCTGCAGTACTGCCTATTGCAGAACTACCAGAATCTCACAGGTGGGTCTAATACAGGCACACCATAACACAATGCACTCCAGCAACCTACCAAATGTCAGAGATGTGAAAAATTGATGTAATTTCCATGCATCGGAATTAACTCTTACAAGTATCTCATAAAGCATGCAAAACAGGGAATTACCATTTTATTATGAAACAATCACTTCTCTTGCTGATCCTCAAGGGAGAGCAAAAAACCTCCAGAAAGACAGGCATAAGAAAGCTTCAACTATATGAGATACTAAAAATCCTAGACTAGAGAGTAATATTAGTCTTAAAGCACATTGTAATCTTCCTCCCTGCTCTTGTCAGCCCTTCCATTCACCACTGGTGATAAATACCCTGTCTCACTCTCTTTTCTATAGGAGATAATCTCTTTCTCACCTTTTCCCGCTATTATTCTCTGCTAGTCCTACCCCCTGCTTTATACAGCTACATTCTCCATTTGGTGGCTGAACTAACATTGTCTAGTTAAATTCAAAGCAGTTTTTCTCAGCTTATGTGACTTTGAAATTTTCGGTTTCTGGGTCTTTGAAACCCAAAGCTTGCCTATTATTTTCTATATTGACTAGTAGGTTCAGACCTTTTCCCACAGACCCTTACCACCCCACAGTCTTGAAGGCAATCTGTTAATTAATCTCCATCCAAATGGGTGATTGCTTCAGAAGGCACTAACCTTCGAGTGCCCCATCTCGAGGCTCCCGTTAATATTCAAAGTAAGAGCATTAATTGCTGAAAAACCCACAAAGGTCATTAAGCAAATCAGTTACTGGTACTAACTAATTGCACTGCATAGTTTCAAGGGTATGTGTGAGTGTGTGAGTGTGCGTGTGTGTGTGTGTGTGTGTGTGTATGTGTGTGTGCACTTCTTCCTCATGTATTTTTATAAAAAGTAATTTTAAAGGAAACATCCAAACATTCTGTTAATTTATTTGTGTCTTAATATAACATAGTAATTATTCTGCTTTCTGAAGGATTCCTCTTAGCTATGGCTGAGGTTTACTTGCTTAAAGCGGCATTTTTTCCTTTATGAAGGATCCTAGCTGCATGGATACTCTCTGCAGACTGTGTGACAAAGGTTCCCTTTTTTCAGGGATGAATATTTCTTTTCCTTCTTTTGCTTGACATTTTTACATCTTAATGAAACACAGTGTTTAAAACAAACTGATCTTATCTCCAGCACACCTCTCCCTGCTACTAATACTATAGATTAATTTTAGCATACACTATTAGAAGATATGCTCAGAGAACTTGTGTTCCTTAGGATCAGTGCCAGAAGGCAGAAAATAGGCCTCTGAGACATGTTTAACTTCACAGAATTTTCAATTTCACCAGCTTTGACGGCCTTTTATTTACATAATTTCACAAAGAAATCCGTCTCAGACTGACATTTTCTGGCTGGGAATATTGAAATGTTTCCTGTGTAGACTGACATTTTGAAAGCTGTGGAAGGGCTCATAAGTACCAGAAGAAATCAGACAGTATAGCAAGCTCAGGGAGGAACTCTCCAATACAGTCTGGTGATAAAACAAATTTAATTTTTAGCCCACACATCAAACTTCAGGTCACTGTTAGTGCTCAATCTATGACAAAGATAGTTTTCTCCTTCCTTTTCACTCTTCAGACTGGAGTGCAAAACAAAACCAAGAAGTGCCAAGAGCATAGGAGAAAGCACGGAAAATTGCACAATTGAAGAAGTGTTCAGATTGTAGCAAGAACACTGAGATGATAAAAACATGGAAAAATAAAAACTGAAGTTTAAGACGTTTTGTTGTAAATTATCTGGTATTTCTAAAAGATTCTGAAAAATTACTACAAAAAAAAATAGAGAGTGCAGCTCCCCAACACACCCTTTTAGGGATTTTTTAATGCTAAGTTAAAGTAAATCTCTGTGAGGGAAAGAGAGAAATTAGATCTGAATTAAGGTGCAGATTCACAGCGTGGAAGAGCTTGGCTGAAAAGAACAGTCACACTTTTAGGCAGAAACTGGAAACAACTGAACAGTAGACATAAATAGTCTCCTGTCAGGTAAGAAGATAGTGATTAATCATGTCCTTTGAAATATCTGAGCAAGAATGGATATTGTAAAAGGTTTGCTCAGTTATGTGAAAGAAACAGCGGAGCACAGAGTTGGCAATATTGCTGGAAGAAGCAGCATTTTGTTTGCTAATTGAGATATTTAGAAACTCTGGAAATGTCACAAGTGTGCAGAGGATGGCAAATCGGGCCATGTTAGCACTTCAGAACTAAACTGTGCTAACTTAAAATTCATTAACAGTCTACTTTCCCAAAAATAAATTTCTCAACTTTTAGCAATCATTAACATTAGTTATTCACAGCACTCACTCCTCAATAGTCATATCCTAAATTAGCTGTGAGTTGACAGCACCAGGGACTTACGTCTTACAGTTAGCCTTGATGACTAACTTAGTGCTCTTAGTTGGTCCTTGGTGGTCTGAGTTGGTGAAACATATCGCTGTGCCAGATGTCTCCAAGTGCTGTGCTGAACCACACATATGCTGTCACAGGTTTTTTCCTCTGCAGGCAAGCAAATGTTTGGCTTAGGAGTGCAAACAGCTATCTTCTTGCTAGTTACTCACTGTTATAAAGAAACAGTGGTTATTAGTGGAAGACAAAAGCTTCTTGATCTTGTTAGAGGCAGTATTTAAGAGTAAACATGTAAGAAAAGAGTTGCTCCTTGAGATACCACAAACTAGAGTTCAACTGAGATTTGTGAATGAGAAGATGATCTAAATGTCACTAGATTTCCTAGCACAAGTATTGTAGGTATATATGTAAAAGAGGGTACATCCAGAATGTGTCACACTGGAACCACTGATACTCTTTCTATCAGGCCAGTAACCTGAAAGTCTCAGGACAACTTTCACGGTTTTATCAAGGGCTGAAGTGAACAGACTACCAGGGTCAGTTGTTCTGTCAAGGAAAAGAATAAATGAAGCATGATATAGGTTTTTTTATTTTCAAAGATTCATTCTTGTGGTGATAAATGCTTCAGTGACTTTAACTTAAAAGATATAAATTATGCATATATTGATTGTAAAATAGCTGATGTAAGCAGGTTTTAGGCATTTGATTTGGCTGACCCACGTCAAGGTATATCTGAAATTGTGCTTGCTGCAAATGCCTGTAATTTCCTTTGATTCCCCTTTCTGGAAGCTATTACAGTCTTTGGAGCTCCTCATCTGACATTAGCTTTGACTTTTTTGCTTGAACAACTGGATTTGCAGAGCAAAGGGATATTTGTAATTATTTTTGTTTATTTGCTTGTTTGAACTGCTTTTTTCTCTTTTCTATATGTTGAAATATCAGTGCATTACAATAAGCTCATTTGTGCTTCTGTGACATTTTGGAGTAACTAGTGGGAAGGTTTCAAGCCCTCGCTCATGCTGAATAGTGCTAAAAGACAATAACTCTAGTTCAAAACTGGCAACTAGTGAAAGGGTATTTTGATAACTCACAGAAGTGCAGATCCTCATTATTTGTTTTGGACATTAATACATTTGGGGTTTTTTGAGAGAGATTAAGCTGATCTTATTGTAGGATTTATGTTTTGAAAATGTTCCTTCTCTTGTTTCTTTGAAGTTCTTTGCCTTTTCATTTCCTTAGGTGCCTGTTAGCATATATAACATGAGAAATAGAGAGGCATTCCTCATTTAAAAGCTCATTTGCAAATTGAGGAACCCTAATCTTTTCTCTGGACGTTCCTGGTAAGCCTTTCTACTCATCCCTCCAGTTCCACTATGTGCCTTTGTTTTGATCAGTCATAAGGTTTTCATGAGGTGTCTGCACTAAGGAGATATACTGAGGAAGAATGAATCTTTCTGCTTTATTCTCCATTCCTTGCCTAATAAGTCCTATCTTTGTTTTTACAGTTTTGATCATCATTTAGCTCACATTTCCAGTGAAAAAGACTCCTAGATCTTCCCCCAAAGTGGTAACATTTAATTTGCAACCAATTATTACGTATATTTATTTAGAGATTTTTTTCACTTCATTTTTCATCTTCTGCATTTTCAGCACTGAATTAATGTCATTTTATTGCCAGTCAGACAGAATTATAAGATCATCAAGCAAATCTTATAGACAGTTCAAATTTTTATTATCCTGAATTACTGTCTTTTATCAGAAAACTTTGTCATGACATTATTTCATTCTCTTTCTTCATAGTTCTTAAGGATATCTTTAACAATGTAGGCTGCAGAGCGAATCTCTTGGACATCCTGTTGGTATCTGCCCACAAAGATGAAAATTTGCAATAACTATATGTGTAACTTTTATCATCTGTTTTCCTACCAGTGAAAGAACCTTTGAGAGACAATTCCTTTCTTATGCCCATGTACCTTCTTAAAGACAATCTGGGGAAGAACTTTCTTGAAAATAGAAATTATACGCAGTTGCATACTCACCAAAGTAACCTTTTTCACACATTTATGGACTTCACAGAACTTTAACAGATTTGTGCACTCAACTCCCTGTCCCAAACCTTTTGTTGTCTCCTCTAAAGGATATAATAATTACCCATGTATACACATTCATATATTTTTTACTTATCCTGCTTTTTCGAACTTCAAGCTCAAAATATCCTGTCAGTCACAGGACACCTCCAAAAGTTCATTTTAAAGTCTGATGGTATGTTTGTCACCTTCCATCCTTTGGCACTGGTTACATATCACAGTTAGCATTTCAGCAATGTCACACTTCAATTACTTCAGAATAGTCTTATCTAATCATTTTTTTTCCCCAATTTTTGTTCTTCTTATACTTCAGCTTGAGACTACTCCTCATGCCCACAAAAAGTAAGACCTCCCCGCATTTCTGGGGAGCAAATAATGATATATTTATTTTGGTTTTCAATACTTCCTTCCTTCCTTCCTTCCTTCCTTCCTTCCTTCCTTCCTTCCTTCCTTCCTTCCTTCCTCTTGATCAACTCATAGTTCTTTAGTAATTTTCTTTTTTTAAATTTTTTAGCATCAGGTATAAAATCACAAAACAGTTATTTCACATTCAGCTTCATGAAATTGATGTTCCTTTGTGTTTCCTCCACTGCTGGCATTAATCAGCTTCCGTACTGCCTGCAAACATTTTGACTTACCATTTGGATTGTCTCAAAGGTAAGAACCTTGAAATACTCTGCAGTTCATTGCAATATTTTCAGATTCTTGTTGATTTCTTTGTTACATTAACATTGTGACTGCTAAGAATTTAATTTTAGTAAGCAGCTGCAGGTTTTAACAACACAGCTGTTAAGAATGGTAATGCTAGAAATTGGGGGTGAAAAGAAATGTTTTCCATATATTTAAATACAAAACAAAACTTATGTCAAAATGTAGCTGGTGTCTCCAAACCGCACCCCCAATTAATGTGTTAGTCATTGAAACTTTTAAGGCTATCTAAATTGTTAAAGCCAAAAATATATGGGAAACTGAACTCTTTCAAATCCTCTGTGTTTTCAGATTTATAGACCTTGTGTCAAATTATATTCTCCCTTCAAACAGTAGTCCTCGGTGGCATGAGCTGTTCTGTTTTTGTGGTGTTCAGATGAGAGGCAACGTCCATGTGACAGCACTTACAAATGCAAACCACGAATTTCAAGTCCACATGGCATTTCCAGAACTTAGGAACATGGTGTCTCAATATTCATTTTTCTTCTCAGACCAACAACATCAGAGAAAAATTTGAATTCTCCCCTAAGGACATGTGTGACTTTCCTTTCAGTAGAAAAGAAAGACTTAGAAACAAATCTGAAGCAAGCCATTGCTTATTTTTTGTCTGCTTTTCATCAAGATCTGATTCTGATTGATTGTAAAGCTCTCAGCACATATTTGACTTAAAATCCACTCTAGTAAGGAGATGTTAGTGATTTTTTTTATATTGTCTTCATGGTGTATTATTGTTTCAACTACTGCATTTTCTCCTCCTAATCTCATATAACCAAACCTCCTCCAAAGTCATGCATTCATTGCTTGAGTCCTGTAAACCAGTAATTTTGTACTTTGTGTTGATATGTTTAAAAGTAATGGTGGTGTTTAATGCTTGATTCATAGGGCTTGATTAGTATTTCCCAACTTACATCAAACCTCCTTTGTCTATTTTATATTCAAAATTGACTAAGTTACTGACTCAAGCCTTATCTGTAGGCGTTAGCTATTCCAGTGGAAACATTGTACTCTGAGAGAGGCCCATTAAAATGAGCATTGTGTTAGATGCTCCAGGTGGCAGCAAACTGGCAAAAGAAAGGATGGCAAGGTATATCAAGAAGGCAGAAAAGTGAAATTTTAGGAAATCAGTTGATAAGAGGCCCTGATTACTTTTCTAAAATATTTTTCTGATATTGTAACTCCAATTTTAAACTTTCTGTTCACAATGTAAATGGAAAATACTATTACACCATGAAAAATTCCCTGGATTGACTTTCTTTTTTGATTTAAAATTGGAGGGGATGGGGGCTGGGCAGTGTTACTATCTGGTATTTTTCACTAATTATATCTGCTTTCCATTTTTTGTTGAAAAAATTTTTCTTTTCTCAGATTGAAACAGGTGGGGTTTTCAAATCAAGGTGCTGTGTACAGATGTTTCTGAGCCGCACAGCTTGCATTCTCTTCCTTCTGTGAACTTGCCTGGACTAGTGAGGTGCAAACAATAACACAGGTAATGGCACAGCAGCAAGAATGTGGTCCACTAGGAGAGACCAGTCTAAGGGAACCAGAGAGAATGAGTTCTTTGAACTTTCTTTGAGCACTGCAGCAGGAAAAACTGATGGAACCTAATTTTAAGGTGCCTTGAAACAAATTATTTTGTTTGCCCAACAGAAACATTTAGACATGTTTTGGGCCAGCCTTGAAGCAACCTTGGAGTTATATTCTTTGATGTACATATTCGGTTATGTCCAGATGTTTTACCCTTGCAAGTGTTTCAATGACAAACGAAAAATGCTGTGGGGTGCTTTTTGGAATTACTTTTGATGGTTCTCTTGTGCTACACCTTTGATCACTTGACATAATTAACAAAATGCCTTATAGAGAGGCAGTAAACTTGTAGGAAGAAGTAAGAATGGAATATAAGTACAGATCTGCTTTGTTTAATGTATAGCCTTTACATGTATTATTTATTTATGATCAGCTGAATATCAGCATAACTCATATTCCAGTGAGCTGAGGGGGTGTGGAGCACTGTAAGTAAGTCCCAGGCAGGAGATGGCTGCTCTTCAGAGGTTCCCAGATGGTGTAGGATGGGATTGGATGAAGCTGAATTCCCAAGGGCTAATACCACCAGACCATAAAGGCTCACAATTTCTCACAGGGGCACATCCCATCCCAGGCTTCATGCTGCTTGTGAGAGGCACAGAAGGATCTCTTGAACTATTACTCTTTAGGTATTACTGTCTTTGGCGACAGGAATAATAGGAATTTTATTATTTGATTCACATATGAAGTCACACTCTGTGAAAGAGGTTTGCACAAGGAGGGCCAATCCTGTTCCAGGAAGGGCAGGAACTTTATGTGCTTGTTGCGGGAGTTGGTTTTGGACAGGTTCTGTTGGCTGAAAGGTGCTGCAAATGCGTATGTCATTTTCTTCTCACTAACTTCTGACAGATTTTTAATCCTGATAGTAATCACTTCCTTACCACATCTTGCTCCCTTTTCTTTTCTTTAAAACAAACACAGAAACAAACAAACAAAACCAAAAACACCCCCCCACCCCACCCCAAAAAAAACAAAACAAAAAACTGCAACCAAATGAAACATTGCATTCCTGTGTGTTAAACTCTGAACAAAATGGTAAATCTGTTAAATCCCTATGTCCCTTCCCTGTATACTGACAGTTCCCTATTTCTGTTTATTTTTACATTAATAGAAACTTACTGCTGCATTTTAATTTCCAGAATGATCACAAGACTCGATGTGCTTTTAGCTTCAAAGAGAGTCAGAGGAGAGTTTTTGCTGTCCAAAAACCTTGTACAGGACATAGGAGATATATATAGAATACAATGTACTATTTGCTGTGTTATCATAAACTCTATTAGTTTATGACATTTATTGCAGTGAAAATATTAATACTTCATTTTAAAAACATTTCTATATATTATATATATTTGAAATCATTTGAGTTCTGCACTTTGTAGAGGTACCTGGCCAGTGTCAGGGGAATGTATTGTCCATTTTACAGCTGGGGAAGGTGAGGAATGCTGGTGCAAACTCCAGCTGCAGAGCTGAAAGTAGAGAGGACTGGGACTATACACCTAGGAAGAGGAGTGCTCTGTATATCAGAAATGAAAGCCAGGCAAAGATCAGTTTGGACCCAGAAAATTTCTTTCTTTGTTAAATGGATACGAAGGTCCTAAAGCCTTTTTTCATTTTTGTTTGTGAATATAGAAAAGTGATAAGGTGCTACCCTTTGAAAGTTTTTATTTTAAAAAGAGATTTTCAAGGTTTGGTTCTTACAGCAGGTATTTTGAAGATTTATAAATTCACTGTGATCTTAATAGTGTCATAAATATAGAAGCAATAAAATATGCAAATAAATTACTTTTTAACCAATTGAACAGAGTACCCCCCATTTAAAAAGAATTTATGACTCATTTCAACTGTGAGTATGCAAATTAAATGGCTTGGGTTATGAAAAGATATGTGTAAGTGATTGCTTCGTGCCTTCTGCAAGCTGACAGCTTTAACATCTCTCGGCCATTGTAATTTTTCAAGCTAATATTATGAGGATGAAATGCATAGCAAACTGACAGCAAGTTTTTGTTTTGTTAGAGTTCATTTTTTTGTAAGCAATGCTAATATTCCTCCTTGACTTCCATTTAAAACCAGGAATTTTCTGTAGCAGATTTAGTGTGACAGTTGAGGAAGGAAAGTAGCAGAAATTATAAATTCAAACTGGGCTCAACATGCACTCAATTTAAAATGACAGCCAAGAGCGTAAGCGCTTCCCACAGCGCACGTGGATCATAAATCTTTAGTTGTCAAAATTAAACCATGCCCAGCTTACATGTTCTCCCACGAGAAGAAAGGACCTGAGAAGTAATACTACAGACTTCAGTTCAGAACAGCTTCTTTTAAGAGCAGAAGTGTATCATAGGTAAGGTCCCTTTGGGGAATTTACAGTTGAGATGGTGTCCATTCTAAAGTAAGGCAGGTCCCCACCATTCAAGCAAGAAGAGCTATGCTGTGCTACCATGACTCGGTCCTTAATTTAATATTTGTCTTGTTGGTTTTTTTTCTTGTCTCTCTCTTTTATTATCAAGAACAGTGAATCTTTTGAAATCAATCAACAGACACTAAACTAATCTACCAAGAAAACAGCCTGCAAATTTAACCTGTCTTCTTCATGAAAGAGCTGAAATGGGAATTTTTAGAAGCAGATTCCTAACTCTGAATTTTCTTCATGTACTCTGATCGAGCCTCTTGTGCAAGCTTTGCAGGTTTTGAACAATATGTATAAAAATAGTTTCCTATCTTGCTTTTGGATTCTTGATAGTACACCCAACCTCTGCACACAACTTGTTCTCTCAACCCTCCCTGTCACATGCAATTCCTCTGCACCTCTGACTAACTCAGCTTTTCCTGCTGACAGGGTTGGCTGAAAAGACCCATACACCTACTCTCACACTCCCATCCATACTTAGGCCTGGCAAGAAATGTGACGTTCTCCAAGAACCATAAGGAAATGCTGAAACTTGCCTGAGAATGAGATTGTTGCCTTATGGCTTCAGTCAGAACATTTTTTGAGGAGGTGTGGATTGCAAAGGGGGGCTGTGAGCAATGTCAAAGCTAGACGTAGAAATAAAATGGGAGGTAAAAGTCATGCTATACTAATCAGCAATCCATTCAGCTTCACGAAACATCAAGAAGCTAAGTCAAGCATATTGCCTCAGAGCCAGAAGGGGATAGTTAATAAAACAGTTCCCAGAGCTGCAAGTGTCTGTGTCTGATTCAGATTGTGAAGCCACAGATTTCTTCTTTAAAATACTTACTGTTTATTTTGCTCAATGGCTCTGACAATCCCAAAGGCCTCTTAAAACTAAAGAACTGGAAGAGAAACTAGTTACTCAATGAAGAGACCCTGTTCATGCTGGGTTGTGACTTACATCCCCAGCAAATAAAACACCATTCTTCCTAGAGTATTCAGGCCCCTGCTTAGTGCAGACAAGGGCAGCAGCACACAGAGGTGATGAGTGCCAGCTGTAATTGTGTTTTGCATAAAGCAAATTTTATATCTGGAGCATAAAAACCCTTCCAGTGCAAAATGTATTTTCCTGCAAAGCAGAAAGGAATAGATGTATTTAAATAGGGAGGAAGAAGAATGTGAAGAGAAAACTTAGATTTATTTCACTTAGGGTACAGCAAAACTCCACTGTTAAGTGTAGAATTCTGTGAGCTTGTACTAAGTGTCTTAGTCAACTTCCTTTAGCAGAAAAGGCCTATGAAGGACTTTAATTTCCTCTCTCTATATATTAATTCCTTTAAATCAGGTAATGGCTTTGTGCTTGAAAAAAGACGTGTGCAGCTTATTCCTGAGTTATCAATAGTAATAATCTTTTTAACAGATGGGAAGTTTTAGTGAGTCCTGAAATAATTACAGGATAAAACAATTCTGTACAAGTGTTTGATTAATTATGTAGCTCTGACTAAAATAAAAAACCAAACCAAAACAAAACAAGAAAAATGTTTTGTTTCATGATGAGTTTCAGTTGAAAAGGGAAAGAGAATACATTTGCTGAAATTTCAAATGCTGAAAACCCAAATGTTTGGTCACTGGGACAAAACATAATCATCTTACTACTTAAGTATTTACATGGATGGTTTTCTCCTGTTCCTAAATAAAACTACTCCATGATGTTCACAGTATATCTAAAAATCTGTAAATATATAGCTTTGGCTATTTAAGTTCAGATGCACGTTGTAGAACATTAGTGCTATTGTGTAGCAATATCCTTGAGAACAAGGATTAGGATGTTTATGTTCTCACCTTCAATCTCCTACTTCACACCTGGGGGTTGCAGTGAATGCAAACTGCCTCCTTTGTGGATATGAGAAGTTAATCCCGCACTTTTGGCTATTCATACATGTGATAGATATTTTCTAAAACTGCTGTTAAAAATATCTATGCAAGGCTCCAGGGGATGAAGGCATTGCACGTGCAGAGTTCTCCTAGTTTGTAGGCATTATATCGTAACAGTGACTCAGTTCCCTAAGACACATTGTGCAGTAAAGCTCATCAAAGTTGAATCTGGAGACAAAATGTGACGCTAACACTTAGGCCACACTTCCACTGATTTCAAGAGGCAATCTGGCTGTTGGAACTTGACTTCTAAACTTGCCTTTCCTTTTGTCCTTACCAATAATGATAGCACCCTTTTGTTACATTAAATTGCAGATATAAATAATATCAATTAGCTCTCTGACTGCTTGACTGTGCCACCCAATCAGGATAATGTCTCTCTACTGGTGTTAATGTCTATAATTAATAATGTGTGATTTCTTGACCACAAAACAATATACTTTTAAGAATTTCTTTGAGTGACTGTTCTGAATTACTTGCATGGCATTCTTTATCACTATTTTTCTCTCCAAATCTTCATGCTACTTCTCTTTCATCAGGAGCATGAGTGAATTAATTTTTCTCTTTCTCAAGTGGTATTTAACACAGAAAGAATGCAAAATTAAATTTTGAGACTACTCTAAAACACTTGCCTATTCTCTTTTCCTTTTTTTTTTCTTTTGTATTTCTGCAGATATGTTCAGTCTTATGTTGGTCTTTTTTTTTTTGTTAAAATATCGTTTCCAGGGCAAAGGAACAGATACTGAATTCCTTACCTGTACTAAGCTATTAGCTTCCAGGATAAAGATAAGTGTTGAATTACAATAGTATAAGAAGAGCAGAATAATTAAATGAGAATAATACATTAATACTTTTATGTTTATCCTCCAGACCATGCAGGACAATTATGTTTCCTAAATCATAGGGACCATGGCCATACTATTAAAGGAATAATTCTTCTCCATTTGCTCCACCATCTATTTGCAGCTATAATAATTTGTACAGGGTACATAGAGGACTTTATTACACCTGCAGGACTATTTTCATCCCAGGCCATTTGAATTGTGGCACTAGTAATGCAAAAAACTTAACCTTCTGTTGCTTAATGAGCATCTGTACTTTCGAGAGACACTGAAACAATAACATTTCTGCTTTTGTTGCTGCCTTTTGACATTTCATCCCAATGACATCAAGGTTAAAACATGTGGATATTACTACTTTAGTATGCATGTTTTCTACATTGAATAGTCTCAGAGAAAGTACATGGGTTTGGTAAACATTTAACAATTACATGAAATATTTCTTGTATAAAAATAAATAAAGAGAACGGGGGAATAGATGATGGCTTGTAACAGTAAAAACACTGCAGAGCCTCAGAGGTCCTACTGTGTTTTTCATGTGTAAAAGTAATGACAAACGGGGCCTGTTCCTTAGTTCTGCCCTTAAATGATACTAAACAGTGTGAGGGACTGAGCTGGAGAACACAACAGTACTGCTCCCCACCTGTAGTAAGAGGAGAGTTACACTTCCTCTTCCATGCTGATCTGTAAGTGGGGTCCCCAAAGCAGCCTGGGTAGAGGATGCTGTTGCCACACTATTTCAAGAGTTACAGAGCTTAAAGGAAATTGTCCTAATTTTAATGTCATTGTCTGCCAGCAAAGGAGTTGAGCCTTACTGACCTAGTACTTCTTTAATAAGGCCATTTCCAATATCTCGGATAGCACATGCCGAGATTTAGTAGGGCCTATTTTTACCTGGGGCTGAGACTTGCGAACTGAACACAGGCATGGATGCAGCTGATGGACATAAATAATTTTAAAATGTTACCACTGTAGCTCAGAAGGGTTTAATTCTGTTTGTATCTTATCTACACCAAAGTATTATTGAGACTGATTCTTTCAGCTCATCTCCAGCTCTGTTTTTTTCTTAATAGCTCTCAGAAGAAGAGGAAAAAAATAATGTGATGAGAAGAAACATTTTCTCGGTGGGAAGCACATGAAGTAAGAAACACATCAATCATTACCACTTTCTCTTCTTTACCTGGGAGTTATTTCTTCGCTTGTTCATACTTAAAAAGTTGAATGTTGCTGCAGGCGATAGGCAATGCGAGCCCTGATTGTGATGCTCCACCCATTGACTGTACAGCAACAAACCAAAAGAAAGTCCTTCATCTTGTTCTTTGCTACTCTCATGCTATGGCACATTGTCACCCCCTTTGTAAACCATGAAAGAGATCATGGAAGGAGAGTAAGGAGAGTCTTGAAAGAATCTCTTCTTGCTTTCTTGTATATCAAAGGATATACAATTTTTCTTCGAAATAAAGAAATGTAACTGCAGCTCTAATACTTCTTTCCTCCCTCAGGAGGGGAAGAAGTAGAAACTAAAGCTTTAGATATTTTGACTGCAGTTAAAAACAGCCTCAGTGTAATTGGTCCAAACTATCGTTGCAAGAAATCACACACATTAGTTAAATAACATCCTAAATTTAAATATGCCTAAACTGCCTAATCTTAAATATGTGTGCTACTGCCAGGACCCTTCAGATCATGCTGATGAGATCTTTCTGGGGTCAGGAGCAATGTGAGCCAAGCCTCCACCATGTATAAAAGAAGCCCTTAGGGAGTGCTGGTGAGCAGTAGTGCTGCCAACAAGGGCATGGTGTGGCAGCTTGGGCAGCAGCTCACATGGAAGAATGTGCAGGAAGGATGCTGAAGCCCTGCCAGCTCAGCCAGAGAGCAGTGGCATCCTCCCCACAGAAAGCCACAGCCTCTCTGAGCTCTGCACACTCCCTGACTGACACACCTGCCCAGGGAGAGCTCCAGGGAGAGCTTGCTGACACTCAGGTGTCAGCTGCAGGGCGTGCTTAAGGGATCAGGAGCACAAGCAATGTTCTCCTCTATCCTTCCTGTTTCAGGGAATGATGAAAGAAGAAACAGGAAGAGACAGCAGATCAATACCTGACTTTCAGCCTGCTGTCACTGGCAGAATTTAGGGAGTTTTTTTGGCTGTGGGTCAGTTTACAGGACACAAGGGCTGCTGGATCAGATCGGTACACCTGTCTCAAAGGTGGTCTAAAGCTGCAGTGCAGTGCCTGAGGCCCCATGCGCTCCAGCCTCATTTCACAACACTAAGGTATGTAGAGCAGGGACCATCCATTCCTTTGTGCTTGCACAGCTCCATGGTTGGACCCTGAGGTGCTACAGTGGGCAAGGTTAACAGGTGGACTGTGGCAAGTTTGAAAGCAAACCAGTGAGAGGCTCCAAGTCAGAAATACAATTTAATAGGAAAAATAAAATAAATGCAATAGTACAGAAAAAACCGCTGGCAGAGTCAGAATACAACCTTACACCCTGTCAGTCAGGGTGTTGGTAGCAGTCCGATTAAACGGTGCCTGCAGTCTCCTGGACTGACGGTTCTGTTGAAGCAGTGATCCTGTCGAAGGGTCTGGTCTTCCTCTGGGAATCCAGTGGAAAAAGGCTCCTTGTGGTGTTTGAAATCTCAGATTATATACAGGATGGAATGCGTGGTTCCTCCCTCTGGGCGGAGCATCTCACAATGAGATGATGTAATTTTATCAGTCATGTGGTGAGACTAGATGGCCCATTAACAGAAGATATTCCCCTGGAGGGAGGATGGGTCATGGGAGAGATAAAGAACACTGCCCCACCTGGTTTCGACAGCTGGCCCATTAACAGAACATATCCCTGGAGTTTATCAGGGATGACTCATGCAGGAAGTGGGGAACACTGCCCCACTGGTTTTTAACAGCTTATGAAGGTGGTGATAGACTACATACTTTCAGGCACATCTTACATTGTAACCTAGGAAACAAGTGTATTTCTTTCTTGCCTATAAAATATTCCATACTGATAAACCTTGAAGTCATCAGATAATGGAACCAGGAAAAATATATGTCTCCTCGTAATTCTCCTCTCTTTGTGGGATGTCCTGGTGTAGCTGTAGGATATTACAAATTTGGGATCACAATTTTGTAGCATAAGAAAAATAACTCTCCAAATACTCTTTGGGTAGGTGGAAGTGGAGAAGAAGGCATTGATCAGCTCACTGCCATTGTATCAATCTTTTTTGATCCCATGTTAAAACACTGCATCTGAAATGAAATGAAAAGCCTATGGAGACTATTCCTAACAAACCACAAATTTAAAGATTACCTTTATTGTGTCTTTAATCTTTAAAGTGCGAAGGGATACGGTGTTTTTCAGATTCTTTTAAGGTATGCTGGTCTAATATATATGCAAAATGTACTGTTTAAGAGATGATTTTTGTTCCGTATTTCATCCCTTATGTTTCTGTCACAGCCATTGATATGAGTTGGTTTACTGTGCTTATAAGTCAGAACTAGTTTAGAGAATTAAAAATATATACAGTTTAGCGAATTATGAATATGTACAGTTATGGCAAGATAGGATTTACCTGATGTATGTTATCCTGTTTGTCCACTGAGTGTACATTCCTGCTGCCAGAAGGGAGAGCTGCAATATGAAAAAAGTACCCTCTGTAAATATCCACGTCATGTTTATGTTTTTGATTTTTGGTGTTCTCCAGCTAGGAAGTTGTGAAATACTTGGCATACAATACCATTTTTATTTCCTATAAAATATGTAAGGGATTTTACTGGAAAAGTGAGCTGACCCCAGTGCAGTAAATTTGATTGCACAACTGCTAATATATTCTCTATTACTTTGGTCTTGGGTGTCTACTGAGCAGAGGTTTTTAAAAACATTGACCATGCAGAAGGCTTGATACGTTTTTAGTGTGTATGACTGGAAAAAGCATATGGCCAACAAGCTAATTTCCTTAGATCAACTCAGAACTGACTGTCAATTGCACTAAACTAGTGCTTCCTTCCTACTGATTAACAGGAGTTCTTGTCTGGTACCTGGTACCATATATTCTTTGTATATCTTATATTCATATTTTACTCACTATATCCTATAACTCCCAAACTAGTATGTCCCTCAAAATAAGGCTTTTTCAAACTCACCTGAAGTTTCCTACTACCCCTTTGCCAAGGGTCAGCTGATGACCTCTGTATGATATCTGCCAGGAATGTGACAGCAATGAAGCCTGCAGTCAGTCTTAATGGTTCTTTGGCTTAAGGGTCCCCACAGAAAACTGAGCGACTCTCAGTAGTGAAGGAGCCTTTTTCAGCTTCAAGCAATGAGTTAAGCAAATGGTTTTAAATTAACAGAGCTTTTGCAGAGTTGTGCAGGACAGTAACCCCTCCTTCAGTGGAGCTGTCTGAGAGCAGAGAGCAGAGCATCCACTTCCCAGATCACTTCAGTAGCAGGAACAGGATGGGCTTATGCCATGAGTGGCTACCAAAAAGAGTTCACTACTGTCTCTGAAACGTTGTGCTTATAAAGTTAAGTAAAGCAGTGCCAGAGGTGGCCTTCAATGAAGTGGCATAGACTGACTGCATCTACACTCCACTGTAGTGGTTCTGAGTCTCTTCTTTGCCTCTGTGTGATGGTCCTGTGGCACTATGATCCTGTGATGCACTGCTTGATGTCTGTGTATATATTTTAGGGGGTTTTGTAATTCAAGGTCTTTGAAATAATGTTGCAGCTATGTTCAGCCTGTCAAACTGGTTTATGGTGATTGTTTTCATAGCGTGAAACTGGAGGTATTTGAATTGTGCTGGAGAACTGTGGAGGGATGCAAATCTATCTTGTCTATACTGCATTTGCAATGCTCTCTGGCATACACTGGCCCTTCAACTGGACCCAGGGATTGCCTTAGAGTGTGCTAGTTTTAGTATCAGCTATTCCTCTGAGTGTCACCCAATGCTAAGGCAACAGTGTGCACTCAGTTAAGCAGTAGGGATGAAGAAAGATGTTTCTCCCACACTCTATTTTATTTAGCTGTATAGTCAGATGAGTCCAACTGCTGAGTTATCCCTGGAGTAGTCTGCTTCCAGATCCACCCAAACCTGCCTTAGCATCACTAGGATCAGTTTTTTCTACAGAGGTCACACTGGGATTCCTGTGCTCAGCTGCTAATGGCTGTGGTGCACCAGGTCCTGCTGACACTGTACAGCTCTGTTTGCCACTGGCTTGCTGATATTCTGTAGCTGCTTTAGGTGGTTCTTAATTTTTGTTCCAGTTTGGTGATACAAGCGGTCCACACAAACCACACTTCACAGAAGTAAGATATATTTGGCATAATTTCCTTCTTCTCAAATAGCCTGTTTCGCCAGAGTGGGGTCATCCTAGTGAGGCAGATTCAAATATTTACTTAATGCATAAAGATGTCCTTGCTGTTTGTGTCAATTCAGTTTTATTTCTATCTTAAACAGAGTTTTCAATAGTAATGCACCAGAATGCTACAAAACCCATGAGAGTATCCTTAGCTTGAGTCAGCTCCTGTGCTCTTCAGCAGATATCTTAAGAGTTTTATTCACCTTCACCCCATCTTCCTAAAAGGAGTTTCTTCTTTCTGCCCTTCTTCCTTGTCTGCATGCCTCCAGTTTTGTATACCATACCAACAATTCTTTAAAAAATGCACACCTCAGATTTCCTATGAACATAAATTTCCTCTGAGATTAACATATTTTTGAACAAGGCATCAATTCCTCTGAAGACTTTATGAATTCTTGTTGCCTTTTCAAATTAAATGAAAATATTTGCAACATTTTTTATAATGGAAAGGTGGCATGTTCCTGTTTCATCCTGATTCAAATATTTGCTGTACTGTGATCAGGCCTCCTGGCTCCATGAGGTTTGCTGGGTATTCTATACAAGTTCTGCTGACAGGTTTTCTTGTACAGCATATGACTTCTGTGGGAGTTCTTGTGAAATTTGCATTGCTCAAACAAAAGAATTTTCATTATCTGCACCCTTAGAATGCCTGCCTAAATTAGCATGGCATCCAAAAAACTAAGCTTGCCAGCTTCTGCTATTCACATTTTTGTTTTCCAATAGGTATGGAGATTTTTGTCCCTAGCTCTCAATTTTTTAAGAAGTTGGGAACAAAAGAGAGAAAATAGAGGGAATTCCCCTATGAGTACATGTAATTTTCCAGATAATAACAGAGGCTTGACATTTTTCATAATCACTGTACCTTGCACAGACATTAAAACTTTGAATGGCTCCATGCAGTGCAAAAATTATACCCCAGTCTTGCTCCTATGTTCCAAATTTCAGTTAAACCCTTTTATATGGAGCCCATGCAACCTTATCATCAGAGCTGAAAAGGCAAACTCTTCATAACATATGATTTAAAAGAATATTAGAATTTAATTTTCATTGATTCAGAACTCCTTTGTAAATTACTGGTTTAGGGTAAAAACCAGATTTTCCATTAAATCTGGATTTGTGCAAAATCAAGATCAAAAAGGATGTGATTAAATGCTTTAGAATTTCACATAATTTAGGAATATTTTAGCAGAATCTCTATGAACGGTGACCTTCTATTATTCTGTATTTCAGGCTCAGAGAGCCCTTCTATTCATGTGTTGACTACTAGAAGAATTATTTATTGTGAGTTTTTCATATTGTAAGTGTTATATCTTTGCTATGTTCTTTCTAGCTACTGCAGGTTCTTTTGGTGGGGATTTTGGTGTTAGTTGTGAGGGGAAGGGATGATTTATTTTTCCAGATGAGCTTCTAAAAGACGTCTGTTGTATTACAACTGATAACTGTAATAATTAGAAAAATGGATGGAGAAATTAATAAGAGTTGTCATTGTCTTAAAGAATAAGAATGTTACTAAAACATGCACACTTAAAAGGATGAAGGCAGCCTTCTAGGAGGTTTACTTTCAGGAAACAAGAGATTCAAGTAAATAAATTAGTTTTCATTCTTAGTGGGCATATTTCTTCTCGTCATTGTCATGGTAAAGGCAACATGAAGCCAGCAGAGATCTGAGAACTGGTAAAGCCAGGAAAATGCTTTTCAGGGATTTTTGAGTCAGAGGCTTGAGGGTAGCCAAAACCAGATGCCAACTTTATTAGGCAAATTATAATTAGACTTGTGTGAGTGCTTGAGGCATGCCTATTTGATCCCATGCCTTTTCCCTGTATCTGTATGAAAGAGGATCACTGTCTGTCCCAGCACCCTGGAGCAACAGTGAGAAAGAGATCATGGCTAGCAATTCTGCTTGTCCTAACAGAGGAAGGGTGGGCTACAACTCTGTCTTACATAAGATCAGCTGTGAGATTCAAGCTGTCAGACAGTCTTGTCATCCAAAATATGTCAAAGTTGCCACTTTCACATCAACTTTTCCAGTGAGTCAGAGCTTATCTGACATCCCCCAGTGACGGTCAGAGTCTGACTTAGAGCAGACTGTGTGTTAAAGTCACCATAAAATCCCATGCAAGTATTTCAGCAGCCATAGTGCCACAGCTTACAGAACAAGCTTTGAATAAGGATTTTTTTTTTTCAAACTTATATTAATGCCCATGAAACAAGGTCAACAGAAATCATTGCATTTCTGGAAAGAGCACTGCTCATTACCACTAATCACAAAAATGAATCATCTGCAAGCTGCTTGCACTTACAACTGCCTTGCTTAGCTTATTGGATGGCACAGTGCCTGCTCATGTGTTGTTTAGACGTAGTATAGGGAATAGGTGTCAGAAAAAATGATTTTACCAGGACAATTTAAATAGAACAACAACTGTTATCTTGTTAGCAATAATTTCCCTTTTGGTGACTGAACAAGAAAGAATTATTCTCCCATGAAGCTTTCCAGCCCGCTGGCACCTGCTCCCTGCTTCAGCATCATGAAGTTTAGTCAGTCAGGCTACTGGACTGCTATCTCTGAGATGGGGCTCATTCTTGCCAGGGATACCAGAACATCAAGAACATGTTTTCATCTTACTCAAATTGTAATTCTTGCTTTGATATCAAAGGCTAGGAAAGTACAGAAGAGGAAATGTTTCCTAGCCAGCAGTTCGGGGTTTTTTCCTCTTCTGTCTCCTGCTGGAGCTAATTCTCTTCAAAGTACTTCATCTTTTCAGCTGGACAAAATGTTCTGAACTTTTTGTATTAAAGTTTTTGGATCTTCTGTAAGACCCATCTAGAAGTGGATTTGTGAAAAAAGCCTAAGCATATCTATTGCATCTGTTTTTAAGTGCTCTGAATCAGTTATGAATCAGTTATTATCAGTTATCACTGATTGTCTCCTTCCAAAGGGGTCAAAAAATTTCAGGAATTTGAGTTTAATTAGCCCTTTCTGTCTGGTTTTTTTTTTCTTTCCAAATAAATCAGAGCTGTAAACATGAAAATAAACAATTCTTGCTCAGTTTCTCATCATAGTGTAACACAGTCCAAACCACTTCTCAACTCCCACTCAACATTCAGAAAACAGAGCATCTCACACAGAGCACCTGCCATCTTGCAGAATAGTGCCATATGTGATTATCTACAAGATTTATGTAGAGATATAATACCAAACTTAAGACAGAGAGGAATGTGTCCTCTTACTGGGGACTCTGGTTAGATACTGAACAAAAATTATGCAGGTGTCTACGTGATCCTTTTTTTTTGCCTTGCCTCTTATTTTAAGCATTGAAAAAGCATAAGTAAGATCTGTCAGAAAAAGTAAGACTACAGTTACGTTAAAAATACTTCCACAGGTATATGAATTATTGCAGTGTATTGCCATTGCTTTGGTTTTGGTTTCATAATCCAGTCATATGTCTTGAAAATGTCATTTGTTTAGTCATTTTAAGCATGTTCTGATTTCAAAACCAAAATGTGGATTTTTATTTTCTGTATCTCAGAAAATATGTTAAAAATATTTTGGCAAATTAGTTTCCATTTCAGTTAGCAAATTTGTCCATAGAGTACTCAGGCATCCAAGTTTATGATCAAAGCCTATCTAATCAAGTTTTGCAAACTTTTAAAGAAGATCCAGAGAGAGGGCTGTATGTATTTGTTTCATAAATTGCAGGAGTAAATGTTCTAAACTATGTGTATTTGAAGAGCTGACTGAAATACAGGAAAATTCATGACATTTTCCTATGAATCATTTAATTTGTTGTCGTTATGTTGGAGGAAAAAAAAAACCCTACTAGGTTTTTTTAACAGTAGCTGCCACCAAAACTGACTTCTAAGGAGAATTCATTAAAGTTTCTCCTCACATTTATTCTAAAGAAAGTTAAGGAAATAATGATGCTATACTTAGTGGGGATAATAATAATGAATAGTACTATTCATAATAATCTTCATATCTATCGTGCATTAGCATATGAACAATAGACATCTAGTATTTTCGGCTACTTTCTTTATTCTGTCTCTCCTCTGTGTGTGTTGAGTTTTTACATCTCAGATGACTATGATGACTAACTAAATACTGGTATAACTAATATGAAATATTTTAGAGTTCTGGAAGTCGGATGTGTCATCCAACTGACCAACTAGAGAATTCCTTGGAGTGTGGTTGTATAACAACCACAGAAGACTAATTAATTAAAATAATTTAAAAGTAGAAGATAGGTACAGCCTTTGCTGTTGTCCCAAAGCTGCAGTAATTTATCAACTAGAAACAGTGTTAACAGGGACCTGACTTAATTGATTGAAATGAAAAAGACTTCATATGCATCTTGAAATTTTAGCATAATTCTCTAGTGCTATTCATCTTGGTGACAGAGAAGAACTTCCTTGATGTTCTGCTGCTAATAAATACTATTTAATTCATCTAAAGTTATTGCTGGTAGAATGCTCTGTTTCTAAATTTAAAGAGCTTAAGCAGATGTCCCAAGCACGAAGGAAGACCTGCTCAAATATTCTCAAATAAGAAGTTCCAAATGTACAGCTACACAGATTCCATAGCTCAGGGAGAGGAAAATAGTTCAAATGAGTCTTTGAAAGTATGGAAAAGTAACATGGCTCCTAACCTGCAGACAGAAAAATGTTTTTGTGTTTGATGAAAATTTTAATGATATTTGCGTTAACACTTCTTTCACCCTGCTTGAGACTTGTCCAGGCTTGACTCCCATAAGCATGCAAGAGCACAGGGCTTGTAAGAGAGAGCGAATTAACAAAATGGAAATCTGTAAACGACATCAGTGCCAAACTGAACTGGTAGGTGGCAATATGAATCCAGTCTTGCGTATTACAGAGGAGGTGAGAAAGGCAGCACAGTTTCTTTAATCTCACGCTTTCTCTTCCTGCTCGTAGGAAGATCCCAAGTGGTTTTCTCACAAAAAGACATCCAACTGTTTCCAACTGGTTTCTATTTTTTTTCTAGGGAATGAGGCAAGTGGGAGGAAAGAATATAGCATTGTTCTGCATAGACTGTAATTTTTTTCAGAAAAACTGTTTTACCTCATAAAACAGTGTCTTCCAGTCTAAAACATTTTGTGGAAATATACCAGTCTAGATCCAGGGGTCCACAGGAAGGAAATAAATTTTCAGAGGAAGTGAATTATCATCCCAAGAGATAAGGGGAAAGTTCCAAAGGGAAATTTATATGCTGCAATGCTCAGTGTTACAGCTGTTGGTGGCCTGGTGTCAGTCCCAGGTGTAGAGCAGCTTCAGGAGTGGCATTTGCACCGCTGGCTCAGGCACATATGCTTTCCTTGTACTGAATGTACTGAACACAGGGAGGTGGGGATGCTGAGGAGGTGGGAGTAAGCCACTAAAGTTACTGGGAAGGCATGTTTTCAAAAGGCATGTAATTTAGGACAAAGGTGAAGCTTCTCACCTGTATTTCCCTAATGTCAAAATGTTCAAAATATTATTTTTATTTACCAATTTCACCTCCATGAGGATACAAGAAGAATTGACTTCCTGAGTTAGACTTTATGTAACATGAAACAATTTTAAACAGATGATCTTCAGCAATAAAAAACTACATCTGTATGTTGCATAATCTCTGGGTGGCCATCAGGTACCCACTTATCCACTCTATCACTTCTCTTCCTCAACTGGAGGAGGAAGAAAATATTATGAGAGCATCATGGCCTGGGCCATGTAAACCCAATACAGTCTGCCACGCCAAAACTAAAGGAGGAAAGAGACGGGCAGGGTAAAAAAAAAAGGAACAAAATGAAACTAACAAACAGAACACTAAACAAATAACAAAAGCAAAGAAGCAAAAAACTACAAACAATGTATCAAATCTGGGGAGGACAACAACCATTCATTTGACCATCTGCTCTGACTGGTGAAAGGCTGAGGGCCTCGAAAGGATGAGTGGCTGAAGCTCTGCCTTCCAGCATAAATTCTCTTGTGTTCCTTCAATCCACTCCACCAGTTTCTTGTATTCCACTCTGCTGGCATGGTTGAGGAATGGAAAGGAGGAGGTGAGTCATCAGTGACATGCATAGAAAGTGTGCAGTGCGGAGTGGCTATGCCACAGAGTAAATACACTCCCCTGTGCTCCCCTCACACCAGTGCCCCAGCTGCCCACAGCACCCCAGATCACCTCCCCAGCTCTGCACTGCTGCCTTAGACAGCTCAGGGAATGACCTATCTCTCATGTTGGTTTGGAGTTAGGTGATGACTGAGGGCACATTCATGAGGACCAGGATGGTTGGACACACAGGACTGCCCGGTGAAGCAGACGCATCCACTGACAACACCTGTCTGAAAATTAATGAGCCAGGTTTGGATGGGGCTTTGAGCAAACTGGTCTAGAGGAAGGTGTCCCTGCCCATGTCAAGGAGTTTGGAACAAGGTGATCTATAAGATCCCTTTAAACCCAAACTGTTCTTTGATTCTATGATCCTATAAGCAGTTCTCACTCTGAAGGTGTCTGTATCAATCAGATCCTGAGCTCTGAGGTGAGGGAAGGAGTGAATGTGTGTTAGGAACTTATTTTCATTTCAGTCAGCAGCTTCTGCATCAGCAGTTTGGCATTAGAAATCCAGGTTTAATTGGCGAATAACCTGCCAATCACATTTAAAAAATGCACAGGAGGTACTTTTAAATTTTTGCATTCCTGAAACATTTGTGATCTTTTTCACGTATCTTTTAGCCTATCTCTCTCTTATTACTTGAATAAGAGAAGTGGGAGGATGAAAAAGAGAACAGCAAGGGCTTGAGAATCTTGTTATAAATATACAGAACATCATCTGTAGGTGGTGATATAAAAAATTAGAAGAAATGTTCCTCTCTGTTACTGTATATAGATATGCCCGGTCAAAGTCTGCCACTACAAACACCAGGAATATAGCCACGTTGCTGAACGTCATTATCCTGCTTTCTCCAGTAGCTTCCTTCGTAAGTCTGACGTTGAAGTCCTTAAGTCTTTCTGAATGTTTTTGGCTGTCTCAGGAATTAATTTATCAATCACTGGCTTTTGCAATCACATGCTCATTCCAGCTAAAATTGCACTGGAAAGTTGTTGTCTGAGTTACTTAATCTGTACTTTAACTCCTCTCTCTTGGAGTCAGTGGGATGTCAATCTGAATTGTGATCTGGTGTTTGCTTTAAATGCAGCCACCTGGATGATTTTGGTCTTATTCTTTCCCCCGGCTTTTCAGACCACTGCAAAATTTTCTCATCCTATTTCTAATTTTTGGGAATTTTTGTCCTGCTTTTTTTGGTTTGTTTTGTTTTTTTTTTTTTCACCTCATCAGTTTGGTGACATTCTAATTTCAGAAATAAGTTAGAAGTAAGAACTTAACCCTTTAAACAGCATTTCATCAGGTAAGTATCTGAAAAAATTTACTAAAGCCTGCTACCAGTGCTGAAATATTCATCTATCGTTTCATATAAAAGAAACCTTTTTCTATCACTTTAAGATTATCTAAGAGAAAATAGGACTGCCTGGAAAGACATTTTTGCAATGAGGTATTGATTTTGAGGAAGTTTTTGCAATAGAAATGTTTATGAGATCCAAAGCAGTCTGGTGACTTCTGATGGCAGATTAGAATAGAGATTGGAAATGAAAACCTGGTATTGATCTAAAAAAGATGTCTTCAGAAGGGTGCCATTTTTGAAACCAAAAAGATAGTGTATTGTTCCAATGCAAAACACTAACCCATTTCCAAACCTTAAGATCTCACAAAATTGCCAGATTATTAGTTGCTAATGAGTTACATGTCAAGAGGGACTCGTGGTTATGAAGATTAGATGGTTTTTTGCTCATTTTTTTCCTAACAGAATGTTCTCTCTGAAGAGGGGAATCCCTGAATGGCAAGAAGCAATGGTGTCATCTCTGTCACAGTGTTTACAGAAAATGGCTGGTGATGCGTAGTCCTTGTTCACAAGGCAATGGCACTTTGAAGGCAGTGGAAGATTACTCCATCTACTAAAACATCCTCAAGTTCAAGGCTGGCTATGAGCCCGGGCAAACCATGCTGCTCCTGAGGAGAACAGACTGTTGGGGCATCAGCACAGCAGAGGCACTGATTCCTATCTCCCCCATTTCCGATCCCTGGGAAGCCAGGCTGGCTGCTGCCACTGCCCCTGCAAATGCAAGGCATGTGAAAACTGGCTGTCCTTGGAGGAGAGTGGGGACACAGGAGGGGAGAACCAGCAATTGCTGTGTCTACATCCCTGCGGGTGTCTGGAAAGAACAGGCCCAGCAAGATGGATTTCTCAGGGCTCTCACATTACCTTTGTCTCCCCCAGGTTTTCCTGTGCCAGGAGCAGGAGCATCATGGCTTCGTTTTAGGTCAATGAAATTCAACTTGCTGTGCTTTCCTGAGAAGCCATAGGCAGCTCTGATAAAGACCTAACGTCATCATTAGGGGCAAAAACAGCGTGGTGGGCTGACCCCCAGCTAGCAGCTAAGCCTCCACCCAGTTGCTTGCTCATTCCCCCACAGCAGAATGGAGGAGAGAATCACAGGGCAAAAGTGTGGAAAACTCATAGGTTGAGATAAAAACAGTTTGATAAGTGAAGAAAAATAACAAAACCAAAAGCAAGTGATGCAAAGGCAATCTCTTGCCAGCTTTCACCAACAGAGTGGTGCCCAGCCAGTTTCAGAGCAAGGGCTACTTTCCTGGGCTATAATCCTGAGCACAGCGCTATAGAGGAGGGAACACCTCTTTATTCAATTCAGATCATGTGTCCTGACTGAATCTCCTCCCAAATACTTGTGCACCCTCAGCCTACTACAGCTAAACCACTGATGCTATCAACACTGCTCTGGCCACAAATCTAAAGCACATCACCCCATGGGCTGCTTATCCCAAGGTAATTCCTTCCCAGCACACTTAGGAGCACAACCAGGAATTTTCAGGGAGATGTTAATCAAGGCTAGTAAGTAGAAAAAAGTAGTAGTTTAGGGCAAAAGCTTAAAATGGGGTTAAAATAAAGTTGAAATATGATATGGTCTGGTTTTTACCACATATGGCAATACAGAATCCCTTCTATGCTTGAGAATATCGCAAAGCATTTTTGTAAATCTTTTTCCTTTGTAAAGTTTGAATGCACTGAAATATACTTTTTCTAGCAGTTGGGAATTGGATTAGCAAGGACCAAAACCTATGAGCTTAATTTTGTGTTCAACATATTCATGTTTCTCTCTACAAATATTTATTTTGCTTCCCTTACTGATATGGCAGAGTTTTTTTCCTGTTTCTTCAAAAATGAAAATATTCTCACTAAAAAAGATCAACTTGCTTTTATTTTTGCATGCAGTTATGTTCAATTTTTCTTTATAAATTTTTGATCAATATGATAAAACATTTGGAAAACTTTTTTTTTTCTTACACGTGAGATCTTTTGATGTGTGATTTTTTTAGGGTTTACATCTTTCTCCAAAACATTGGAAGATGTACTGTGGACATATATCATAGTAAATAAATGAATAAACTCTTTGCATCAGGCACTTAGCATCACAACAACCCACTCACTTGTCTCTTGAAAAATTCACCAACAGCATCACTGACATCGTTAGTTGTTATTTCCTTTTCCCAGTAAATGTTTAAGAAGGGTGCTGAAAAAAGAATTCTGACTTTTCTTACATAAAGGAAAGGGTTTAAAAAATTCCTAGGCCCCTAACAGACATTAGACCCTGTATTTGAAACCTGTGTAGGTGGCATTACTCTCAAATTAAGGCTTTTATTCTTCAAAATGTGTTTTAACAGGAGCTCTCTTTGGGGACCATTTTAAGGCAATGAAACCAAGCAAAGCCTTGACAGCAACTTCGCTAAGTATGGATAGGCACATCCCAGGGACGAGGGCAATTCTTTCTGTTTAGTCTATCTTTTGAAGCTCTCTCTTCCTCTAATCTTCTGGCAATACACTAGCTGTCGCCTTTGAGTAAATCTTGCAAAGATTTTTTCCCGTAGTAGAAATAAACCTCGTGTTCCTTAGGAGTGGAGAAATGTATGCAGGTAGGCAGCCAGGCAATCTCCCTGGCAGTGCTGTGCCTTGCCTCAATTGAGGGATGCTGCGTGCTCAGCGACTGTCAGTACAGCTTCTCCTAGGAGCTTTAAATTGCTCCCTTGAAATCCAATTGCAGGGGCTAGTTGTCTTCTGTTTGAGTATGCAAGCTGAAACAAAGCACATAGCAGAAGGCACAGCTAAGCTCACTCACTCTCAGCTTTAAATCCTAACAGTTATGTGGGGCAGATTTACTTAAACAGAAATGCCACTTAAAATAATTTGTAAAAATTATACCTATTTGAGAAATATGGATCCTTCCAAATACTTAAATGTACCATAAAACTTTGCCTGATTAACCCTCTGCTTTATCCAGGTTCTGAAACCTCTGTTATGAATGGATGATATGGGTTTAAATAAGTCCCTGCCTTTTGCCCAGGCCTCTGGCAGCAGGCAGTCGCGTTATTGAGGTGGCCAACACCTCAAGACCCACTCTCATTCACAAGTTCTTTAATAATGGCTGATTCAGTCTATTATAGAATGAATTATTTATTAATAGACACAAAACTAACAGACATAAGACTTAAAACAGACTATTACTACACAGGAATAAGACAAAAAGGGAATACTAGTATATACACGCGGGGTTAAAGGTACCATCAAATTTACAGCTAGCTAAGAAATAGTACAACTTAGGATCCAATGTTTCCTACCACCAAACTGTTGAAGGGGCACACATCGAAATTCTTTCCCTCAATTCCTGGAAAAGTAACCACGAAGTTGCGTCCAAGCTCCAAGAAGAAATTGTCTCGCACATTCCCAGGGAGTGTGCAAGAGACTTCTGCCTCTGTGATAAACTGTAGTACTTTTATAGTGTAAAAACAGGCCTTTTGGTCACCTATGTTTTTTTATCTCTTCCCACATCTGTTAAGCTGACAGATCTTTTGGAGCCAGGAGATGATACCCACTGGGCCTTGCTGGCCTGGCTTATCTCTCCTATCTGCACCAGCCACCTGTGATGGGGAGACGGGTGATATGCCCTGCCACAACCCCATCCCATGTAATTTCATAATTTACCAGGACATAGCTTTGTAGAAGCTTTCCCTTGGGGAAAATCCAGCTTCTTATCAGGTCTGTTAGAGTCCTTTTAGTTTTTTCCTATTATTTTAAGGACTTCAGCAGAAAAGCTATTTTGCCTCTCTTCTTATATGTAATAAATACCTATTCTGAGGATGATGAATCTACTTCGCTAATGAGGTTTCAACTGTCTTACTTTGATAAGCATTAATAACATATGTTTGTCTTGTTACTTGATACCTAAGAAACTTTTTATTATTTGTCATACAATCCAATTGAGCTACTGTTAGTCATCATGAACAACTGACTTAGCTGTGGAAAAAAGTATACTTTTGAAAATTTGGTGGTATGTCAGCATAGAAACATGAGGACATTGTACTGAGAGATAAGTTTCTCATGCTTTAAAGCAAAGCCAAGATACTACCTATAGCATCTACATTACGGAACAAAGCATGTTTATTTATAATGTAAATTCTTCCCATTTAAAGTACCTCTTCAGAACGGCTGTTACGGATAATGGCACTAGAAGAAGAAAATGAGCAAAAGGAATCACATTTCTTGTCATGGCACTGAGAGAAGACATGTAAAGGTAAAAGTGGAAGTTTCATTTTGGGTGACATGCCTGAGAACAGGAACAAATCTGTGTGAACCATCCCTTTCCTGTTTCTGGCAGTCACTGGTATAAAACACAGTTATGAGACCTAAAAGAGTGCCTCCTCTTTATATTTCATGTAAAGGGCTTCAAAATTACTAGATTCTTGATAAGTGTTGTTTTTCATACGAAGGCACAAAGTTAATCAGAATTGCAATTCTATTGCTGGTGGATTTGTTAAATTAGTTTAAAAAAATCCCGAACAAAACATAACCATCGACTACTTGTTTATTTTCTGGCAGTGGGCTGTATGAGTGAAATACTAGTCCTGATTGTTATCTTCATCATGTAATGAACCATGAAAAGTTGGCTTGGGGTTTTTTACTGCCTTTTTTTTTTTTTGCCCCCCAGTAAATGCTTTCCAGAACTTTCCTAACCAAGGAGGCTTAGAATTTAAAATGTCTCTGTAAACAAAAATCTTTCTATATGCTCCCTACTTCAGATTTATTTTCTTCTCATTTTTATTCCGATGCTTGTTTGACCACTCTGTTCTTGCACTGTATGATGTTACTGAGTTACCAGTGAGACCTGAAATATCAGTGAAATGGAGTAAACAAAAAAAAAAAAAGCAGTTCTATTCCTACAAAGAAAAAATTTCATCCACAAACCATCTGATCCCTGAAAACTGTATAAATATATACAAGCTAGTCTGGAGTGGTGATTTTGCATGTAAGATACAATTACCACACCAGCTCGCCACATTGCATTTACTAAGATTCAATATTTAGACTGGCAGTGCTTAGTCTGCAGAGGCATTCTGCTAACACAGGGCAGAACAATACTGCAAAAAAATTTAAAACAAATAAGAAAAAAATAATCAGTTGTCTTATAAATGCAGATGGCCCATAGCAAATGTGAGTGTGGAACACTATTAATTTTGTTAGGAATTAAACCACTATTCTACGTCTTAAACATGGATTTCACCTCAGCTATTCCATTCTCCAGAATTATTTGGTATGACTTGTAAGCAATTTGCTGTACAAATGAATGCTTTATCATATTCTTGTTCATATACCTGTAGGACGTAACCTATCTCTTTTAAAATGTCCCTTGCTGTGTCTTCTTTTATAGGTCTCTGGTCAGGTTTGCCAGCTTATGTGGCTGTCAGTGCTCATGTGCTGTAAGCATATGTATCCCCACTGCTTCTGCAAAGACTTGGGTTTGGGATGACCCCAGGCTTCTAGGCATATCCAGCCAGCAGCCTTATCAGCCTCCAGTCTGCAGGAACATGGGTGCTGCTGATGCTCCTTTTTAAAATAAAAATCTTTAGTTTTTCAAGTTAACATCCTGAACTGCGTGTTGGTTTTGCTTTAATTTTATAATTAATATACTTACAAGCACTTGCATATTTCAAGCATTATTGTACTAGGTTGACTTTTTTGTCCTTAAAAACTAGATTTATTTCCCTAAATATTCTTATCCAAATGTTCATATTATAATCATTAAAATCACAACCCCTAACTATAGCTTCACCATCAGCCACTTGGTGTTAGATACTGACTTACTGAAGGCTCACAAAGTGACTTTTTTGAAACTTTTGCAATGTAGCAAAGCTCTAGTGGTTTGCAAAAAATTATCAGATCTGAACAAGGAGTAATAGTTTTAAACAGAAAGAGAGTAAGTTTAGATTAGATATTAATAAGAAATTCTTTACTGTGTGGGTTGTGAGGCGCTGGACCAGGTTGCCTAGAGCTGTGGACACCCATTCATGGAAGCGTTCAAGGCCAGGTGAGATGGAGCTTTGAGCAACCTGGTCGAGTGGAAGGGTGTCCCTGACAATGACAGGGGGACTGGAACAAGATGATCCTTAAGGTTGCTTCCAACATAAACCATTCTATGATTCTGTGATTTATTTTTTATAAAAGACTTGGAGAAAAATAGAGACAAGTTGCTCTTCAGTGTGTTAGGCAGGCAGGTGGGTTTTTTTTTTGATTATGGAATGGAAGAATGTTTTTCAAGATCTCCATTTTTACCTGGAGGATTATGTAAGTTTAACATCTATTAGAAATGGAAAAATGTGATTTCTCTTAAAATACACCAAGATCCTTTCTATTTGTTTCACAAATTTCTAACTATTATCATTAATATTATTCATGGAATAAAGGTATAATTCATGAAGTAATATTTTTGGAAATATTATTCATAGAATAGGAAAAACTGGTGTGCAATTGTTTTTGCTCATTCAAGGAAAAGTGCCTTTCTGATTAGATCCCAAGCTATGTCACATATTTGCATAATGGTGCAAATATAATTGCAAATATAATGTGGTCATACATGACCACATTAGAGGCTTGCTGAAAATTACCAGAAGGCAGTGTCTTACTTGCTCTAACATTTAGGTCAGTAGCCAGCTGAAGAAGGCTTATCATTTTAAGGCTAAGCTAGAGACATACATGATATTCTTAATTCACTTACTAAACTATCCTTTTCCCATCTTGTTTAAAATCTGGCAAAGTTGTGCAAAAAAAAAACTAGGGAACTTTCTTGATAAAAAGCTGATCATGAGTCAGCAAAGTGTCCTGGCAGCAAAAGCCAAGAGCACCCTGGGCTGCATGAGGAGGGAAGCATTGCCATCAGGTGGAGGAAGGTGATCTTTCCCCTCTGCTCTGCACTGGTGAAACACATCTGTCATGCTGAGTCTGATTCTGTGCTCTCCAGTAAAAGAGAGACATGGACATAGTGGAGCAAGTCAGTGAAGGACTGGTAAAATGATGGAGGGTTTGGAGCAGGAGGAGGCTGAGAGCACTGGAACTATTGAACACCTATGGCACCGTGACTCCCAGTTAAGAAAGAATCGATCTGTTTGAGCACAATACAGGGACATGCCCTCACAGTGATGCTTTTTTCTACACCTCTCCTGTCCTTTTTTTCACCCTTCTGATGTTTTCACAAATAGGATCATATTCACTGAAGCTACAGAGGCTGAGTGTGGAGTAAAGTGTTTTAACAGAGATGCTCAATGTCCTTTCTTGAATATTGCATGTAAAGAACAGATGATCTCTGATTCACTTCTCTGGGACTAGAAGCTGCCTTCTTCTAGCATATAAAATCTTTTTTTTTACATAGAATATAATATTCATTGTGTCTCTACCCTCATAAATTCCCTGGTATTCTTCCTAGCTTTCAGAAAATTATTTATATATGATACGATGTATAACTCCTTTTGACTTCTGTTTAACATAATCAGTGTTGGTCCCAATGACAAATTACATAGGCTAGATGTGTCACGTTTGTCTCTGGACCTCTCTTGGGCCCTTCCAGACCTACAGTGTATAACACGACTTTCTCAGCTGGGAAGGGAGGGGTTTTTTTTTGGTTGGTTGGTTGGTTGGGGTTTTTTTATCACTGAGGTGATGCTGGGATTTTGCTGCAGCCCTTAGGAGGAAAGTTGGTTAATGTAGTACATCCAGGCCATGGCTGAAGACTGTATGGATGTTTGGTGTTGATAAACTTCTTGTAGTTGTGCTGCAGGACTGTGTAGGGTAGACAATAAGACAAGAGGCAATAGGAAGAAACTGATACAGAGGAACTTCCACCTGAACATGAGGAAGAACTTCTTTACTGTGAAGGTGACTAAGCACTGGAACAGGTTGCCCAGAGAAGTTGTGGAGTCTCCATCTCTAGAGCTATTCAAAAGCTATTTTGATACAATCCTGAGTAACATGCTCTAGGGAGCCCTTAATTGAGCAGGGAGATTGGACCAGATGAGCCTTACGTATCGCATCGGGTGAAACCCTCTGCAGGTCCTAGTACCTACTGGAAATAGTTCCTGATCCTCTGTGTTTCCCAAACTTTGCCTTGCACTGCCTAGAGATTGCTGCTTGGCCTGGACTAAAACTGCCGTGATGCAGGAGAACAAGCCTTCTGTAAATCAGTAATTTGAAGTCCAATTTCATCCCTCAGTGTTGTTTTTCTTGTCAGTATGGACGTTACCTCAACTAATGGAGCTTGTGTTGTAGCATCAGGAAAGGGATTTTTTTAAAGTAGACCTTTCAATGTTCTTCTGTATTAAAAGGGCCTACAGACTTTTCCTGCTGCATCTTAAAGGTACTGCAGGTTTGGGAATGACTTGTACCTTTTGTGCGCTTCAGATTAATTTCATATTCAAGCTGTAAACTGAAACAGTCTCAGGCTGGTTTTTAGCTGCACTCCAGTGGTGCAGGTAGAACATGGATGTTGACTGCTGTTGCAATTAAAATAGTTTTTTCATCATTTATCAAGATGTTTCATAATGGACTATACATAAGAATGCAGAGAAATCATTCATGGAAAATTCGTTACATCTGAATAAAGGTTTCAAAATAAAAAAATTAAAAGAGATCTAAACTCAAAATCAGTGACTGGAGCTGTTTGTAATTTAAAGGGTACTGACAGTATTTATTCCAGCTGAATTTTATTTTCCTCTAAAATTGCTCCACTGAGTTTATAGATTGACTTTCAACCAAAACCTGAAACTGTGTCCACACATCTTACTTTATAGATTTTCCTTTCAAATTGTTGTTTCTGGGCAGATTTAGTTGTTCAGTGTCTGATGGACAAGTTTTGCTTCTGTTTTTTCTTAAAGTAATTTTCATTTCCTTTTTAACATTTTGAAATATCATGAGATGTACTTTGATAAAAAAGAAGAAATTAGTTATCAACCAAGACTGATTTAAATAAAAAGGGAAAGAAAAATAAGCACTTATCTAGTACACCTAACTAAACTAAATTGCTTTATCATGTTAATTAGCATCTTTGGAATTCAGATGAAAGAAATTAAGACACTTCATGGTTTATATTTACAATGACAGCTTTATTTTGAAACATAAAGGACCAAATTTGCAGTTGTCTTAGTCATGCCTTCAAAACGAGTGTATCACTTGTTTAGTAAAAAAGTTATGGTTATAGTTTGATATTCATGGGCTTGAAACTCTGCTCTTGGAACACTTGTTCAGCCTATGTCTTCCTACCAATAAATTGATCCTTGTACTGGACATTAGGTAGTTATAGCTGTGATCACCTCATTGCTCTGTGTAAATATTATCTTCTTTTCTTGCAAAGAGACATATTTTCTCCCTCTGTAGTTTCAGGAAGACCAGACCAGAAAGCTCAGACTGCTGAACCTCAGCATGGCTGTCCAAATACTGAGCCTGAAGATGTTTCTCTTCTGCTTAGAGGTCTGTCAAGCAGTCAAAGCACCTATAGCAAAATCAAATCCCAGAGTTCTGTTGTTGCATAAAGGGGTTTAGTTCAGATAAGAGTAAGGGAATAACAGACAAGAAAAAGTGATAAGAATGCTACAGGCTTTAATTTCCTTTCAATTTTTTTTTCTTGTTCAAACTGTTGCTATATTTAAAATTCATTAAAATCCAACCTAGAGCAAGGGACTCATAGGTTTGCCTACATTTTATTGCTTGGGTCTTCAAAAACTGATCTGGAACAATCACTCTAACAAAGAAGCATAATTTATATTGTCAGGGGAAGGATCAAGGATATGTGTAATGAAGACAGGTCAAACCCTTGTGAAGCTCTTGTGAAAAAAAATGGATGCCAGACTTCTAGAATTCTTTCAGAATATTCAGAAGGATATTTACTTTAGAAACAGGTAGGGGGGAAGTCAGGGAGACATTTCAAACTCCGTTGGTTACTGCTCTCCCACAGAGACTGTCTTTGTGACTGTGTTTAAGTTGCTGCGTTATAGCCAGACTGGCAGATAACGCCTAACTTGTCAAACCCTGACTGTCTGGCCCTTCAAGATCGATGCAACTCTACTTGCCAGTGTTTAGGAAAGGTGAATTCAGACCAAGGTAGGTATAGAGGCAGGATATTATGATGCTTGTGTAAATAGGGAGTCTAAGAAAAAGTATTAGAAGAGCTTGAATTATTCAACCAAAGCAAAGAAAGACTGAACAGATATGCTTTTGGTCCATCAATGCACTGTGGAGGACAGATAAACACCAGGGAAAGAAAAGAGCTACTTAAGGACAGTTTTGGCACAAGCTGTCTACATATGTATGTTTAAATGAGCCATGAATAGATTTAAGTGGGAAGTTCAATTGACATTCCTAATTAACAGATTATTGAAACACCAAAAAACCCTTTAATTTTGAGAAGATGGGAAAAAAAATAATGCATTTTAGAATGGAGTTTGATCAGTTTATGAAAGGGATTATGCAATGTAGTTGCCTGCAAATCTGTCTTTAGGCACTGGCAACAGTAGGCAGTTACTTAGCTGATCAGATTTATTTACAGGGGTTAGAGAGAAGAAAACTAGGCTCCAGACCTAAGCCCTTAATGCATACTGTCTTGGCTTTTGACTTTTTATACCCTTAAACACTACAAGCTTCCTGATGAGCAGAAGCAACAAGCTAGTGCCTTAAATACCTATCACCAGTTTCGCTCTCAGAGGTCTCCAGGGTGGGCCAGTGTCATATCACAGACTCTCCAACATACACCTCAGGCTTCTCTTCCCTCTCTCCCATGATTTTAGCACACATCTCAAAAGTGTATGCACAGTCTTGCCACTGCAGACCTCAGAGGGGTCTGCTGAGATCAATGGCTACTTAAGTCTGCCTAAAAGAAGCTGTCTGCATGCATGTGTGCATCTCTCCTTCAGCCTCCCTCTGTGTTGTCTGTGTTGATGAGTGACAGCTCTTCACTTCTCCAGCAAAATAGGATTATCAGCCTGAGTGACACAACCATGGAATCCAGAGAGGGCTGCCAGTGTGCACGCCCACAAGTGACAGTCTCATTGTGAAACAAGATCATATCAATTCGGCAAATTAGATTGCTGTCAAAGATTGAAGATATTCCTGTCCCCATTCCAGGTCATGTCTATTTTCCGTGACTTCAACCCAGACTCGTACTAGGTAGCAACTCAGGCATCTCCTCAAAGAGTGTGCCACCATTGTGGCTTGATAACATAAGATGTTCTTTGAGTCATGGATTTCTAAATAGTTTGGAAAAAAATTAATTTCCTGTGAATTTCTCTTCTCCTATAGAATGAATTTAAACCTATTTTTGTATTAAGTATTTGAATTTAAACCCATTTGTTTTTTAGGCAAATTCCCTAATAATACTGAAGTATTCCAACATGAAGGGCCTTGAGGGGAAGCCATGCAAAGAGTGGCTGAGGTCACTTGGTCTGTTCAGCCTGGAGAAGAGGAGACTGAGGGGAGACCCTCATTCCTCTCGAGGGGAAGAGGAGGGGCAGACACTGATCTCTTCTCTGTAGTGACCAGTGACTGGACCTGAGGGAATGGCCTAAAGTTGTGTCAGGGAAGGATTAGGTTGGATATCAGGAAAAGGTTCTTCACCCAGAGGGTGGCTGGGCACTGGAACAGGCTCCCCAGGGAAGTGGTGACAGCACCAGCCTGACAGAGTTCAAGAAGTGTTTGGACAATGCTCTCAGGCACATGGTGTGACTCTTGGGGATGGTGCTGTGCAGGGCCAGGAGCTGGACTCAATGATCTGTGTGGGTCCTGCCCAACTCAGCTTATTCTGTGCTCCTGTAATATGGCAATATTTGAAATGTGAGTAGAATAATAAAGAGTGTAGTACTAATAGAATAAAGAGTAGTGAAGAGTGCTTCTCAATAGGTATTTCTTTTGGTAGAAGAGCCAGCTTTTACAAAAACTTGCTCCTTGGTCATTAGCTCTTGTTGTTGTGCTGTCAGTTTATGCTGGCCTGGCTGTTGGGCAGCTGCACAGTGAGTCAAGCTGGGGTCTGAGCAGGGCTGGAAAGAACATGGGAAAATGTGAATGCATTTGCTGAACTGTTTCACTGTGTGGCTGCACAGAACTGGAGCAGGAACAAGTGAAGGAAGGAACAATAGTGGCTTAAACAAGACTTCTGCTTAAAGAATTAGTTGTTAAGCTACAGCTTGAGGTGTAACTGAACTGTTCAGTACGAAAATTATCTGGGGGCTGAGAGAGAACAGTAGACAGTCTGCAGAAAAATCCTTATTTATGGGGAAAAGGGTGTGATAGAGGCTAGTTAAGTTGGCAGCAAATGAAGCAAAAAGGGTGCTGTAAAGGGTGAGTAAATAAATGCTAAGGAAAGATTAAATTATTGCCAGAAAATAGGAAACATCAGTATACACAATATTTATGACACAGGTAAATTATATATCCTTCTAGAAAATAGAATGAAAAAGTAGCAACTGAAAGATGCCTTGTGAGTAGAAATTGGACTGTATCTCATGTATGGATAATTGGCCTCAATGCATTTCATACAGGAGTACATTTACTGTTAATCATATAATGAATGTCTTTGGCATTCAATTTTATCTATTTCTTCATCTGCCTGAGAATTATTTACAAAGTACAGGCTGGTATTTCATGCAGAAACTGAAGATGACAGGAATTTTCAGTACCAGGCTTGGCATGAGCAAGATACAAGATTTCTTTAAAATACTTATTCAAGAAGCCAGGGAACTGTTACCAGATTCACTGTCCCTTAAAAATAACAATTCTGTGAATAGTACTTAAAATCATCCTTTATAAAACAGTCACTTCTTTTGGGTAAACAGTTCTGTGAGACTAACTGCATGTAATTCACCAGTAGATACATAATTATAACTATACATCCCACGATGACTTCATGTGTGGTAAATGTCATGCAGGAAATGAACAAAGAAATAGAATTATATTAGAAATGAAGTGTAACTACAGTGTCTTAAAATCACTTTCTGAAATCATGACTCCCTGGTCTGTACATTACAGGAGTTTGACAGTCCGGTTTATAACTTGGAAAATTATTTCTACGCCTCTGTTTTATGTAAATTACATCCTCTTCTGGGCTCAGTAGTTTTGGCACATTTTATCACCCTGAGTAGGTTGGAATTTTTTAGTTTTCCCTGCTTAAACTGAGGCTGGAGGTTTTTATGTGTACTCGAGTTGTACATTAGGCTTTTTTTTCTGCTCATTTTAAAATGACTTTTTCTAACAAAGACAGTAGTGAAATAGGTCTCTTGTAACTGTGCAAGGGCTCCTCAGGACTAGAATATCTTATCAAATCGTTTCTGAAACTCTGGTACATTTTCAAGAACAAAGAAGCAGCAGAAACCAGCACCTTATCTAAGGGCCTAGTGGTTTAGAGTATTTAGAGGCATTAACTAGTATGGTGCATTGGGTTTTAATTCATACCACATGTTTTGGCTTTGAACTGTGAAGAATGCTTTAAATATATACCTCTTAAGGCAATCAGACAGGAAATATGTTAAGCTAGGTAGCCAAGTTCTAAAGGGTAGTCCATTTAGAAACAATGTTAGGCTTGTGGAGGTACATTCTTGGAAGTGATTTGTAGCCCAGGAATAATAGTGAAAGCCTAAAAAAACACAAATTAGGAGTGAAAATAAAGGACTTAACACTTTTTAAGTGTTCTGTTATTAATTTGCAAGTCCTTCTTAACCAGTCTTCCCAGAGAGAAGCTGGTTTGGAGCTGTACTGCAGCAGACATTGCAGAGCTAAAAGCTCTTCATAAAGATGTAATAGAGTGAGGGATGTGCTGTACCACGAATAGAACACAGTTTACACACCCTTCCACTAAATCCTGGTAAGGATGAACTTTGATAACTTTGTAGAAGTGTAAGAACTGCCTGAAAATGTGGTAACATCTCCAGTAGTAAATAGAGCAGGTCTCTGTCCCTGGGCTACCTGGCACGGCATGTCCACAGCGCTGAATTCTCTTACATCCCAAAACAAAGAAGCAATACCCATACCACCTTCAGGATGTGGTCACCTGCTCATTGTAAATGTAAGATACCACATAGTAGAAATGCTACTTGGCCTGGGGCAAAACCATAGAGCATGATAGCAAATTAACAAATACAGGCCAACATACAGGCAGATCCACTGGCCCTGATTGTGTATTGGTACAGACTTAGCCAAAGACTACAGTGGAGCAGATGCCTAGAAACAGTAGAATTACAGACAGCAGAGAGGGCATCTGAGGCAGTAGATACATTTAGATGTGGGTTGGATAAGCCATTTCCTCACTGAGGTTCATAGGATTTGGCATAGGTTTAAGGTTTGAAAAAAAACCCCAGGGTTCAAATATTAGATAATGTTCAAGAAACATTAGAAAAGTAAGTAAGCTCCAAGTGTTTGGACATATTTTCCTTTTTAATGGGAAAGATTGATTTTGTGAAGTGTTAATGACATTTAAAGTGAGAGATGACTGCTGCATTTTCTTTCTTGGCTCCTACTGTATATCTGCTGAGATATATGGTATATAATTGGCAAATACCTTCTAAAAGCAAGATGATAAACAAATATATGTGAATCACTAACCCACAAGCAATCTATCAGCAGGGTGGTGATGTACTGGATCATTTTTCAAATCCCACTGTATTTTACAGACATCAAATGATCATGACAGCTTAAGGGTTAAAAAAAGGTTTGTCCAAGTCTGCGGCCAGTCTCAAATGTGTCTTTTCCTTCAAAGGTTGTCTTTTCAGTTTTTTATTTTACATTCTTATTATAATATTACTGCATATTAATGTAAATTATTATGTAGTCTGTGGAAAGACCTGTCTATAAATGGAATCTTGAAATCTATTCTCCAACAAACGCTTATGGGGTTTAGTGAGAGTGGTTAGAGGTGATGGTTTGCTCATATAATGTTCCTAAAGAATTTGGTTGGACTTTGGAATAGATTAAGAATACTCTGCATGGAATATTTAAGAGAAAATCTAAGAAAGGTTAAACAACTTATTTTTACCATCACCAACATTAGTTTTTATTTACAGTTCTACAGATCCTACTGAATTGCATTACAATGTTTTTACAAGGGCAGAGTTCAAAGGCAGACATTTTGGGAAAGGCAAAAGCCCTCTGTTGTCACAGAACAAGAAATAAATCTCTAGTGCTTTTTATTAAAAAACAAAAACAGAGGGAGAGAGATCAGAACACGTAAAGATTTTGGTTTTTTACCTACGATTTTATATGTTTAAATCTTTGCTGGTCAAAATGAAATCTGAAAGTGGCACAAAGTTCTGTAACAGACCAAATGTTGAACTTGTCATGATGGTGAAGTGAGTCCTTATGCCTTATGCCAGAATAAAATCCACATTGCTGTGTTTGGCTACCCAAAAAAAAGTTGTGTCTGAAAGATGGTCATTGAGACTGTTTGCAGTGCCCCAGAGATAAATTCTACTGCTTTCACTGAATTACTGCCTTATAAGAAAAGTTCAGATGTCTTCTAGTGCTGAGTACCTTAGTGGCTGTAATATGCATCTACTAAAAATGATAATCATCAATGAATTTCATGTAGCTTTCAAAAAAGAGCCTGTTCTGTTATTTGGATCAATTCCAAATGTGATTGATGGGTAGAAATAAATATCCCAGTATATTCACCTCCTCATGAGCATGTGCTATGAGTTGTTTATTGAACAAGCCTCTTTGTATTGCTGCACTTCAGCTATTGAGAAGGACAACACTACCCAAATTGGCATAGCATCTGTTGGGTTGTGTAAAACCCTACATACTTTTATTTTTGTCATAGAGCTGCCGGCAAAATGTTGATTTTATTTGCATATAAAAACCTGACAAGTGTGGTTTCCTGAAGTGATCATGTTTTTAGTGTTGATTTGTATCCTTCTGCCTATGTGAACTGTGTGAGTGTGAACAGGTTACTCAAGACACCTAAATTAAAAAATACTTATCACATATCTATCTATCTATCTATCTATATATCTATATCTATATATATATCTATATATATATACACATACATATATCTCTCACAAAAAATATAAAAGGCTGTGGTCAGGTATGTTAGGATAAAACACTGTGCTCTGTTTTGCCTAAGATGGAAGCTGGCACATTTTTGGTATTTTTTCTACAGAATGTTCCAGCAGCACTGCATTCAGAGTCATCCAAAGAGTGAGTCCACCTCCACAAGCAGAGGGCAAATTCCCAGGAGATATTTTAGCAGCATATACCTGTTTGGTATGTTTGGCCTGCTCACCAGCTGTCCAGCACACGTAAGAGACTGCAAGGAAGGTGATGCATTTTAACTTATAAATAGGACTGGGCAGCTACAGCATACTCTGAAATTTGACTTCACCAGAAACCTTTTATAATTAATCAGGTACTTCAAATGTCTTGAGTGTGGAAAGATACAGTTTATTTATAGACTATTTGATTTCTTTCTGCTTACTATACTTTTAATGTGATTAGTAGTATCTAGTGAATAAAGTGAGACTATTTTAGCAATATTTTATTTCAAACTTATCTCTAAAATAAATAAATCAATCCGTTATGCTAGGTTTGTGTTGTTTCCAATACATAGTTTGGAAAGATAGAGTATGATTTGTAAGTAGCAATTTCCAGCTATGAAAAATTACTAATTTATAAAATGCTGTCTTTACATTTTGCCAGGTATAACTATTGAATTGTTATCAACATTACAGAATTACAGATTTTTTAAAAAATTTACTATTTTAGGATCAATACTGTCAAAGAACGCAGAGCATTTATGTGCTTTCCAAAGCACTAAAGAATTTGAAAAACTGTCACTGGAAGGCAGAATGCAAGCTTGACTTCATATGCATCTTTATTTCTTTAAGAATGAAAGAAATTCTCCAATATACTTTTAAGAAAAAGTTATTATTAACAGTTTCTCATGTACATTATTCAAAATAGTGTTATTCCTAACATGTAAGCAAGCTCATTATTTGGAAACATATATAACATGCATTTCATTTCGTACAAGGATTGGTGACATTCTAGTGTTCCAGAATGGAAGGTGATTCCTTTCTCTACTGTTATAGACTGAGCTTTGCAGATGGAATCCTCTCCAAAAACTCTTGAAGGGACATGAAATCTCTCAGTCGCCCTGAGTCACTTGTTTGTCAGGCCAGTAACCTCCCTTTCCCTCAGTGCTAAGGATCATCATGTGACACAGGAATGCTCCAAGTGTTAATCTGCAAGTGTGATTTGCTCAGTCTATATTTGATTTCAGTCTCTGTGTGGTTTTATCCTGTTGAATCTCCTCACTCTCTTGATGTCACTGGAATGACTCCCAAATCACACTAGATTATGCCAGTAAATAAAAACAAAAGTCCAGTCAGCTTCTGCTCACAGTGAACATGTTGTGACCCTAGGAATAATCCAGTATAACCCTCTTTTCATTTACAAGAATGGCCTGGCTATTAATATGTGTTTTCATATGTGTGCATATGTCAGACATCTAACAGTCAGTGCCGTAGTTTATTTTTCTATCAATTTCTTACTCCTGCTTCTTTTACGTTATTATTCCTATACCACTTGCAAAGTGCTAACCTGTAAGTATTGTTGTCATCTCGTTCATCTGTCTTGTACAAGATTAATACTTTTTGATTCGTTGAGATTTGTCTGATATTCTAGGATTCATTATAAATTAACATCAGAGATCTTTTCAGATTACTGGATTATCCAACACTTTCAGGGATTTGAGGTTAGTTCTTTAATGTTGATCTTCAGAAGATGTTTCTCACTGTTCTTGACAGAAAATATCCTATCATTCTCAGATGGAGAAGAATTTAATACAGGGGTTTGGGTTACCACCGAAAATCTGAACAGGCATCAAAAGTAGACATAAGGATTGAATCTATCTGTGGAGCTGGTTGTAGCAGGTTCTGCTTTGGGTGCAGCAGGTTGGCTTCCACCAGCATCTTGGACTGAATGGGTGGAGACCGTCCAGCAGCCTGAGTGGTAGTTTCTTCCACAAGTGTTCAATGCAAGAGAGTGCCACCAGACATTCTTTCTCTTCCATGTGTCTCTTAGAGCCAGATGTCTGCTGTTCTCTAGGAGTCTCAGCCTGTTTTCTGTAATCACGTTCATTTTTCTGTCCCTGCTGTCTGAACAGCAGTTGCATGGAGAAAAAGCAAGAGGAAGTAGCAGTATAAATACATTTCAAAGTTATGACTTACTAGACCTAATAATGACCCAATGGGATGATTCATCTAGCAGGAACATTAATATAAACAGTAGAATTAGTTCAAGGCATGTAGACAGAGAAAAGGATGTGGGTGTTACTTTATATGTTAATGTACATGCAGGCATCTCTTGCTCTAAGGTTAAGAATAAAGAGGCTCAAAAGTTGTCTCATAGTTTCTGAGTACAATTTAAAGGACAAAAAGTGTTGATATTCTGATGGGAGTCAATAGTTGGACAGCGATCAAGGAAATCACATGATGAGCCTTTTGTAAGCAGAATTATCCAAACCCCAGCACTCAGTACCATCAGCATACTTTGATTTCAAAAATCTGTACATTGGAGAAGGAATACAGCTGCCCTCAGGCAGTTGGCTAATTTTTGGAAAGTTTTAGTGGAAACTTTCTATGTAGAAGTTGGAAAAAGCAACAAGAGATGACATTTTCCAAATATGATCCTCCTAATTTGGTAGAGCCTAAACGAAAAAGTAACAGTTAAAAGCAATTCGGGCACTTCTTGAGCAATCATGAAGCAGCAGAATTCATGATAAACAGGAAGAGCTTCAATGTGCTTCAGCAAAGAAGATTATAGGAATTCAGAGAACTAGTAAGTGAGATCCTGTAGGAGACAATTCTGAGAGAGAGTTAAGTGCAGTAGGCAGATCTTTAAAGGAACTATGTTAAATGCAAGTTTATGCAAAACTATGCAAAAGAAAACTATGCAAAATTGCAAGTTATGACAGTGCGGAGGAAGGGAAGGAGCTGTAGATCACTCACCAAGGAAAAGAATTTAAACAAAGATGAATGGGTGAACATGTGAGACCAAAGAAAGAAAGGCAAAAGCAGAGAGTGAAACCATGTGGTGCATAGGTGATGCATGCTTCTCAGCAGGTTTGTGCACCAAGAGGTAGAGGAAACCAAAGAAAAACTTAGCCCACTTCTCTGCAGAGTGAAGGACATTTGCAAACAATGCCTGGAAAGCTGATAGATTTAGCTCCTTCTTTGTTTCACTCAAAAGGTCAGTTGTGAGCAGATGGTATCATGACAAAAAGGGCAAGAACTTGAAAGAGGAAAGAAAGCACTTGAAATTATGCAAGCAAATGAGCTGTTTTGTGATCAGCTAGTCCAAAATGATATTCTGAAAATCTAGAAGAGAAAGGGTGCCTATCTTTAAAAAGAAATAGAAGAGAGAGGTTAAAATTATAAGGCATAGAGTTGATTTCAATCACTACAGAAATAGTGGAAAAAATAACATACTGGTTATGAATATTTAGAAAATAGTACATAAAGAGAAAGGACTGGTCAATAAAATCCATGTCGAGCCAAAATAATCTCAATCTGTCATAGAATTATGCTTCACGTGGCTCCACAAAAACAGTTGATACCACTTCTTGATTTTAGTGAATCTCTGGACATGGTCTCCTAGTACACTCTTGTAAGTAAGCTAGGAACATATGGTCTGGATGAAAAGGCTGCAAAGGAAAGAAATCAAATTACGGCAATACATTGAGTGGGGTTTTTTCAGGAATAATCTGTGCTTGTTCCAGAATTAGTTGATATTTTCTTCGTTGACTTGGCTGATGGAAAATTGCGGGTGCCTATTATATTTGCAAATGATACCTAGTTAGGAGGAAATGCAGGTAGCAGATTAAAACTTAAAACACTCATGATACTTTAGAGAAGAGATGTGAGGCAAACCAGGATGGAATTCAATAAGAAAAAGTCTGCGGATCTGTACTTGGAAAACAGTAGCTATCTATCCAAGTACTGGACAAGAGTGCTCATGTAGTTGTTGTGTGTTTTTTCAGAAAAGGAGTGAGGAGCTCATAGAAAATTATGAGATGAACAGGAGTTGGTAAAACCATGCATCTCTAAAAAAACCATTTGCCATCTGCATTGTGGTGATAATCTTGGTGGAAAAGAAATCAGTTTCTAGCTCCCTGGGCTCCCTGCCTGCCCCACCTTCCTTGCAGTTTGGTGCTGGGCATTGGTGAGATCCTGTGACGTCTCAGACTGCAGGTATCCGCATGAGCAGCCTGTGCACTATGTCCTTTTGCTTCTGGTCTACTAAAGTCCTGATCTTTTTAAATTTAGAACTGTCAATTCTTTGGAAAACATGCTATTCCTATATTTATGCAGTAGCTTAGTCCTGCCTAGGAGTGGTAGCATTCTGTAATGATCCTACTGAGTAACAATGTCACTAGTGTGTATTACAAAGAGAGCCTTAGAACTGGATTCAGATTTGCTGAAAAGCACATGGTCTTTTTTAAGAAGTGTATAATGTCATTATTAGAATTGCTTAAAACTTTTCATAAGGAGTTTTACTCTTTTTTTTTCTGTTAAGGCTTGTCCTTGAGCAATTGTTTACCATCACCTTCCGTAGCTATATCCATCATTCAGACCTGACCATTAAGTAGTTTCTGGAAGAAGATTTTGGTTCAAAGACTACTCCCAGGCATTTCAATCCCCAAAACGCCACCATAGCTAAATGTTATTTTCAGGGAGAGGGTGGGATAATTAAAAAAAGTGTCGCAGTTCAATTCAGTAACAGATAGCTGAGCTGTCACTGGGGCAGACTGCTCCAAACTCCAGCAAAGCCTTCACCAGGTAGAAACACTCTAAAAATATGAGAGATTTTGAATGGTGCTGCCACTGCCATTCCCCTTCTATATCATAGTCACAGAAGTGAGATAAGCTTTCAGAGTATTGCTGATATCTGGACGGTTACTGTACCACGCCAGATTGGAGCATGTTCTGTTTGTGAACTATAATTTACAGCAAATGTTTTCAGGAACGTTTTAAAGGTATTTATGACTTACATTGGAATAATTTTGGATTTCCTTTCTTTCTCTCAAAAAGATAGTTTAGTTGCAGCACTAAAGGGGTCCATCTCTAAAGGGGAAATATGAAAGTGCTATAATGGGAGACAGAAACTCTGCTATGTGACCAAGTCACTGTATAATGCATTACCTTATTCACCCCCGACCTTAAAAGTCAGAGATAAGGCCTACTACAGAAATGGATTTAGCTTCCCAGTTTTGACAAAATAGGGCCTTAAAAATGGATTTAACATTAATAAATCACATTAAATTCTCCATTTCAAGTTCTCAAGACAACGTGATGCCTTTGGGAAAATACATTTATTTGGTAAGAAAATGGAGAAATTAATTTTCTAGCAGACTACTCCTCTAAATTTGTCTTATTGTTATCATTTTAAATCTGGAAGCATTTGGAAGCTGCTTAAGAGGTTGGGATGTTAAATTAATCAGAGATGACAGATTGGTGGGCAGATGAGAACAAGTGCTATCGTGAATTGGTGTCATGTGACCCTGAAATTTAAGGTACTGTCAAATTATGCTGTTCGTATATCTAAAAGATATTTAAAAACCAGAATTTACAAAGAAAGCAGATGTTTTAATGCCATTTTCTTCTTGATTTTGATGTTTTCTTTTGGAAGAAGAATCAGAAGCATTCTGTAACCGTATGAAAGATTTTGAGGAACTCTATACATTTTTCACAACTGGGAAAATCTATTTATTGCTTCGTCGGGTGTTCAAAAGCAGCACATCTACCAAAACCTTCCTGACCTCCAAAAGTCTGCAACCTGCCAAGCTGGTCCTCTGAGATGGAGTCCATATAATGAATCTGCCACCTAGGGCAAACATAACGATTTGTGCAACAGGCTTGAATCTTCCACTTTTTTTTTTTCCCCTCAATGGATTTCTGTGCATTTTCAAACTAGAAGTATAGTTAATAAATGGATATGGTGTATGAGACTGAACTAACCTGGTGAAGAAAAAAAAGTACACTACACATATTTTTACATTTTGAGACAGGGTGCCAATAGCCAAACCCAATAAGAAGTAATATGTTAGGTAAAGATAAATAAGAACTTAAATTACACATTTTATTAAATGGAGAAACATAATTGTTTTGCTCTCTGGTTTAAGAGATGGAGTGTAAAACAGGGCAGGTGAAAGGTTTGAACACAAATTTGTAACAATAACTTAAAAGTCAGATTCTAACCTGTAAGTATGAGCCATGCGATATAAATAAATGATAGCTGTGTGGCACATTTGAGCTAGATATCGGATATAAAATAGCAATCAAATGTCTGGGGAGCAGCTGCTTGCCTACCTATAAGACATCTGGCTCTTTTCCTCAGCTCAGGAAGAACTTGCTGCTACAGCCAACTGTTGTGTTTCAGATTTTATACTGTTTTATCTTCCAGCATAAAATGTAAGTGCAATGTGACAAAAAGCAATTTCCCCTTTTAAATTGCTTAGAATTTTTAGATCCTTTTTCTGTGGATTTATACTGCAGAAACCTCTGCTTCTTTTGCCACCCTTTCCTGCTGCCCTTCCTATATACCCCAATCTACTAGTCAGGTATGATCATTACCGTTGGCATAGGTTCCCTGTCTTTAAACAGCCCACTACTTGTCCTAATGGTGTTTCTATTATGAACACAGGCCAGGGAAAGAGCATGTTAAATGTTGCTTTATGAGACAAATACAGCTGCCTGAATGCTGTGGAGTCAGGAGGCTGCACCTACTCTTGCATGCACTGCACTGCCTGTCAGTGCTGTCTCCTGGTGCCCCTTACAGCCTCGAGCTACAGGGCAGTTTTCTTTAGTTCTTTGCTGATTTCTCTCCCTCCCGAGGAATGCTGAAGTATCTAGAAAGACAACACAGAGGTATTCTTTCACTGAGAGGCACACAGTACAACAAAGCTATAGCTTACAAGCTAAAATCTTTTTTTTTCAAGAAATATAGAAAATTTGATTTACTTTTTAATATGAGGTAAACGGAATTCATTTCTGTCTTTTTGAAAAATACTGAGTTAGCTGGAAAGTCAAAAATTCTTCTACTTCTATTTTCTATTTTCCCTTTCCTGTTTTCAAATGTCTCCTGAAGCACCCACTGACAAAAAATGAAGCTGAACCTAAAGATCACTCTTTGTGGCTTGTTCGTTCCAGGGTGGTTGATGTATACATAGGTTAACTTTTCTTGTGAATTTTTAGGAGCTGTCTGAGTTGTAATCTTGCATTCTATTTATCCATGTAGAAATCAAACCAGGCTTTTTATTTGTTGGGGGTATCCTTTCTCTTTCTTTCTTTTTCTTTCTTTCTTTCTTTCTTTCTTTCTTTCTTTCTTTCTTTCTTTCTTTCTTTCTTTCTTTCTTTCTTTCTCTCTTTCTTTCTTTCTTTCTTTCTCTTTCTTTCTTTCTCTTTCTTTCTTTCTTTCTTTCTCTCTTTCTTTCTTTCTTTCTTTCTTTCTTTCTTTCTTTCTTTCTTTCT
>VZTE01002700.1:142951-169408 GCA_013397775.1 Eulacestoma nigropectus
TTCCCTTCCCTTCCCTTCCCTTTCTTTTCCTTCCTTCCTTCCTTCCTTCTGAAAAAGAAGTGGGAACTTATTCATTGTCATCTATTGCTGATTTTTTTACCTAAAGACATGATCCTTAATATGGACTTTTACACTTGCTATCAACTTCTGGTTTGTAAGTTTTGATTTAACTACAACACAGATAAGCAGACTGTACTCTTGCAAAGCAAAACCTCGAGGACATTCCAAAGAACATGCACCAAATTCAATTTTAGCATTGCTAAAATGAAGACCTTAGAAAATTCACTTCTAAATTATCACTTTAAATTTTCCATTAAGTTATAATAGCAAATGAATTCAGAGAACGGGATAACAGATTATATAAGGAGTTACTCAACTGTGTTATGTTAGTCTGTAAGTGTTCCTTTAGAGTGAGAGAGAAGCTGTAGCTATAGCAGAAATAAGTTTCTCCTTTCACAGCATTTGGTCTGAAGCCTGTTTATTTTGGAAACTTTCTCCTTGACTGTGGTGCAATGGGAGGAGTTTTCACAGTGGGCAATTAATTTTAATCAAAATCATCATCCCTTTTAGCTAAATAAATATGTGTGTTTGAGTAGGTTTGAAGGAAGCGTGTACCCTTTTGTCCTTTAAAAATACATAATCTGATTTGGCAGGGCACATTTGTGGTGTGTCTGTGGTAGGTTTTCTATTAAATTTATTTAAATACTCCCGTCCCTGAGAAAATAAGCTACATGAGTTGGTTTGAGACCTTCATTAAAGGCTACTCCGAAGTATGTTTTATATGAAAAATGGCTTTGCTACTGAGAATGATTGGTATGTCAAGAATTTCATTTCAGCCAACATTTTTGTTATTAGAAGAAGCTTCTGTTGTCTACAGAGGGGTTTTGTTCAGAAAGATATAATGCAAGATACGAAAAAGCATCTTCCAGTGTTCTTATCTACTATGCAATACTTCTATTGTAAGCATAGATAATAACAATTCTAATATTTTTTTCATTTCCTTGGGTGCTGCTTCTTACTCACATCTTATAATGGTACTCATGATTTTACTGCTGCTTCTCTGGGGGCTAGAAAAATAATCAAAGAGCTTGTTTTTCAGTGTATTTATTGAAACCTTAGAACTGGATGCCTTAAAGGTGATCTTTTAAATCCCTTTTTGCCTTTTTGTATTTCCCGTGTAAAATACAAATACTATCACATTAAAACATGTTTTCCTTATTGTTTTCTGCATCATTAAATCTTGACAGGCCCATTTCTCTTCCATTTCCTTTTGAAAGAACACCAGTTTCTGAAAAGAGTGGAAGGAGGGAGGATTGAAGTAGGTCACAGCCTTTGGTGACATAACCATGCCAGTCCTTTCAAACTATCCCAAGAACCAGATCATCCATAGATAGGAAGGAAAATGAGAACCCAATTAAAGCCAAAATAAACAGACCTATACTTTGTTCAGTAAGTTTCTGTGGTTTCTGTAGTGTTTTGTTCTTGTTTATATCCTGTCCCACCCTCACCCTTCTGGAAACTTCTTTTTTTTTTTTTTTTTCACTGATAAGCAAGTTCTAAAATTCTCTCAAATCAGTACAACTCTGCAGCGATCGACTCTATAGGACCTTAAGCCTCTCTGGATAGCAGAAACAAATTTCTCTCCACCTTTGAAGACATCTACCATATTTTATTACTACTGTGACTATTTATACAAAACCCTTGCTTCCTGAGCAGCAACCACATTCCGAGGGACTGTTTGCATATGCCAGCAACAGATAAAGTTAACACAACTGAGGCAACTGAGGAATGGCAGTAATGCACTGGATGGTGCTTGCTCTCTCATTTCTATTTTTGGTTGTTTTTTTAAGTTTTCCTAGCCCATCCTGACAAAAAACAAAGTAACAACACCTGACTAAAAGAGAAAATGAAAGTGTGTGATGCTTGCTGGGAGATAAAACACCTGATTTTTTTATGTTGCTGCTGACAATGGGCTGAGAAGGTAGTGATCATCACAAATTCGTCACAGCCAATGGAAGGGAAGCACCAGATTTCATCACATGATGTCATGAGCTCTCAGGATCTACTGTGAAATCATTACATGGTAGCCAACAGCAACAAGTGATTTTCTTAATGCATTTTTTGCCTTGTCTAGTGTAGAATGTACAAAGTACAGTGCAGCCAAAATACCTGGAATACTTTCTTGAAACCCAGCAATTGTTTGGACACTGTCAGACAAGGCATCCTAGAAGCAAAGGATACAAAACAATGATGAAAGGAGAAGCTGGGATGACCTTGCCAACAGTGTCTGCTCTCAGGTCAATGTTGAACAGAGCAAGGAAGGGAATAGAGACCAATTAGAAATATGCTTCACACCAGCTGAGTAAGCTGGATACTGCATCCTTAAGAGTGTCTGGGAGCATGTTTTAAATATTCCTCTACCCTATCTCTAACCAACAGGATCCTGTAATTTCCAACCACTTCCCTGCTTGCCTGTCACTGAATGTCAACAGTAGGTACAGCTGGCAAACACAGGAGTTGAAGCATTTAAAGGATGGGCCGTATTTCACTGGAAGTTTATTATAATTTGCGGTTGAACTTGATTACTTAAAGGTCACCTCTCTTCTGTACATAATCAGTTTTCCTTGCTCCCAGTTGTCAAACTAAAATAAATAAGGAGGAATTACATATGGGGAAAGAAATTATTTTCATGCACCAAAGAACACAGAATTATTAAACAGTTGAGGCTGGAAGAGACCTCTGGAGTTCATCTGGTCCAACCCCCTTCTCAAGCAGGTTCACTTAGAGCAGGTTGCCCAATATCATGACCAGATGGCTTTTGCATATCTCTGAGGATGGAGACTCTAAAACCTCTCTGGGCAACTTGCGCCAGTGATCAGTCACTCTCACAGTGAAAAAGGATTTCCCGATATTTAGATGAAGCCTCCTGTATTGCAGTTTATGCCCATCGCTTCTTGTCCTGTCAATTAAAGATAATGTGATATCCTGCAGTGAACAAGGTAATTCATGTATTTCATTGTAGTGTCCAACTGAAGTATGTAGTGATGCCTAAAGATGAGAGTCTCTGTCAAAATCATCAGTTCATTTCTGGGAAAGAAATTAAATTGCATGATGAAACCTCCTCAGCAGTGTCATCCTCTCATAGATGCAGCTTTGGTGTTGGACATGTCTTTAATTTGAAAACCATAAAATATTACCTTCAGTCAACTTGACAAGCATCATTCTTCCAATATTTAGTCTTCAAACCTACAAATCTCAGCAGCAAGTACCCCATAATTCTTGAAAAGTGAGCAGTAGGTAGGACCTTCTTTTAATTCTCTTTCAACCTTTGCTGAGCTGCAGTCCTTTACATTGCCACTGCAGCTACTTAATTTTCCTCCCTAGCATTACTAGTTGCCCAGATTTTACTATAGTGATTATTCATCAATTTTTTTTTTTCTCTCTTGAACAGTGAAAAATAATAGCCATGTCACAGTGATGCAGCACTAACTCCAGACACCAACCCTTTTGGTGCCATGGCTGAGTCAGTGCAGGTAGAATGCTGGTGGTGGCTGTGTCACAGGGGGCATGACTGACATGGGAGGCCCAGGATGGCTGCCTGGGCTGGCAGGGGATGGTGTCCACAGAAATGGGGAGTGGCTGCTTCTCCTTGGTTGCTTCTCCTGTCTAATACAGCTGGGTGCCAGGGCAGGGATGAAACCAGACCATGTCACTCTCCTATCATCTACCTCCTCTGACACTCAGTTGTCAAGAATGTTGCAAGTTTCTGGAAGGGTATTGGCCTAAGGATAAGAAAACACACACAGTCCCAGTCTGTACACTATCAGGGTTCCACAGGCACCTGGAAAGTCTTTACAACCCTGGACAAAGGGAGCTCCACCCCATTCTCCCTCTCTGTACCCATCCTGGTCTTACAAGGAGCTAGAAGGTCCCGAGAGCCATGGATAAGTGAAACTTCTCAGCACCCACATTCTCTGAGTGAAACTTGCTGTGAAGTTTCTGATTCATGAACCCATTGGCTGCCTTTGGTTTGTGCTGTCTTTTTATTGGAAAACTTCTGAGCCTTTTCCTTTTGCATAGCAATTGCATAAGCCTAAATTTCTTAAGAAAATATCCCCCACTGTCAGGCTTTTCCATACAGACCAGGCCCTCTAGGGTAAGGACTCACCTTTCAATATCTTTCACCTCAATTTATATTTTCCTTTTTAGTCATATCTTTCCAGTTGGATAGAGCAACTTGGTACCTGACAGCAAAATTCCTTTTTTTTCCCCATAAGGTGAGAGTCTCTTGCCATTCCCTTTTGTTTCATGCTCTTTGTTTAGTGACAAAGGGCAGGTTAGGGACTCTGACCTGAGTAACTCAAGGCTATTTTTGGAAAATGTGCTGAAGATAGAAAATAGACAGGCTACTTTGTTCTTCTTTTATGAATGCAGACCAGAAATTATTTTCTTATATGAGAAATCACTGTAGTGGAACTGAAGATCACTTAGAATATAGTTGTGCCATGTGGAACTTTTTTTCCCTTTGTTAAAGAAGGGTGTTAAATCAACAGCATAACGTAGGTAGCATAACTGAAAAATGGTGCCGTAACAGAGGCAGGGATCTAACACTTCCTTGGAGACCTAAGGTATGGCACAGAGACTTGCCCTAATTGCTATTCTACCTTTATCATTCTTACTTTTTTTCATGCTAGTCCAACATTATCTGGGAGTTAATAAGGTTAGGGTTTCAAAACTTTTTATATACAGAACATATAAAATAAGATTGTCCCTCTTCATTCATTGCAAGTTTATATGAGAGTTAAACACAGCACTGCACTGACATTAATGATAACATCATAGAAAGGTTGTTCACAGTGGCTCTTATAACCAACCCCTTTCATAGCACTCTGCAGTCTTAAATTTAGTGGAAGAAGTTGGCTCCAAAGAATAAACACTCTTTATCCAAGCCTATAAACACTCTTTATCCAAGCCTATAATTGCACTAAATTAACCAAGATTCCTGTCTTTAAACACAGAGGTCTTGGCCTGCGTCTTTCTTTGGCAAGCTACCACCATGGGTAATATGGAGTTAAAGATATAGAATTAGAAGAAATACATCAATAAAAATATTTGAAATATAAGAGTTTCATTTCACCAAAACTGATAAGCCTTTCTGTCTTTATGCTTTTATGCAAAGAAGGGTTTATCAAGATAAATCATTTGGTGTTATTCAGATGGTGTTAGGAAGATAATAATTGCCTTTTTAGGGAAGAAAAGGAATGAAGTTAATTTAGGTAGACTAAATCTGTTCTCATCTTTTGCCCTTATAGTCCTGCTTCTTTGAAGCCAAAGCAGTAAAAATCTATGCAAAAAAAGAAAGGAAAAAATACCTGCAAAGGAAGAAAATGTAGCCCTACTTTTCTAATGTCTCAGAGAGAATATCTGTATTTAAAAAATTCTCAGGCTACCTCTAAGCAGCCAGCACAGATGCTAGAAGTGCTCCAATTGTGTTAGCATGGTACTCCCCTAGGTCTGTTCTCTTGTCTGAGCAGTACCATTAGCCCAGGGAAAGCACCTTATTAACAAAACTGCACTTCTCCAGTGGCTGAAACAGCCTGTTCATATGTAGCTGATATTTTACACAATCTAGGCTTAGACTGACTTTGACTTGCTGTTGGAGAAGAAGTGCAGAGAAGCACAGACACTGATGGATTTTGGCATGGGGGGGAAAAACAAATTTCATAAACAAGCAGGCTAGTTGCAGTCTGGGTGGTAATGAGAGTCTCTGTTGCAAGGGTCTTTACAGCAGCCCCTCCAATTGGATCAAGAGATGCTCCCCAAAGTGCTGTTCTGTTCAGTTGTTATAGTCAGCTGAACCATGGTCCTCAGTGACTGCTCCAGCATTGATATGATCCACCACTGAGTACCTTAAACTAAATAAGAAGTGTATCCTAGATATTCTAACTATCTGCATGAGATTGCCCTACACAATTATTTCAACAGCTGAAGGATCACCTTACTGACTATTTTCAAGTCTCTTATCTTGTATAGTTTGATCAATTCAGCAGCAAGAACCACCCAGGGAGTCTTTGGGATGGCCAGATTCTTCACACAGGATATTAATCTGCACACTGAAGAAGTGTGCAGACTAAGAAAATTATTAATACAAATGGCTGCTACCATCTCGGTATTTTAGCTTTCAGTTTGTCTCTTGATTCTCTCATGCTACTCTTAGTTTCATCGTATCTTATCCAAAACACATCTTGGTCCTACAGGCACTGCCGGAAGTCAGGATTTTGTTTCAGATGGCTTTAGAAAAACGCATTTTCTTAAAAATATGTTTTTACATCCCAAATTTGGATAGTACTGCATACATGTCTTAAATTTTTATTGAGTTTGACAATTTTACATAGCAAGCTGTGCCTTTTGTCTGTCTATGACAAAAAAGCCCAGGCCTCTGATTAACAGTATTGGCTATTTCTTACCCTGACTCCTGTGTGATAGAAGTGATCTATCCACTTGAATATAAGCATTTGGTTCAGAAAGTATTTTAGTTTTATTAGTATTTAGCAGCCAAACCAAGAAGTCGGAAAACAGATCTCAACACTTCCTTTCCTTGAGTTACTCAATAGACCAACAAGATTATCTTGTTCAAAAATTGGTTGCCTGTCAACTTTCACTGTTTCACTTGCACTTGAGTCAGAAGGAATCTGGTCAGTTGCTAAATTTTCATTTTCTGTTACTTCTGGCTTCTCAAATTTAAATTCAGATATTTACTTCTTAATTTTGATACAGATTTATGATATCTCCATTATGGCAAAATTTGCAGGAAAATAATTTTTCTCTTACCAATTTCGTTGATACATATTTGATGCAAGCATTTTGACAATCCACAGTGAAACACCTGCATTAGATTGAAATGGCTTTTGAAATGCTGAAGTTCTTCATAATAAGCAAATATACTGAAATGTGCTCTTTTCCATTTCTTTCTTGTACCTGGGATCTACTCAGTATGTCATTTTAAAGAAAGCCCATTAGCATAATTAACTATGTAATCTGAATGCCAAATATATATCACACACTGACTCACAGGATGGGTAAGGTGGGAAAGGACCACTGGAGGTCACCTGGTTCAACATCCCTGCTCAAGCAGGGTCCCCCAGAGCACCTTACTCAGAATTGTGTCCAGATGGCCTTTGAATATCTCCAGAGAAGGAGACTCCACAATTTCTCTGGGCAACCTGTTCCAGTGTTCAGTCACCTACACAGTAAAGTTCTTCCTCATGTTTGGGTGTTCCAGTTTCTGCCCATTGCCTCTCACTCTTATTGCTGGGACCACTGAGAAGAGCCTGCCTACATCCTCTTGGCACTCTCCCTTCGAATACTTGTATACACTGGCAAGATCCCCTCTCAGTCTTCTCGTCTTCGGGCTAAAAATACATGGAATGTTTCACAACCTTGTTTCGTTCAACAAACTTCAAACATCAGCATATGTTTGAAAAAGCTATTCCAAAGTTTTTCAGGAAGATTTAAACATTTTTAATCATACCCTTTCAGATTTCCTTCCTTGAACTCCTTGTCTTTTTTCCCAAACAGGTAAATGAGGGCATAGGATCTTCCTTGTTCATGGTGTACTCAGTCTACTGACTTGGACTCACTTTCTTTACAAAATGACATTGATACCAAACAGTGAAGTTTTCATAATAACCTCCAAGACTTCTGTCCACATATCCAAATAAGCAAGCACTTACCTTTCCTTGGCTTGTCCATGGTGGATCAGTGTTCAGAAGAAGAAGTGATATCCAGCTGCCCAGAATTCCTTTAACTCCCTATCACTGCTGAGCAGCTTCCTGTGGTTCTTGAGGAAGAATGAAATGAGGCATCTAATTGCAATGTAGAATACATATTCCACTCTTTCTTCAGGGTACCACAAATTAACCAGGAAAGGCCAATGTCAAATCATCTGGGGAACTTAGCAGAATATCATGAGTAAGAACAATTATCTGACTCAAAGTAATCATTAAGAAGTTTGCTGAATGAAGAATGTGCTACCTTAAATCAATTTCAACACTCTTTTTTGTAGACACAACTTTAGGTAGTAGTACTGACTGCATATAGTCCCAAAATAATGATTTTCAAGTTAATTTCAGTTATTTGTTTTTGAGGTTTTGCACAAATTGCCAAGAAAAGAGCATTTTCCTGCAGGATTTTTTAGTTGCATCTGAAGTGTGGGTAAGCTCTGCTGTATGCAAGTCCTGCATATAAATTAGCAATCGCATTTAAAAGCAGCGGAGTGAAAGAGGACCTTTTTAAAAGGTGTATTTATTTTATCAGCAAAATGTTTTCTCAGTTGTCAATAGGTTCATATTTTTTACTACAAAATTTATCTTTGATGCATTTTTCTCATACTTCTTGTGCAGGAAAATTGAAATAACATTTTTCCCATACAGCCAAGATGGATGCATTTTAAATAGAAACAAGGCTAAAAGCACAAATCTTTCACCAAAAGCTTGTTTCTGTTTTATTGACTTTTTTTCCCCTCCAGACAATCAAAGAAGAAAGAAGAGTGCTGAAACTCACAAATGAAAATGCATTTGGCATTGTCCAGGAGAACAAACTCACAACCGTGGTTTCATTGTTGGATCATTTGGCACATGCTGTCGATATGGTCAAAGTGCTTGGTGGCTACAGGGGTGAATGGGGAGAGATCCTGAGCTTGGTGTTGGCTTGTTCAGAGCACCCTTGTCCAAAACCTGTGTATCTGCAATTACCACTGTGTCTTCTGATAGCACCTCACTCATCTGTGTGCCATATGGACAAGATCGTGATAGCCCAGCTATCAGAGTGGTGGGAAAGTGTGAAGGTGTGTCTGCAACACAGGCTTGACATCCTGGAGTGAAGGATTTTCTGTGGTTCTTGTCTTCTTCATGAGGCTCAGGAGAAAAAACAGGCATGCTCTCAGCAGAGAGTGCAGGCAGCCTCAGTTAGTACAGACCAAGGAACAAATGACAAGACATGAATTTGCCTGTCAGCACATGCATGGTTTGGGCAGCCTTCCTGAACATCACCCTGCTAAGCACATTGCAGATCAAAAACATGCCCCAGGATGTGGCATGCAGTAATTGCAAAAGAGTGAATAAAAGGACTACATTTATATTTCTTCTGTGTTGTACAGTTTCTTCCCTTCTATGTTGTACAGTTTCTTCCCTTCTATGTTGTACAGTTCTGTATTTTACAAGCTGTCCCTTTCTATGGGAATCTTATTTTCAGTTCATATATAAGCACTGCATGAGCAAGCAGTAGGAACAGTTAAACATGTAAATCTATTTAAATTTGAATAACACTGTAGAACATCAAAGGAAATATTTCATGAGTAAAGTTTGTCATGGTTTAAAATAGGAAAAGCACTCTACATTAAGATTTCCAGTTTGATTGTTCTGCTTTCAGTCATCAGAATACACACAAGTTTTTCAACTTGTAGAGCAGTCTTAAAATTAATGTGTTATGAAAGCAAAATTACTTTGCTCACTTTGCATCCTTTTCTTCTTATCCAAGAGCCTTCTGACAGCCACCTAATACCAGCTAGATTTCAAGTGTCCCTTCTCCTTATTGCAGATAATTGGAAGCATCTGCTCCATTGTCAAAATGTACACTCCTGTGCTTACAGCTGAAAACTGTGATCTCAGCATATCCAAACATCTCTTCATCTTCCCAGCTTTAACATAATTTTCTAGTTCTGATCATGTCCTGGAGTAAGGAGTTGGTTATTCTAAGTAGTTATTCCTTGATTTATGTCAATTTGAAGAAATTGCAGAACTGCTGTAATTTTCAAGTCAGTTGTTTCTCCTCATGCCACCTGTGAACTAAAAAGGATGTGCTTTGCAAAAGATATTCAGTGCCTGATGCTCAGTTTTAGGTTCCTTGGCCATTCCTGAAATCTTTTTAAGTGTTGCATTTTGGCTGATACACCAGCAGCAGTTCTGTGGTACAGAAGACGCCGAGTATTGGAGGTCTGGTTATGGAAACTGTCAGTGTGGGCTGGCCTTCGCTTTGGTTTGTGAGGATCCTCTCAGGCTGACTGCCCTATATACAATCCAAGAAAAAGAGATTCTTACACACTGAAAGGATCCAGCAGGTTTATCTCTGGTACTTCTTTTTTCAGCTCTTGCTGGTTACAAGGGCCAAGAGTCTGACCACAAGGACTGTCTCCAAGAGTGTGTTCAGCTTGTGACAGGTTCAGTAAAAGGGGTAAAGAGGGGAAGGGGGTCTGCAAATCTTCAGCAGAGGTTGGTATTCCTGTCTCTGGAGGAGGGTTCTCTTGCCTATATGTGGTAGTTCCTATTCAGAAAAGTTCATATAGAAAATACATGGATTGCTGGTGCAGGGCAGCATTGTGCAAAGAAGACACTGTTAAAAGAACTTGGAGACTACTGTAGCTCTTGCTTTCCTGCATTTGATAAGTATTATAGACATTCTAAGAGATTTCAACATCCCCTCAAAAATAGACATCTCAAGTCTAACTTGAAAACTCTTTTACATTGAGAATCATTAAGATTTTTGATTTATGTCTACAAGCTAATTAAGTGTCCAGTGTCCCATACAAAAACAGTCTCCTAGAAAACCAACTAGTCTAGTAAGTGACTCAGCTCAACCTGAGGCAGTCTCACTCCCTAGGCTCTCCCTACTGACTCTGAAGAGAGCTCAGACACCTGTATCTGAAATCATAACACCCGTAAGTAAATGGCTGGGATGGGTTGTCTTCAGTTGCAAACTGAAGGACTCCCTGAATCTCCTGTTATCATTGCACTGGAAGAGATACACTTTATTAGTAATTAACGGTGCTGCACATGAGTGCTTGGGGTACTCTTGTCAAAAGTAGGGGACTCTGTGGGATTTCTTAATCCTTCTTCACGCTACTGGTCACTTATTTATTAAGCAAAGATTAAAATGCCTTTTCCTTTCACTTTCCCATGATCCTGTTACAAAACATAACCATTTCTACCATCCTCTCTTTCTCTTTAAATCACCATCATTTTGAAGCTGCTAGCACATAGAGACTTGTTTTCCCTAGTTTGCTTATGGACTTCTGTGTTGCAAATAGCAGTTTAAAAGGTGACTGTAAACACAGAGATATTGTAGCCTGAACTCCAACCAGACCCCTTTTTGGCAAGCATCCAAGCTTGGCCTCTCATCCCTCTACAATCTTGGAGGTCCCCACTACTTCCCCCACAGCTTTTGTGCTATCTCCCTTTAACTTTCTCTTTCAGCTCAAACACTTCCACCATTCCTTTCATGAGTACCACAACACTTCTTTGAATCCAATACACACCTTAGAGCCCTTCCACTGTAGGCAGCACTTGCTGACACAATTTTTCTTTTTCTTGAAAATAATGTGACCCCTTTTGTGAACTTCTTCCCGCAAAGAACATTTCTGCAAAATAAGATTTGTTAAAAGCTTCAACCCATTGACAGATGGTAGAAAGTAGCTTTTTTCTTGGATAGTTTTGCCAACAGTCATGCCTGGTGCTGGGCAAGGCTGGCTCAATGACTGCTGTACATAACCAAAAACTGCACAATTCATGTAAATCAGGTAAGACAAAATGCTTTCTAGTGAGAAAGGGTATGTCTACACAAGCAGATGTTTGCAGGTGCAGTACATCTCCAGTCTGAAAGCTTCGTCTGATACATTCTTCTTAGAAAGGTCTGATGTCATATGAGCTTGGCTGTTTGATGTCCAGTAACACAAGGAGTTTCTGTCAAGAGAAACTACATCAGTCTACACAATGAACAGAAAACCACATTCATCTATCAGTTTTATTTCATCTTCCTTTTATATTACTTAACTGTGCTGTTATCCCTCTCCAGCTCTTGCTTTTCTTCTGAACATGCAATAAAATTTTCTATTCTGAATTTTCCCTGCTATTTGATACTTTTTTTTTTACAAAAAGCATAGGCAGGTCTAGCAGCCACTCTTCTGAGAAGTAGGCTAGTACTTATTTAAGGTACTTTAAAACTCAGTGCACCAGACTTTCTAATAGCCTGTGCAATTTGAATACAGAAGTGGTTAAGACAAGACACCGGGCTGATGGGGATCCGGTATCAGATCTGTTCAAATGTGAGAAAAAAAATAAAAGTGAAGACTTAGAAGGCCCAGAATTGCAGACCTTACCTATCCCCAAGCCTGCTAATCACTCCCAATTTCTTCTTTCACAGCTTGTCTTCAATAATGGTTGGCAATATCAGACCACCAGTCTTAGTTTGAAGAAAATGTCAGCTTAACCCAAGCAGAGTGTTTAATAGCTAAGTGGCCTTTCTTGAGTAACAACTCACACCTGTAAATTAATCATGCTGCAACTGTCTCACTCTAGGCTAACTTCACATACCAATTTAACTCATTTTCTGTGTTCTGAATGTAGAAACATTAAATCTAGGTCAGTATTTTCAGTAAATTCAATAAATTATTCACTGAGTCAATTATTTTCTCGAGATATTTTGTACCACAAATTTTCTACCTGATGCTACGGAACCATTTTAGCATTCAAGGAAAGAAACCATTCTTATCTGCAAAGGAACTGTGCAGTCATACATCTTAATTCAAGATTTAACATCAATAGGTATAGCATATCAGGAGGGAAGCAAATTTCACCCCACCACACACTTGATTGTCTTCATACTGAGATAAACTTGTGTCTATATCTGCTTATTAATGAAGTCAAGAAGGTGAAAATCCTCCATTAATGCAATAAAAATCATATATTGCTAGAAGCAAGTCTTTAAGCAATTTGTCTGACACTGGCTGGAAATATAGCTTCAGATCACTTGCTTGACCCTGCAAATCAGAATGTACTCATAATTTAACAAATCCTATTTTTTAGCTTATTTCCATTTTGATTTTTACAGTTTACATGTAGTATTAGTAATATCACACTGAAGCAAAATTTGGAAGTAAATAGAAGTAAAAAAGGGATAATAGTCTCCTGTCATCTAGATAGAGGCTTCTGACAGGAGTGAACTGTAAGAAAAAGTTGACTGAAAGATATGGACATTTGACACGCAAAGGTGAATAAACACTCCTGAAAATAAGGGCTGGGAAGATGAAAGAAGGACAAAAATGCAGACAGGACACAAAGAGATGGTTTGCAGGGAGCACTGGCAATCCCACAAACATGGGGAGAGGTGGATTTAGACACACTGTCATAAAAAATTCACAGAGCTCACCCATAGTCAATCAAGAGTTAAAAGGAAATCTTCCAGCGAAATTCTGTCAAAACTGACATGCTCAACATTGTACTCCTTACAAAGCCAACCCCAGCAGCTGTACTGGTAATGAATGGCTTGAACCGAGATACTGCCGCGGAAGTTTCTGTCGTGTTGGCCAAATGATGCTCATCAGCTGTGGCAGGCGGTGTGGAAACTGGCAAAGGCATCCCACTGTGTCTGTCAAATTCATCTTCTCTTCTCCCTTAAGGGTTCCTTTTGCTTTTCGTCACTGTCACCGCCATGCTCCAAAACAGGTCCTCTTCCTCATTTGCACTCTCAGAGAAAACTCAAGAGTGTCATGCATTGCAGGACCACACAGTCAGAACCTTCGCTCCCACTCACTTCCAAAAAATTAAACCTTTCTCCCTCTCTGCAGCCTTGACCTGATACTTGTGCTGGTGGGAGGAATAAACTGTTAGTGCTGCTCCACTGAATTTGGATTTTAAATGTTCAGCATGCTATTCATTAAAACTATAATTATTAATATGTATTTTTTAAAAAGGCATTGGTGTCACACTTTTTTTTTTTCCCCACAGCTTTAGTCCTGATGACTAAGGAACTGCCAGAAAGAAGAGACTCTTTGCACAGTGGAAAGCATTTGGATGTGTTTAACCACAATTTTTTATCTTCAGGTTGAACAAACAATTCCAAAGAGCCTTGATTTTAATGGGTTTTCCAGTTATATTGACTAATGTACAGAGAAGAGAGGTCAAGTAACAACTATATCCAAATAAAATTAGATTCCGCTGAAATCAGAATCTATGACTTTCTTAGCTCTAAGTCTTTTTCCCCAAGCCATTCACTATCAGCGATTATCTAATTATATAATATTTTACACAACGAATGCAAGCATTGTGCTTTCTTGGCATCTTTTATATCTCTATTAGAAGAAGTTAATTAGATCATATTTTTCATGTACAGGATGAATATGCACTGTACGTACCCAGATACATGGTGTTGAATGTTAGGGTGATTAACAGTGGTTCAATGTACAATTAGATATTTTGAATGTCATTGGTAACAACACTAATGGTGTACATGGTTTTCCATTAACCCACTGAGATTTTGGGACACTGAACCATTAACTAGAAGGTATTTCCCTTCTGAGGACCTAAGGCCATACACAGATCCTAGTGTGGCCTTATTCTTGATTGTCACCCAAGTGCTTCTCTGATGCAAATATTAATCTCTGAAACAAGTCAGCAGATGCATCATGTACTGATTCTTCCTGGAGCATGGACACATCATGAGCCACATGGCAAATACTTAATAGAATTTCAAGTACATTTGCAAACCAGGCTGTTAAAAGCAGTTTGTTGCATTTAAATGGCATAAAAGGTTGAGTTTATTCTAATGTCTATATTATGTATGACATTTGGAATTTAACACAAAAGAAGAGGAACAAACTAGAAAATAGTTCTGGTACCTATTTTTAGCTGGAAATAGTCCTTAACACATTGAAGCTTACATGACAGGGCCATTTTCTGTTGCAGGACACTCCCATCAATAATGAGAGAGAGACTGGGAAAGCCAAAGATGAGAAATTAAATCCCTGAAACACTTCTTTTGGAGAGTAGGACAGGAAGTGGTGAGAACAGACATTTATTTTTATACTGAGTGTCTCAGTTCTAGGGAAATGCGAAAACGCAGTGTGAGTTGTATTGGCAAGCACTGAGTCATTGATCCACTTTGTTGATAAAAGTATGGAAAAAGTATCCCTCAAGGAGGAAGCAAACTGTTGAATTTGGAGCTTTACCGGTAGCAGGGGCAAAATTCTTTTTCTGCAGCTCTATTGTTGCACCTGTCCACATGAAACACTGCAAAAATTATGAATTCAAATACATAATCGAAAAGACATAATCAAGGAATGACAGCTAATCAGCTCTCTTTCCCCTACAGCCCCTTCTTTTTTATCTTTGTGATGCCTGATTTGGTGTTTTTACTAACGGCAGTACACAACATCCCAGTTTCACAGAGTCATTCTACTGAGTGCTGAAAATATTTGCTGGATATCTTATCTTTTAGAAAAACATATAAAAGCTATAGGCACAGTTCCCCAATGGCATAACTTGCATGTAAAGATGCCTCTTACGTATATTTTCTTGCCATTACTTGAATCCCCTACAGCTCCTTGCAAACCTAATGTGGTGCTTCCTACTCAAGAAGCTCAGCTGTGGGTCTGCTGATTAAAAAGTTTATGGGCAAAAGAAGAAATATCAGGATGCAATCTGCTCCCTAATGCCATGAGTTTCCACCAAGGAGCCCTGGTAAGGGAGAGGCACTGCTGCAACTGCTGTTTCCCAGAGACTCAGGGAAAGGGGAGTATCAAATCGCACTGATGACTGACTGCCTCTTGGAACGTGTCTTCTCTCATGTGGCTGAAATGTGGCTGTGATAACTCTGTCACCACAGCCTGGGGTCCCACTAGCATTTCCTTAACCTTATTTGCAGCCTTGAAATCCAGAGCACACCATTAGATTATCCAGTTTGAACTTTCTCAGGGGATTGAACCGAGAAAGAAAAAATATTGGCTTCTGCCCCACCTCAAGCTTAGTTGGGTGGTATTTTTCTACATCATTTCAGAGCTGTCTAAGCAATTCAGGACTCGGAATTTGACATGGGGGTTATTTCTTCCTCAAAAAATATTTACTGTTGATGCTTAAGCCTTTCTTTACCACATAAAAATAGTGGACAAGTAGCTAGAAATAAAGAGAAAAACACATCCCAGAGAGAGAGAGAGAGAGAAGGAGCAGAGAAGGGAAGGGAATTATCAATATAATCAGTGCTGCAGAGATGGAGCTGTTCCAAGCCGGTACCAGGGCAATTGGTCATTCAGCTTGAATTTGGATTTGTCAGGAGCACAGAGCCTAACCCATCATTCACTGAGAATACACTGTTCCTCCTCCATTGACTGCATTTTTAGAAAAGTCAGCATTTTCCATAAGAAAACTTCTACAGATGCTCTTGGGTATTGAAGAATACCAGCCTTGCCAAAAGAAGAACCTTAGGTTTCTTATTATTCCCAGCCTCTGACTCCTCAGAGTATCATTGTTCATCTTTCAAATAATTTTCTTGTCAGAATGTGGCTTTTTGAGTAGGGTTTTTTCCCCTTCTGTCCAGTTGCTTTTACATTTTTATCATTCATATTGAAGGAAAAAGTTTTATCTTGGATCAGCACAGGTCCCTTTATGTTTTGCTTTCTATTTCAGCAGCATGTTGTATTCAATAGGAGACATTTCCAAAAAAGGCTGAGGGTCAGACTTTCAAGTTTTCACTTAACGGCTGCATGTGTTTGAGCTGAACATCCACTCAGACAGCTCTAAAGGTTCCCTTTAGCAGACTGAGCATGGCCACGCAACACAATGCTGCCTTGCAGATTCCCAAAGAAAATCCTAGTGAGCAGGAGCAGCCATTTGAGACTCAAACTCAGGATTTCTGTGCCAGTGTCTGGACTATATGATCGTGTTCCTGCCACATCAATTCAGGCCAGCACTGCACTGACACCACGGCATTGTCCCTTGCGGGTGGGGAACTTATGTCCTGACTTAAGGCTGGCGTAGAAGGGGCACTCTTCCTTCGAGCTTCCTGCAGATTTTGAAAGAGTGTGATTTTTGTAACAAAGCTTACATTCTAATCTCTAATTCTGGTCTTGAAGGTTGCGTGGCAGCTGTGGTCTTTAAACATGCCTGATCAGCATTTTAGGCACAATCTTTCTTAGATATGACTGGAGTATCTGTTAAGGTCAATATGCTTCACCAGCAGCCTAACTCAAAATTCCCAGTTCATAGTTGTTGGATAATTTTATTATTGTTTTGCTTAAGACTGAAAGTGAAAAATTCAACTGGCAGGCCAGAATCAAACTCATCACTTGCAAAGTAAACAGAGATTTTGAGTCCCAAATGATTGAATGAAGTTCTCCTCTGGGAAGTTTTCTTTGCCATTTCCTGAAAAATATGCCAAGTATCTTGTATGTTTTGCAGTGGACATCCTGCCTGTGACAGATTTGTTATCTCATGTTCTGAATTTTTCTGCATTTTTGCTGCTATCCATGTAAAATGATCAACTTATTTTGCACAATGTATCCACAAATAAAAGCAAAACCTATGCATTTTATAAACCATCTGACATTCCAACAGTGTGCTGTTTTCTGACTTTGGATGACTCATTGTCATATTCGTTTGTTAGCTTGTTCATCTATTAAATGTAACACGCTCTACAACAAGTGACCCATTTAATTTTCAATTCTGTCTTTTTGAACCCTCATAGTTCAATTTTTTCTAGTCTGAGTGCCAAAGGTTAATATCTTAAAATTAGATATCTAAATAGAAGTGGGACATAGGCACTGCTAAATGAGTAAAGCAATTAAAATTGTGCAGCTTTAAGCATTTCTTCTACTAAATTTCTATAAATAAATCTTTCCTCAAAGGTTTCAACAAAGATCAATTCTGAGCTAATACTAACTATAAAAGTTATTGCCAAATTCAACTAATTCTGGAGTTATGAGTAACAAGACAATTACCATGGAATTCTATAGAAATGCAAATTTTTTAGATATTTTGTTCAAGTTATAATACCTGACCCAGGTATTCTACACATACAGATACAGAATATAAGCACAAAGAACATTTTTATATCATATATTCTTGATGATTAGTACATCTTGAATAGCACATATTGATGGAATGTGATCATTGATGCTATTACAAAACACACTTTAATAGTGTTCAAGATTGTTGATGTTTGGCAAGCTCTATAATTGCTTTAATGTTTTATAGTAATAGTATTGCATTGATTTCTTTTTTTTATTTTTCTCTTCATTATCAAGCTTGTGGATCTACTACAGCTTTTTTACTGTTTGTGTCCAACACCTTTCAAGATCTGTGTGCCTTTCCTCTCATTCTACACATTTGGTTTTCAGCTCTTCCACCTCTCTCCCAAGGCCAGTGTAAACAAATGATTTCTGAGGCCATGGAGACTGTAAAATGTCTGAATGACAAAGTAATGAACACTCTTTGTGACTGGAGTCAGCACAAGTATTTATTGCTAAGCAACAAAGACTGATGTCAATGAGTTTTGCCAAATGCAGATGGTGAGTAGGTTTGTTGAAAAAATGAAATCACTCTAACATAACTCTTTACAGCAGATACTAATATAATAGAAATAAAATGCACTCAACTGGTGTGAGTGAAGCGCTCCACAGAGAGGAATGAGGTTAATTTGATAATACTTTCTGATGGCTTGGCCTGTATATTATGGAATTGCTCACATGTGAAAATATTCCTAACCTATCTCAGCAAGATTAAGGAAGGAAAAACATCTGCAAAGCTTTCCTAAAGTGCCTGGATCTCCAAAGCTGTGGTTCAGAATGTTGTTGTGAAAAAAGGAAGGACACTGTACCTGGCTGGTGGGGAGGTGGTGTTTGTAATGTGCAAATGCATCATTACTGGACACGTGAGACTCTTGCAGCCTGAACAACTTTTAGTCCTGTTCAGCAGATGCCTTTGTGTTATCTCTCTGAACAACTCACCAGGTGTGACTGGTGGGCTGAGATTGATGATTACGTCACTGTAAAGCTGAATCTCTTCCCTGCACGGAATGTCCACCAAATTCCTTTTATCCTTGTTTGAGACCAGATCTGTCACAGTGGAGAACACACACGCTTTGAGCACCTTCATGAAAACACAATAATCTTTATGCACCTCCTTTAGGCAGAGCTCAATGTCAAATCACATGCAATTTTCCTTCGTCCCATAGACAGTGGACAAAAGCAGAATATGAAACTTAACAGGTCTTAGTTAGCACCTAAAGGATATGCAGGGCATTCTGCTCTGTTTCATCCAAACCGCTAAAATAATTTGCTATAACTTACCCCTGGTGCAAACTGCACCAGAAAGCAGCTACTCCTTTCCCTGGAAGTCAGCATACCTTGCTCACCCTCCCAGAAAAAAACCTGCTTGAACTCAGCTTGGAAGATCAGTTCTGCTGCCCTACTGCCAGTCATGTTCTGTATAAAGAGACCCAGTGTTCAGCCTAGAATTCCTGCTAGTTCCCTAAACTGGAGTATATGGAAAGACAGGCACATTCCCATGTTCTCAGCCTCCACAGCGAGTGAGTCACCCTTGCTGGCCTGCACCAATCCTTACGTTGGTGCAGAGCCTGGAATAGTAGCCTGTAGTAGGATAAGTACACACAACAGTGTGGTGATGGCAATAAAGTAAACACACACACACATACAAAACCAACCCTACATCTTGTTATAGAAAGTGGCTTAATTTGCTTCAAAGTAAAGATGTTGCACCTCAGGCAACTCATTAAGCAAGTCTCTTGCGTCTGAATGAAAAATGTAACATGCATGAAAATTACTGTCTTAACTTGAGCGAAAGAAAGATTAGCCAGAGCTCATGTGGGACTCAGCTGGGAAAAATTATTTTACTTGAAGCTATTTTTATTTCTTTTAGCTGTGTTAGACAACCAGTCATATTGTACAGTTACAACAGAAAGATATGAGTGGCTGTTTAGAATTAGGTAAATTCCTCTAAAAAAATACATTAACCCATGTTGAACAGTGATTGTATTTGGAAAAGATTTCAGGAACTACTGTATTTTTTGTCACTTGCTTTACTGCTTTTATGTGTCGTGTCTTGGGTTTTTTCAGGGGTTTGGATCTAGTTATTCAAGGTCAGTTGGTCTGCTTGTACATGTTCATAAGCTGGAGAGAATAAGTGATTTTTCAGGACTTGAGTTATTGAAAAATCGTTCACTTTTGCAGTTCACTACTGAACATCTGACCACATGGTAGGCTTCTGGTGTCTCATCAGGGAAGCAAAAATGGCGAAGTGGTGAAAGTGGTAGTGACAAATGCGTCCTAACTCAACTTCTGAGTTAACTTCTTGGGTTTAGGGGCTTTGAAGATATTTTCAGGAATACTGAGTCATTCAAATATTCAGGATATTGTGATAAATATCAGCTGATCAATGCAAATTTAATTTAATTTCAGCTGTTTAATCACAAATTTCTTTATAAATTTGTTTGGACTGGGGGGAAAACCCAATTTTTTCAAACAGTCCAAGCGACTGTGCTTTTTCTCTTGATCACCAGGCATGCACACAAAGCCACAAAATTCTGTTTTCTCCATCTCTAATGCACTGCTGAAATATCTAGCACTCATGTCATTTAGCCTTAAAAGCTATTAATGCACTTGGTAAAGACAAAAAGTGAAATATGAAATCTTGTCAAGCCTACTGAAAGCTGTAGCTAGTCTTTTTTAATAAATGTTTTTTCGCAAACTCAGTTTTTCAAGTATAGCACCACAGATTTAGCATTGAGAAAAATCTGTTTACAGCTGCTGAATTCTGAACTTTTTATTTAACTGCAAAACATCCAGAGTACACACAAAGATGGCATAAACTTTCCAAGCCCATCAAAGTTCTTTGCCCTTGAACTGATCAGACAGACCATCTGTAGATGTGAGAGAACACTGCCTTTTCCATGTCCATTCTGCTGAGCCTGGCAACAAGGCTTGAATTAGTGTCAAAATATGACAGTGGGTATTCAGCATTTACCATTGTGGACTTGGATGTTGAGTTTCCACACGCCACCTGAGTGCCTAGAATGTAGAGTTTCCTTTGACCCAACAAATAGGTGCTGGTTGTTCGTAAGTAAAGGAGTGACTCCACCAAGGGTCTGGAGACCCCCACGGCCCAGCCACCACCAACCCCCGGCGTCTGTATTTGGCAGGGCTGGGGGGCATATGCTCACAACCCTGAAACAGGCCTGAGCCTCAGCTTCCTAAACCCCAGACAATTTCTGCAGCCATGGGGCTCCTTGAAATGGTTTCTCGCCCAGCATGCCCAAAGCAGTCTCTGGTTTCAGCTCCCTGTCACTGTGAGAGGGCTGCAAGCCAAAGGGACGCTCAACATGGGGCAAACTCTTTGAAGCTAAGGACCTAGGAAGTCTGTTGTCACATAGGGTGCCCCATAATGTCCCACTGACTACAATCCTTCTCTAAAATAAGTTTATTGAAGTAAGTGCAGAATATTTTAAGCTATGCTTTTTTCCCAGGCACATTCTCCTCTAATTTGAAGCCTGTACGTCACGCATATTGGTTGTAAGATTGTTATCAAAGGACCTTAACAACTTTATGGAATATAGAAATTTGCTGTCATTGTGCTCTGAATTCTGAAAAAATGGACCGCATAAAAGGCAAACCCTGCAGTCCTTGGTAAAAATTCAAAATTTAAATTACTATACTATTTGTTATTATTATTACTACTACGATGACTACTACTACTACTACTATTATTTTAAATAGACTTCAGAAATCAAGTGGTAAGTTGAGATGAATAACCAGTCTCAATTTACTAACTTTCCAAACCTAACACAGAACCAAGGTCTTTTTAATTGCAACTGCCCACAGGATTAGTTGCAGTTTGAACTACACCATAGATCAGGCAACTCTTGTCTCATCAGATCCCTTTGTATTTGTGTGGTAATATTGCCCCACAGCTAATGATGTCTCAGAAGACACTAAAGCGCTCTTTCAATCAAAAGCAAACATTACAAAGGCCATTTGAAAATCAAATCTCCCCTTCAGTGTAAGGGAGAGTCTGGAAAATGCCACCAAGTACAGAAAAAGTAAATTGCAAGGAATATCTTTCTTAGGTGTTAATTGAGAACAATGTTGGTATATTACAGTACCCTTATAATAATCTAATATATTAAAAGACATTAAAATGTTATGAGCTATTAAAGCTCTGACACTGATTTGGTGTAAGTATCTTTTGGCTGCCAGCCATTATTGTTGAAAAGCTGCAAAATTATCCTGTTCTGGTGTGAAGATGGAAAAGTTTGAAAGCTTCATTTTATTCTGATTCTTTTTGACGTGTCTTACCCCCTATAACATGAATAACGGGCTGCAATACAAACTGTAGGTCTGCAAAATGTGAATACATCTTCCTTGGAGAAAACAGAGAAGATAATCTGAGAATAAAGCAGTTAGCTGCTTCTGACCATGGCCCCAGAAGCCTTCTGGTAAATCTGACTTTAAAATTCAAACTTTCACCTATGGCAAGATGCATCAAATGAAGTGCATTTACTTGGCTCCTTGGATGTGCTGTATATTGAAATGTCTGGTAACTCACCAACAAATTCATATCTTGTCTTTTTAGAGAGATGTAGGAAAATAACAGGCCTCAAAGGAACTACCTTTCAGAGCAAACATGTTCTCTTGTTGTTTACTTAGATAAGGAAACAAGGAAAATTAAGTAAAAGCAGATGGCATTTTATGTCAGAAAACCATCTCACAGAATCCTGTCATCTAAAAACTCAATAACTCAGTTACATGTCTGCTACAGAATTTATGTTTGCTATTAGGCCCATGAGCTCCTGTACCTATTGCTGTGGAAGGTTTGAGGGAAATGAAGTTAGGATGTCACACAAAAATGGGTGATATTTAATAATCTGTCACAACAAATATTTTCCACCATTTCTTATTGAAATCTTGCTTGGCAGAGATCTAGAGATCCTCTTTGACACTCAAGTCAGCTTCTGAAGGAAATAAAATACCATAAATAGAGAACGATGGCAGTATTGATCTTTATGGTGATGAAAATTAAGATACCAAAATGCCAGATATACTGAAATGCCAAAATTTTGATTGACTTTAAAAAACTAATTCTGGGGCTTACAAAGTTTTTAATTCAATCACATAAAAAGGTCAACAGAATTTAGCTGCTCTTTAAAAAAAAAAAAAGGACAAAAAATGTCAATGGGTCTTTCATATCGCCCCAAGATTCAGCCTTTAAAAATATGCACCTTGTTTAATAATTAGACAGCTATATTATAGTTTTATAAGTTGTTTGTATGCTGACAGGCACAAATGGGTTCAAAGATGATCTGCGTGTGTGTGCATGATTTTTCTGTGTGTCTTCTCTACTTTTTCAGCACCCAGAACGTGGTCCCTCTGAAGGTGGGACACAGGTCTACCCTTGCTGCAAGAAGCAGAGAGCAAGGAGCCAGATTTCCCACGGCTGCAGGAAGGAGGTTCCGTGAAGTCGCCATGAGCCCTTCTCTGGTGCAGCAACCAGTTGGATTTGCACAGCTTAAGGACAGATGAAAGGGGTGGGTGGCCGTGGCTGTTTAACTAATCTGGCACTGCCTGCCTTGCCCATAGTTGGAGTGGTCCCTGCTACCAGACAGGGACTCTAGGTAGCTTGCTACATGGTGCTGCTAGTTCTTGCAGAAATTGCCTCAGTACTTAATGAAGAACAAAGACAAATAATCTATTGTTGTACTACTTATACTGAAGTAGCTTGTAAGACTATAAAGAGACAATCTCAGAAGCTTCAGCTCAGGAAAGATCCAGAGAAAACTGAGGTGATGGTAGGTTTTTATCCAAAACCAGCATGTGTGAAGAGTGATGTGCTAGCGTGCACAGTTTGTTCAGAAAAGATCTATTTTTTCCATTGATGTTAGAAAAAAAATCTGGAGAAAAAACCCCAGAATCTTAATACTCCTTTAATAATCTGAACTTTGGTATGACAATAGAACAGCACATAGATGACAGTACAAAGCTCTTAACAATGTCACGAAACTACCAGCGCAAAAAACCCCCGAGCAACTCTATTAACACTAAGAAGCACTATTCACTGCAATAGTTCCAGTAACACAATTACTGAATTGCATGCCTGCTAATTTTGAAAAACATCTCCATATGAGAAGAGAATAAGACATGACATAAAGTACACAGTTTATACCAAAAAGAGAGGACTAGCTGCTTCTATGCTTGCCTGAAATTGTCTCAGTTAACAAAGCTCAGCAAGACGCTGTAATGTTGGTTGCTCAGACTGATTATGGCTTACATAATGATATAAGCTTATTTCTGAATTTCCCACTCTGTTTATGGTGTCACAATAGCTAGTTACCTGCCTTCACAGAGTCACTGGAATAACAAAACCTTTGGACCCCATCGCCACTCCTCTATCTTCCTTAGAAGTAACTGCAATGAGAGACTGCCGCACATGCTTAGTAAGAAGCTTCTTGGGATCACATCATTCCAAAGTGATTAATCACCATTGTGTCTGCTTTCAGTCAAGACACATTTATCATGGTTAGATATTTGTATTGGACATTTTTGACATATACCTAATGTTAGAGAATATAAAGTAAGTTTATGATAATTTCACCGTGCCAGCATCAAAAAGGGAGGAGGAATAGGGAGACCTTTTTCAGCTCACAGAAGTTATTAATTATCTAGTCAAGGACTTTGTTCTAGCAAGAGACATTTGCATCTCCAAGGAGCTGAAGTAAAAATACTTATTTTAATTGAGAAGAATGATCAGATGGTTTCTTAGGTAATGAAGCAAAAGAATAAGTTTCAGGAAGATTAGATTTATCTGGGCTCCCTAGAATATTTCAAAGAAGTTTCTTATAAGAGACAAAACTTTGTCCAAAGGGAGTGAAAATATAAGTATACACCACAGGACTAGCTCACTCCTCAGGGTATGCTGCAGGCCTGCTCTGCTGGATATGCCCTGACCATGTTCCAGCTCTGTTTTGGGAGACCTGAGCACCATTCTGGTCCCCTTGGAAGTTGTGGGGATGTCCCCTTAGGCTCGGACAGATTAGGTTGTTTCTGAGGTCAGTACAAAAAAGGTCACCAAAAAGGCAATAGCATCACAGACATTAGCATTCACATGTCTAGGACCATGTAAAACCACCAGATTTATGTCTCTCCTGAGAAAAAAAAAGTTTGTAGGATAGAAAATACTGTTGGGGTGAGAAAAAGCCTACTTCCTGAGCAGCAGTCACCAGCCCCATTCTTCCTGTCTCCCAGGAGCAGGAGCAGCAGCATGCCCAAATCCCAGCAGTGTCTTGCTACCACTGCTCAGGCTCCCTCTGACTTCCACAGTGTAAGAAACCAGGCTCCACTCGCTCAGCCTTAGGATGTCAAAATTAACATCTGCCTACTCCACTAATGAGCCTTGAGCTGGTGATTGAAGATGTATCGGCATCCCTAGTTTCTCATTAAAAAGGCTGCTTTTACAGATATTAAATGCCTTATGCAGCTCTCATCTGAATTTCCTTCAGTTCTGCATCATGCTTTCAAACTGCAGCCAGTCTTCCAGTAGCAGCATCGCTAATTCTGCAGACAGGGTCCTTACTGCCCCTCTGTCCCTCCTCTGCCCAAGGAGACTTTGCCTTCACCTTAAAAGAGTATTAACCCCATTTTGTTTGGATTCAGGCAGGGCAATCATGCTTATTTTGATAATTTATTGATATATCACTTTCTTAAGCGCCATCTCAATCTGTGTGTGGATGTGTCCTATTTAAAAAGTCTTTTTGCATTTATTTTTTTCTGGTGAGGCTAATGCTGCCAATCCCTTCTACCACAGAGACAAAGAAGCAGCTTGCAGAGGGAAGACCAAAGCAGTGCAAAGGCTCAGCAGCTTCAAAGTGGGGCTGGCCGGCTCCACAACACATATATACCTGTCACAGAGATTGTTACAGAGTCCATGAGAATAACAGCTTAGCCACTGTAATGCTGCTTGCTAACTACAGTATGGTCAAGAACTGCATCCCATCTAAATTAAAGTGCAACCATTTATAGTGGGGGCAAGAATGTAAACTGTGTCAGGAACCCTCTTTATTTGTAGTTATATCAATAGCTAAGAGATAACATACCAGGAGACAGAGCTTGAGAATATGGTTCTTATGGTTATGATCAATAAAGCATATACACTGCAAATAGTGATGTCTGTGGAGATCTTTGTAGCAGCTTCAATGCTTCCTCTGAGAGCTGAGAGGCGCTCCAGAATATCTCGGGAGTCAAAAGCAGAGAAAAGGTAACAAAGCAGGGGGGAGGACAGAGACAGTTTAAAGCAATTAGGAACTTCCCCACTATTCAGGAACCTGGCAAAAGTTTCTTGGAGCACAGCAAAACTCCCAGTAGGAACTGCTCTTTTATAGCTGGCAAAGGATTTCTGAAAAGTTGAATAGCTCTGTAAAGGTGGCTTCACAAGATCCGAAGAATAAGAGATATCTCTAAGGAGGGCCCTGATGGTCTGTCTTGTCTTTGCTTACCGTACTTCATTCTCAGGCAGTGTCTTCCCAAAACACTGCATAACAACCCCAGAAAAGCAGCTCTGAAGACTATAGGAAGGATGTGCTTTTGGAGCTCTACTGACGCATGCTGAATTCAGCACCTGCAGATAGCTT